>JAXCHB010000035.1:11490000-12090000 GCA_036926305.1 Uropetala carovei
CGATCCTTCCGCTCCTTTCGTTTCGTTCCCACACGACGCCCGCGCCACCTATGGCGTTGGTCCCTATCAAGACTACGGCCCCCATGGCACCAAACATCATAACGGTCTGCAGAGCATCCGTCCAAACCACAGCTTTAAGACCACCCTTTGCGCAGCAGAAAACGCGTACATTAAAAAATTGCAGTAGGCAGTTTTGCATCTACTTTTTAGATTCAAAGATAAGCATTTAAATATTTAAAAAATTGAAATGAGAACTTATCTCAGGTATCTCCAATAGCTACAACAAGGTTATCAAAACCAGATGCGCATTTCGGATGCGATGTAGTCGTCTTCAGTGGTAATTCACCAAAAGACTTCTTTCAGTTATTTAAAAAATAATATTTAAGCGCTTATTCTTTTTTCAGCCTAAGACGAGATCGATAATTATCTAATGAAATACTTCTTATATGTTATCCAGAATACATCAGCATAATAAATAATACAGAAAATATCCACTCACCAGGCTTGTATAGAATATGCAGACGACGCAAACCAATGGAGTAATCAGGTGAAGGTTGACACCCGTAACTGTTGAGAGACCGGGAACCTTTTGTAAATTCATGAAATGAAAATATCGGTTTGATTTTTTTTAGTCGTAGAAATAAAACAGGTTTAGCAGAAAAAATGATCGCACATTTTAAAACGTTTAAAACTTATTTTCACACACCTTTAAAATCGATTTACTTCTTCTAAAATTAAGAGATAATAGTAATAATGTTTTGTGAAACAAAATGAAAATTTTTAAGCGTGTCGGAGTATTGCAATTCAGTCTACTGTAAACAGAATTTTGATGCGAAGGATTTACGTTCTTTCAAGACACGAAATCAATGTTATGTAATGTTTGTAAAGCAGTCGAATGTAACTGAAAAACAATGGCTCTCCAATTTCAGTTATAGAATTTACTATGAGTGAACCACCACTGGTGATTATTATTTTGTAGCCGATATATGTAGTTTCCCAAAATTTTATGGCTATTGGAAATACACAGTTTACTAATTTAATATTAGCCATAAGTCTACATTTCTCTTTTGGGTTGAACGTAATTTGATGTGATAGAGATGATATTATATTAAGCCTTAAATTAAAACAAACGTTTAACCATATTGATAATAATTACTTTGGCTGAAGGCAAGTGCTGGGACGTAAATCACAATAGGGATGTACAGCAGCTGTGGAAAAACAGACGGATTTCATAAGTCAATACATGAGAAGTAATTTAATGAGGAAGTTATTGTTTTTAGCTTTTTAAGTTTACTTTTCCAGCGCAAAGCAAAGACCCAAAAATTTCGCCGCTAGGCGATCAAACTTACGCTGCTTATGATGAATAAAATCGAACCAAGAAGTCGCACCTTTCGATCAAACCGTAACTCCAAGTACTGGAACGAGAAATACGTCGTTAAAAGATTCGCTTGATCAGCAGAGAATGTCACACATTTAAACTGATTCTTACCTCGTACGAAGTATTTAGCTGCAGTTTGTAAAACACCGGCATAAAAAATACTCCGCCAATAAAGCAGGCGATAATCAAACCAATCAAAGTGGTGCAATACTGCGTTCCATACGTATACATTTCCGCCGACATTCCCAGTAGGGTGATTCCTGAAATATAACTAAGGCAATTTGCAATTCGGGGCAAGCTTATATAGTAGAAAGTTACTTTATGAAATGAGTTTTTAATCCAAAGTAAGGATGGCGACAAGAATGGTTAAAGGAAAATACATCTCATATATGGCAAACAAATACCTTGATTGTAATTATAATAGACGGTTTTAAATGTAAGCAGTAAAAAACTGTTGAATTGAGAATATTTTCTTTTTCATAAATAACGCTGAACATTATCGATGCTTACGTAGCGTGGAAAAATTCAATAACCTGCTCGGTATAGAAAGATCGTCAAATAGATGCTTTCTTTGAAGTGTTTAATGCTTGAGAAATTTCTCAGCTTAATTTTCCTGTCAACATTTTTATTGCATTTTTCTACTTTTATTGCATTCTGTTCGAAAATATTCGCTATTTCTTTTAGTATGAATAAGTAATGAAATAGACTAACCTGGATATAAGAGACATGGCCACTGGAGTTATTCCCATTTTCTTCCCACCCATAAGGTACTCGGACGTGGTGTTCTGTTTCTGCTTAGCAAAAAAGGCGAAGTAAACGCCGATCAGCGCCGAGAGCAGGAACATGAGGGTGAAGAGACAAAAGTCTAGAGTAGTGAAGTGATGGAAACGGGAAGGCGACGAAGGAAGAGGTTGATTGGTCCCAGACACGGTGTACTGGTCGTCGAAAGCCGTCAAAAATTCATCCTTCGGTGTGGTCTCCATTGAACGGAAATTTGGGGAAACTATTGCTGGACGATGCCTCTACGATTAAAGAAAACAAAGTGAGTACTATTAACGTGCATTTTTCGTGGTAGTTTTGCAAAATGGCACTTCGTCAAACAGAAATTAACGACACTAGTTATTTCTCGCCATACTGTCACATTTCTGGAGTCCGCTTCTTTTATTCTACCGCGAAATTCCAACTTCTGAACTCAAGTTGCACACTCGATGAAATAATTTCCTTCATTGGACGTGGGAATTCTATCTCGAGATGCATATGCACTGTTAATTACTGTGAAAATATGATTTCAACTCTTACTCCTCTGGCGTAAAATTTACCTGTTCCCAATATACCGTCGCGTAACTTAATCTCTGATTTCTTTCCCAAATATTTGTAAAGAAGTATTTATTCCTTTTTCCTAAACATAATATGTAGCACACATTGGAATCACATTCGTATAGTTGAGGAATATCAACTATGTAAGTCATTTTGAACTTGTACAGTTTATTATTGTGGGATAGTTAGCAAAACTATCATTTCAGTAGTTTACTA
Source organism: Uropetala carovei (assembly GCA_036926305.1). Classification (NCBI taxonomy): domain Eukaryota; kingdom Metazoa; phylum Arthropoda; class Insecta; order Odonata; family Petaluridae; genus Uropetala; species Uropetala carovei. Next base: position 11,492,912 of record JAXCHB010000035.1, read on the forward strand.
ACAGTTAATTTTAGAAATTATTTTGTGATAGTATACGTAAAAGAAGTGATGGTAAATCAAATTCTTCCAACGAATTGGCATCTCAAAGATTAACAGAAACGACGCACGATTTCAAATGAAAAGAAAATATCGAAATGAATTCGAAGCGCGGACATTCCGATAATTAGGAAATATTTTGAACCGGGAAACAGTTCACACCTTCTTATAACAATAAGCCGAATTTTGTCTTAAACGAAAGCAATCATTAAGAATTCGAATGAATGATAGTCGCAAATATCTGCAAAATCAACTGTTTATGTCACAAAAAAACAAAGAGGAATATTAAGTCTACAGCCCTTAGGAACACGAATAGGTACCTGTTTCACGAAGGTTCTTTGTTGAAATGGCCCGCTAAAACGGCATTGGAATGCTTAACATTAATAAGATTAATAAGAGGCGGAAAACAAATAATAGTCCGACCACTTGGTAGGAAACTAGGAATTAGCAAGAGAAAAATGCGATAAGAATGAAATACGGCATTAAGGCTTACCGAAAGGCTTAATAATCGCAAGGGAATGCGCCGTGTATGACCAACTATGCAGTAAACGTTCAACTTCGCGATAAGGTCTTCTTGGAGGTCGCATGTTTCAACAGAAAAGGTACGATAACAATTCAAGGGTTCCATGTTTGTTTCAGCGACTTTCATTAAGCATATCGGTGTATTTTATGTATAGATGTAATTTTTAAACCATTACACTTGTGTAATACTAATTTTAACGTTATTTCCGTAAAATTATTATTGTGTATACATTCTGGTTTTTTTTGCTTGTATATTCTGCGTTCCAAAAGTCTGACATTCATTACTCGGAGCAAATATTCACCTACCTGGGAATAAGGCGATAACATGCAACTGGCTTAAGAAACTTCCCGTTATCTTTTGATTCTGCTTTGTTAGAAAATGTAATGGGAGATAAATAACGAGAAACAAAAAATTGTAAAATTGTGCTAAGACGTTTCATTACAGCTGATCTTTGATGCCATTAATCAGTTTTAAATATCTTTTAAGTGGAAAAAAATAATTTCTATTTGCAATAAAATTCATGATTTTTATGCGTGTAACAGATTGATAGACATCTTCTAAGTTTTTCAATCGTAAAATCGATTGGTAGCTTCGATTATCTACAAACCAGAGAAATTAAGCGACAAAATCCCTATAGAGCATGTATTTGCCTTGAATAAATTAACTGTCTAAGTTCTACTTTTTCTCCATTACGCAAGTTATAGTAGCTTGCCGAAATATGTCCGTCACCTCAGGGGCGCGTTTAGGCATAGAGGCAATAGGCGCGCGCCTAGGACCCCCAATGTTTAGGGGTTTCAAAAAAGTTGAAATAAAATTTTCTATCAATAGGGACCCCATAATAACACAGCGCCTAGGGGTCTCAACTGATATAAACGCGCCATTGCGTCACCTTCATCTCGTGCAAAATCGTATTTTATCTGATTGTGAAGAAGATAGTTTTAATTAGAATTTTTCTTAATCTGTTAATCGAATATTTCTGTATTGAGTGATAATTCAAGCAATACTCGGACACAAACGGATTTTCGCATTATTGGCCGTTTTCACGATTGAATAGATATCTAGATGAATCCAAGAGGTTTATGGAGATAAGTTATGAACACTCTACGGGAACATAATCCATTCATGTATGAGAACAATTGCAGTCGCGGAGAGCATTTTTCAAAAGAATTATAATACCGAATGCTGTAAAAATCAGTTTATTTCAGATTATGATTATTTAACATCTTGCGCGGACACCTACAATGATTTCCTCTGGCGTGTGGATGCTCGCTTGTTGAAGATGCATGCTCAATGGAATAATTAGTTGACCTTGAAATATCATAAGGCACCTCTTCTGCATGCATTTATAATGCCGTGATAAAGTACGAATTGAAAGGCATAGTTACTTTATGGATTTTCTTTGTGCAGTATCAACAATTTTTATACAATTAAGCGAATGAGGCGTCACTTTGTATAAATCCATATTTACTATGGCATAAAAAGGAAAAAAGCTTTTATGTTAGTATCTTTAGATTCTAAGGTAGTGATTATGAGTATTTCAATATAAAAAATTAATAGATTAAGCAATTCTTCTTGAGCATCTGAGAGTTTAAAAAATGTTTTTAACAGTTTTGATGTGCTGAACCCGCGTTCCTATATAATAAGTCATCAATTTAAAAAATAATGTTTTAAGAAAGATAAAATATAAATAACAAAGCAGGCATGGGAGAGAAATAAATAGAAATTATTAAGCTCATAAAAGCTGAGATCATAAACATCTTTCACTTACTCGTTTAAAATACTGTTTTTGTCTATTTTAATTACCGCAAGGGAACTTATATTTAATTTAATCTTCGATGAAAAATAATTTGTTTAATTCGTACGAGGCATTTCGGAATATTTGATGTCAATAAAAAAACATACGCTCGACTGAATATTGGAGAGAAGTTGAATTGGTGACGAGAAAACCGTGCTAATGTTTGCGCTTACCTTATTTTCCTCGTCGCGCTCCTGCTTTCCTACGACGATCTGACTCTTGGGGTGCTCCTTTGTCGTGTAAAGCAGTGTCTGAACCAAACGTCCTTTTAAAGTCCGATCCCGATTCTCAAACGCATAGGCGACGCGTGGGTTCCGAAACACCATCCAATGCGGATGTCACCAATCACATTGAATCAAGGTCGGTGTTTCTTAAATGCGGACCTCTTCTCGCGGTAGCGAAATCCTAGGAACTTAATTGAACGGAGTGTCGTGTATCCATCAGTTATTGAGCCGCATTTTTCATTCGGAAATTTTTTCGCGGTTGAGTATTCATTTTTTCGGAGTTGTTTTTCTTTTGCCGTAACGGTTGAGATTCAGAAATAAGCTTCGAATTCTCGATATAAATTGTTTTCGCAATCTCGTTTTCGTCACCAAAATGTTAAATAATTGGTTTTAACCATATATATTAATCTGGATTAGATTCATTCATTGCTTTTCAAACATGATTTCTTGGCACAAGGATGAAAACATCTCACCTTACGACTGTAAAATAAAAAGAATATACTGAGTGGTATTTTGATAAACTCGAAATAATAGTCGACAAATGGAATCCGCTTTATACTGGTTTCCGAATGAAACTTATCCTCATGAAATGGTCCTGTGTCCGTCCACATCCAACGACTTTTAAATCAGTGGACCGATTTTCATGAAACTCGGTATGAGGCTCGGGCTATCTGGGTGGACCTCAGGGTCATATTTTACTTGAAGAAGGTTGAAGTCTGGAGTTCGATTCCAGGAACGTCCCTTCCCTATTTGATTTACATAGGAAGTCATATCCATAATGCAGAGATTTTTTATTTGGTACTTATGATCGTGATATTGGAGCTGCGTTGGTGCTGTTTTGGTGATCTGTCGTATCGGACTTTTAGCAAATTATAGCGCTTTACCGTTTTGGACTTTATTGGAGTGTTGCCATGAAGACAATTGCCGAACTCGGTTTGCACATAGATGAGTGCAGGAATGGGTTGTTATCCACTCGGCAACACTTCAGCCATGGACTATAGATCCGAGTGCATGCATAGTGCTTTGTTACATAAAATTACTAATCGAAAAGAAAGTCACTGTAATTGCAAATGTTGAACATGCTTCGATTATTTTACTGCAAACATTATATAAAATTAAATAAAAATAAAATTTTGTATAAAATATGCGACGTTGGATACTTTTCCAGTGATATCATTTAATTTCCTTATTGTCTGGATTTCTTTCAGCTGTTTATGCCGTAATTGCCCTCGTTTTAAGAACCTTTCAACCGAGCTTTTTATGTACAGCTAAATGAGTCGAAGTTAATAATTTAAAAAAATGACCTAATACTATATACCTAGGGAAGTTGACATAAGGCAGATGACCCAAACCATCTAACTTCAGGAATGAGGCAAACAAAGGGAAATATTGTGAATACTTAGTTATTTCATCACTCTGCCGACCCGAAAAAAATAACTTTCCTGCTGGTTAAATCTCAGCGCAGGAGAGGACGGGAGTTGCCAATACATCTCCGAGATATGAATCTCGATAGTTTGCCTTTGGCTCGAGAGATGGCCATGCAAAATCCGTTTCCAATGGTACGCAGTCCTTGGTGCATAAGACGAAATTGTCAAAAGACTCGATTATTCTTTCCGACTCGCCGAAACGATTCGATCGAAAGTGTCGTCCATTTGGGTTTCTCTGTCTTTAATAGTGAACCAGAGTTCTTTCTCATCGTATCTTCGAGGGTGACTTCACTGTCAACATTTTTGAACAAGGTACTTCACCATATTTTTTTCAGTTTTTTCGAATGCAATACTTCCAGTTAACGTTTGCGCGTTACTGATCGTTTCAATTGAAAGGATAAAATGGAAATCTGGTTAGTTATAAATTTCAGTTATTTACTGATTCTTAAATCTTGTCTTTGATGATTATATGACAGAACTTGGATATAATTTTTTTGATTTCCAACATATTACTGAAGAGAATTTATATTTAGAACGACTCGATTTTTGGCCATCTTTAAATATATCAGGTTCACTTTCATACAATGTTTTGCACAATTATACAAATTTAAAATTGTTTATTTTATTTTCTTACCATTGTAATTTTATGGCTTATCCTTATTTTTATAGTTAATTACTCGTACGTACGTTTAGTGCCATTAATTTAATTAATTTAGTAAAATGTTTAATATTTCTCACGTCCTTTGTGTGCACATCACGGGGTGCGGAAATAAAAACTGCACATGCTACTTTATTTATATGGAATCTATATATATACAAATCCACATAACTCATTAGCATAGAGAATTTAACATATCTATATATTAATTGTGTAGTCCGGCGATAAAATATTATTTTTCGCGAGTTTTTCATCAGTTTTGTTGAAAATGTAATTCACTATTTATTGAAGCGGTTCGGCGCAAATCTGACATCCACGCTTTAGAATTGCACTCAAAATATTAAATGAAATTTTAAAGGCAGATACAGCCTGCATGTTGTTGCTACATTTTTGAGCTTGTTGAATAAATTGGTTGTGCAGTGACATTACGAATTTTAAATAAATAATAATCAATTATAAATTTACTTTCATATTTGCTATGGCTCTATGTCGATTAAATTTTCTTAATAATGTATACCCTTAGTTAAGGACAGTGAATAAAACGTACGAGAACGTTAATATTATCTATTTTTTATATACGATTCATTAAACTTGTAACGTGTGATTCCATTTCGGGGAATAACGGAAACAATTATGATAAGTGTGAAATTAGGTATAATAATTTCTTTTTCGTACACTAACTATTAAAACGGAAAGTATAAAAAAGTTTTACAATATAAAATTGTATAATCAATTGTTTTCTTTGAGCCTAAGTACTTAATTTATTTTTCTAAAGGACAGAAAATCCTTTATTTAGTTATTAATAGATATCATTACAGCAGCTAATGTCGTTCAGTTTAAAAGTAAAAGCAGTTGAAATTTTTTTTATAAATAAAAAAAAAGTGACGAATTTATTCCAAACTTACGTAGTGTCACTCCAATAATAAAATTTGGCGCGACGTTGTGTCAAATAAAAATGGATAGATTGAAATGAAATGTTGAGGTGGCTTGTTAGAGACGCTTATATTAGGTGGCATCGTAGGTCAGCTCTTATCTTTTAACGTCTCCATCTCTAATTCTCCGTTTCCATTAGGTTTATCTGAAACGAGAACATTAATTTGCGAGAGTGTAGATGTGTATTTTATTTGTTTAATATCAAGAGATAGCGCAAAACTCAGACAAAGCGAAATACTTGGAAACACACCCCAAGTCAATCTACCATCATACTTACTTTTCGTCAATAGACTGTGAATTTCATCCTGTTCCTTGGTTATTTGTACACACTCGGGCGTCTTCCACTTTGCCCCCTCATCACCACTTTTACAGCGTTTGGCGAAGAAACGATGGATCACAGGGGTGAGGAGGTCGATGTGGATGTCTTTAGGATCTGTAGGTCCCGTAGCAAAAGACACCGCTAAACCTACTCCTACGGAAATCACCAGCCCCAGTAACGTGTATAAGATGTAAGAGAGGCGAAGAATTGAAAAGGGTTCGTCAACCTCGGGCGTTGGATCCGTAAATGAAGTAAGTATGGCGCCACTGCGGAAAATAGATAGGTATGTATAAAGTTTCAGCCATGCGGTGTTCAGATTATTAGTATTATTATTCGATTATCGTCATGGTTTACATTTTTTTACTGCTACTATTTTTTTCGGATAGCGATTTAAAAAAATATGCCATTCGGAACTTTTTTCTCCGTTGAAATTCAGGTGAACGGTGATTTTCGCTAGAGGGTAGGCCAGGTACAGTGGCTACATCTGACGTGAGCTTTCGGCGGATTGCAAGTGAAAATGCAAACGTTGGCAATAAACTGAATCATTCATACTTCGTCCGATCAAATCGCAAAAGTTTATCGTTCATTCTTAGAGAATGGTCTTTGTTGAAGAAAATACATAGTTTCTTTACATTAAAAAATAATAATTTGTTATCTAAAACAAGGCGGTAACTTACGTTGTATTTATTGCTGCGTCCATGGTGGAAGATTCGCTCTGGGGCAGGAAAGTACATCCTTCGAGTGAAAAGGGTTTTTTCTCGAACGTGATTTGATGGTTAGCGATTGCTGCTTGATTTCCGAAACATACGTATCCCATTATAATCAGTCCAGTAATCCCGCCGACTAACGTGCCCTGGAAAATTGTATTGTGTGTTGTATTTTACGTTCAAAGATAAATTGTCTGGCATGTATAACCATATGAAAATATACGGAATTCACTTTTTTATATGCATCAAACGTTATTGAAAATGAAATACAGATACCGTGGCGTTGGCCCAGGGAAAGAACATTCCAAGTACAAAGACAGCCAGCGTCGGTCCATTCGTTATCCCACCTAAGCTATCGACGACCTTAAAATACGAACGAAACAATGTTTAATAAAAATAAATCTAATTATCGTCATATATCAACACGTGAAATAATTTATGTAAGCAAGCATAGAAGAGTAAGGACAACCGTTACCTATTGCAAGTTTTACTCATGATTGAGAAAATACGTTTGAGTTTCATGTTCCGCTATATAGGTATGTACATAGCAGTAAAGTTAATACAAAGGGTAAATGAATTAAGGTTGCATACATTCTCATACAACCTGCACTACTGCTCCCAGGTGTTCCACGATGAAAACCATGCAAACACATAACACTCCGATCAGTGCACAGATGATCTTCATGATGAAGGATGCCCTTTCCTCGGACATTCTGACTTTAAGATTAGGGCGAATGAAGTCTTCGTATATAACACCAGACATAGAGTTCAGACCAGTTGACATTGAACTGTAAAAGGCAACGATATTACTGCAATTAATAATCCGTGCTTCAAAAATCGAATTGCAAATGCCTCGTATTGATAGTTCTGAACACTGTTTTGAATAGGATATTCAGATGTCCTGGTTTTCAGTGCTTATGGCACAGAAAAATTCTTTCGGGAGTCCATATTTTCTGTCTTTTAGCCTTGCTAGTTGATATGATTTCATTTCGTGACCGTATGATCTCGGTAATTTGTATTAAATTTTACCTTCCAATATTTATTTCAATTAACTTCACGATCCGTTTTGTATTAATACTGTGTACTTATCGCTTGAGTTTGTAAAATTATTTGGAACCGTTCGGACTAAATTAAAAGCTACGATTTTTTTTATATAGCCTATAAACGACAAAAACACTAAAAATGAAATTTTTCCGGTAATTACCGTGTCCTACTTCCTCAATATCCGATCACCTTAATTTTTTATGTGTTTGATTTGACAACATTACGACTTTTACAATCATTTTAGCGATAATAATTAATCAATGGTTTGTTTTAGAAGGTTTGAAAATATGAACACGATTATGTATTTCGTTAGTCATCATTTGCTGAATGTTCGTTTTTTCTTTGGCATGAAATCACTTTTTCTTACGCATTCATATGGGGTGGAGGCATTACATTTACTTGTTTCTTATTTGTACCTTAATGCTGCGCTGAAAATGCCAGCCATGAAAAGGCCAGCGAGACCAGGAACTGGTGTAGCCACGTCCATCACGAAGTATGGCAGGATCTGATCAGAGGCACGCACGACCTAGAGTAAAAAAGTGAAAATATTTTTCTCGTTATTGCAAGTACATGGAAAAATTGATACAATTTTATGGAATTTCCATCTTATTTACGATTTCAAGGTTTATATTTGAAACCACAACTGCCAAGCGAGGATCTCACACCATTAGAAATTACGTTGTAAATAGCAATGGAAGAGGACTTCACATTCGTAATTCATCAAATTTAACTCTTCGCGCAGAAATTTATTCGGCGTAAGCGAATATATTTTTCAGTACAGAAATAGTTTCTGTGCTAACAAATATAATTTCCCAAGTAACAGATATATTTTGTTCATTCGTCGTATTTTCTGGGAAAGACCAACGAGTTGTGAGATAAAACGAGATAATGCATCGTACAGCCTTTCAAAATTTCAATCAGAAAATTTTGTTTGAAAATATATTTCAAAATTCTCCGAACTCTTTAAATTAAAAAAATAATAATGCTAATTATAATATCATATTGATGCGTATGTTTACGTACTTGAGATGTTATAAGATCGCAGTCGTGATATGAGGCAAAGATGAGTAGCCCTGTGTAAAAACTGGTAGCAGTAATGAAGAAAACTCCAACGGTGAATATGACAATCATTCTACATGAAGTGGATGAGAATTGATAGAATTATTAAAATATAAGCGAAATTAGGTGAACTTATTAAAGTTGAAGATATACTTATTGTACAAAAGTAATGATATTTTATAACTGATAAAATGATTTATCTATTGAAGTTGAAGATAAATATCCTACATTAACAAATTGGCAAACGATTTTATCATTTTTTATTTTGGTTCACTTCTTTATTACCTTCTTCCAGGAAAATTTCAAAAGTCCCGCAATTCTGTATATATCATTGTATTACATACAGGGCTGCACGACTTTTGAAAACCATATTATCTCTGTAGTTTGTTTATAGTAAATAGTGTTCACTTTGTTATCTAACGTATTTATCTGCTTACAAGAGGATCCTAATGGTAGAACTTCTTATTTACCGTAAATATATTATAATCAGTGTCGATATAGCCCACAGAGTACTTTTTCGATGTAGATAACGTACTTCAGTTTTCCTTTTGACCCTTTATGACATTGCGCATTAACTTCGGTAATACCAAATTGACGAACTGTAAGCACATAAAAATAAAAAAGAATTGATCCATATGGAGTTATTTTATATTATGCTATTGCCTTTTCATATTATTATATTCAGGAAAATACGGCAGTATAGGTGAGCGAGATGGAAAGAGAACCACAATATCCAGTAATAAATTCAAATTTATTAAATTGTTTCTGTGGTAACTCAAAATAAGGTTAGAAGTCGTTAATATATTAGGAGTGATTGCCGACACATTTATTTAAAGCTAGGATATAAATTAAATGTGTATTTTCAGGCATAAAGACTATCATAGATATTGGCTAATTATGTTAAAATATAATGACCGAATACAGCGCAATGTCAGTATATTTCGGTGCATGGAGTATTGTCGGGTAATTCAATGTCTGACGTACTTACATTTGTGCTCGTCTTATGGAGGACATCGCGAGAAACCTCTGAACCATTGATTGGTTTATAGCGCAATTGGTGATCCAGGTGAATGTGGATGCAAATGCTGTGTTCCAAAAAGTGTGTCGGGTAGTTGGGTCTGGATCTAAGCTAAAAAAGGTAACGTATATAGGGGAATCAAAGTTTTATAAGGCTCATTAATAAGATTTATATATTCGCATAAATCATTTCGAGAATACTGACTTGAAAAATTCCAGTCTTCCGGTCCTTTCGTTTCTCTCCCACACTTTGGAAACGCCCCCTAAGGCGCTGGTTCCAATACAAACTACAACAATCATGGCGCCGAACATCATTACGGTCTGAAGGGCGTCGGTCCACACGACGGCCTTAAGCCCTCCCTAATCATAAAAGAAATGTATAATTTGTGAGTTTGAACGTTTTATAACCTGTTTAACTTAAAACACACCAACTCATTTGGGTCACTTTGTTTTATTCGAAGAACTTTATAAAGTTACTACTGAAAACTAAGAAGAGGTAGATAGCTAACCCATATCCAAACCTGTGTTTATTGAAGCAGTTAGTTCGTACACAAACGTCCATATTGAAGAATCCCTTACACTGCTATAGCATCAATGGCGTAGGGACCATGGATCCGATAGATCGGACGATCCAGGGCCCGGAGCTCGAGGGTGCCCGAAAGCCCGTGGTCGACATATACAAAATTTTACCCTTTGTGTCATTTTAAACCACAAAAGCTGCTAAATACAGTGAAAAGAATCCGAGATCATGAAACTTATTTCGTCAAAAATTTCACCTTAAAAAATAAAATAAAAAAATATATATTGGAGGAGGGGGGGCGTAAAGAATTCTCGAACCAGGGCCCGGCTTCATCTTGCTACGCCACTGTATAGCATAACATATCTTATAACGATCCAAAAGCATCAAAAGAAATTTATATCTCGCAGATCTGTTTCCCATTCAGTAGCAACTTTGACTTTCATAGTTTGAACCTACGGGTACATACCTCCATATTTCTAGTCAAGAAATACATAGTAATGAATACAGAAAGTAAAATATTGTAAGTGAACATCATTTTATTATAAAGTTTTCGTTATTGGAGCATTTAATAAGGTGTTACACAGAATATCTTGCATAGATAATTTTCGTTGTATAATTTCCGAAGTTAAGGACAACACACAGATAATAGTTTTTAAATCCCGGATAGTCTAATGATGGGCTTCCCTTTGTGTTTCCCTTATTTTTATCAATACTTTTATAACATTGTTGATCATGCATTTAACTTTGAGAAGAATTGTTTAGAAAGAATTGTAACGTTTCATTGACGATGTTAAATATATATTAATTTAATATAAAACCATACTACGTAATCCATTTCTAAGAAATAGAACACTGAGTAATAGAAGGTTATTTATTTTCTATGTAACATTATCTCATATATTACTCTCGAGGTCCATTAAAACTATCTCTCTAACAACATAGATGGACCAACCACAGCTTTCCACCCCTCTACATTAAGTTGTAATCTTCTTATATATAATATACACGATGCCAGAATTTTATTGACGGCGCGTTTCCGCATAATTGAGTGCGTCAAATAATTCTTAACACGCTGTATTACGTAAAGGGCCAAAAGAGTAATAACTTACCAGAGTCGTATAGAATATGCAGACAAGACAAACCAACGGAGTGATAAGGTGAATGTTGACTCCCGTAACTGTCGAAAGATTGGAAAGCTATTGTTAATTCAAAAGAAATGGAATTTGATTTAATTTTAATCCCTTATTAAATTTAGTGTGTTCGTGCGAATGTGTCAAGCCGGAAATCGCTGGGCGTATTTAATGCACTTAATAATAATAATTTAATAAACTTTAATTAAAATAGAAGTAGAAAGTGATATACTTCGATTAAACCCCTTAATCAGGTCTCCATTTTCACTGCGATCAGTGATGGACTTTTTGCTTTAACCCGTAAAATACACAGAAAAATGTTCTTTAGAAATGTTATAGAACAGGTCAAAACTATCATGGATGGGGCACGTCATATTTTGAAAAATGTCCGTAAATTTTTTTTATTGCATATCTGTATCATTTTGATTCAGCTTGTTTAAAAAGAATTTTATATTTGTACCTTTTAATGAAATGTATGGTTAAAAACGCGAGTCATATCATTCATTCTTAGCTGACATTGTTCGCTTATATTAAAATACCTAGTGAAAATTATGTGTTTGGACGGCACTCGATCAGGGCTACCATATTAATGGAAATAAAAGAAAATGTTATCAGTAATTTGATAATCTCTTCCAAATATCATTACAGAATAAGATATTTAAATCAGGCAAAGTAGTGAGAAATGGCACATTCCAAAAAAAAAGTTTAAAATGTTTACATATAACATCCGGGGCCGTGTTTCGGAAAACTACCTGCTCCTGGCGTTCGACCCTCATTGGCGAGGATTAGCGTCCCACCCTAGCTCGGTGTAGTTTACCCTCACTGCGGGTGGTTAAATTACCGATCTATCATTACAAAATTGCAATACTTTTTGCAGATAAGACGATTGAAAGTTACATCATTGCATTGTGGTGAAAATGCTGATTATTGGCGTTTTTTTAACGAAATTCTACGATACAGATCAACGGAGTTAGGAAACGAGCGTTGTAGAGGGTGGGGGGGGGGGGGGGGGGGGGAAGAAACTGAAGGGAGAGTGAGATGTACCAACATAAGCGCTTCGACTTACCTTAAGCGTTATAGGGGGGAAATTTGAAATCGACATTTCCTTTCCGAATTACAAGTCATTTATAAGAGTTACCCGTTTCGCTTCGCGAAAAGACGACAAGACAAAGTTGAAAAATGGCGATGTATCAGTAAGAATATCTGTTCAGCTACGATCTACATCAATGAAGAAAAGACGACGGTATTAACAGAAGCAGGTGTACATAATCATGATGTTTCAAAGAACTTACCTAGGAGCGTTATGAGGAACTCAGTGAAGAGAAAAGCAGTGAGCGACGTATCGGAACGGCCAATCAAGTTAATTAGGAACGAAATTACAGCTTGAGCCAGACATGGAGATAAGTTAAGTCATATCGATTTCAGTTTAATAAGAAAATCTATTCATAGAAGTCGTAGTTCAGTGCTGCTCGAACTGCCAAAATCCCAGACTGACGTTCATGATCTTATTAATTCGATTCATATAAAAACCAATAAACAAGAAGACTTCGTTTTGTGTAATGAAGATAAGTTGAACATCATAATTTTTTCATACGAAGCAAACCTGAAATATTTATGTGAATCTAAAGAGATTTTCGTTGACGGAACATTTAGCTATTGTACAAAATTTTTCTGCCAGCTCTTCACAATTCATATAATGAAGAATGGATTTTACATTCCATTGGTTTATAGTGTATTAGGGAATAAATCCACAGACATCTACGAAAACTTATTCCGTTTAATTAGAAATTCTCCAGAAAATATTGTTGCGGATTTTGAAATATCTCTACATTTGGCATTGCAGTCAATATGGCCATCAGTTAGTGTAAGCGGGTGTCGATTCCACTTAGGACAGTCTTGGTTCCGTAAAATACAATAGTTGAATGTGATAGAAGCCTACAAGTCCAACATAGAAGAATCACAGCGGTTAAGAAACGTGTTTGGGCTTTCATTGCTGGACCCGCAAGAATTTGGAGACTGCTTTGTGGAGGATTTTATGTCAATAAAACCAGAAAGTGAAGAAATTGATGCACTTTGTAATTATCTCACTGACAATTACATTGCCTAGGACGCAGAATTTCCTCCAATTATATGAACTTCAAGTGACATATCTAAACGAACAACTAATTCTTGCGAGTCCTTTCATTCTAAATATAATGATTTTAAAAAATTATTTTCAATTAGATACCTATTCCAAGTTCATTAGCATTCAGAAAAATGAGACTAAAAGAGGGAAAAATAATAGTTTAGTTGAAAAAAATATTACAGCAAAGTAACGTTATATCAAGATTCGATATCGTTAAAAGAGTGTCTCACTTCTATAAAAATAATATGCTGGGGTGAATTAATATGATATGGTATTCGACACAAACATACATGCCCTTGGCGGGATTCGAACCCGCGACTTTAGTGATGGTAGGCCAACACCTTCCACCACCGGGGTCGGCATGATATGGTATATGGACATTATTATGATTTAGTGTTTCACTGACAAAGAAATAATGTTTTTTGCTAGTTGACAAGGAGAAGAATATTCCGCAACTTTTAAACACACCAGCGCGCTTTGTGCTGTCGGTCTTAAGTCTGAATGAAAGTTTGAAGGTAAGATGCAGGATATGGAGGCATGGCCGAAGTTGGATGGTGTTTTCAGGTACCCTTATAACCGCTGGCCGAGTTTCGATACAAATAGTGGGGTTGATCCAACAGCTGGCCGAATTTGGATGCAGCCGAAAAGGGAACCTGTAAATTGCAGACTAACCATGGCAAACAATAGGAAAGGTGTGGGAGGAGGTGAGGCAATGTCTCCTGTTGCCGTATCTACTACACTGGAATGCTAAGGGAAACTAATTCAAACATATAAGAATTGAAAGTGGGAATGATCCCCCCAAAAAATCAACGAATGCGGCAGACCGAAAACAAAAAATGTTAGCTGAAAAATTAAATATTTATAAAAGTGGAGTAATTAGTAGAATTGGAGGTCTTTTTCCGTTAAATTCCCCCACGCAATTAATTACTAATTTACCTACACCCAGCTAGGATGGGACGCTAGTCCTCGCTAATGAAGGTCGAACACTAAGATCAGGTAGTCTTCCGAAACATGGCCCCGGATCTGATACATAAACCTTTTAAATATTCTCCCTAACTCTATAGCAGATTTCTTAAAATTATGTTCTGAATTGTTATTAATATTCTCAATGATCATTTCAGTAGAAAATATTTTCTATTATAAGCAAACAGTATGCTAAGAAACTCGATTAATTTATGGTTCAGGTTAGTTGTGAAAAGATGTTAAAAATGTAACCTCTGAATCAATACAGTACATATTATTTACCTTGACTAAATCCTAGCGCTGGTAGGTAAATTACGATAGAGATGTATAGAAACTGTAAAGAAGAAGAATAAATTATTAACTATTTATAAAGAATATATAGTCTTCAACATGGTATTTATACATCATGTGCAAATATGTTCCAAACTGATCCAAAAATCTCTTCTTCTTTAATAACAACTCCTTACAGAAGATAGCATTATATCATATAATATGTATCAATGTTACTGCTGTACTTTTCATCATCAGACACAATTCTCGTAGGTAAAAGCTAAATATGGACATCCATGGGAATGAATGTTCAAGACTTAGAACTCACAATTCCTATATCGAAAAGAATAAACCATTTCTGCTCTTATCGACAA
Source organism: Uropetala carovei (assembly GCA_036926305.1). Taxonomy (NCBI): domain Eukaryota; kingdom Metazoa; phylum Arthropoda; class Insecta; order Odonata; family Petaluridae; genus Uropetala; species Uropetala carovei. The sequence goes on from JAXCHB010000035.1 coordinate 11,508,036, forward strand.
TAGATTTAAGGAATTCAACAAATCAAAGGTTTAAAATAACAGAGCAGCTGCATAACCATTTATCTCGAATGGGTTCTCATGATACTCAACCTTTGTAGTCGACGTACCCCTTTGGTAATTTTCGCTTCACCCTTGGTATATTTTTCAGGGGTCCGCGAAAATCCTAAAGAGAGTGGTTTTAATTCAACACTTTTCTGCCGATAAAATTTTTTATAACACTATTCGTGCTCGTACCTTTACAATCTTTGATTTAAAAGTCTGCGTTAATACTATTAGAAAAAGAAAATCATTATCTTCAATATTTTTTGCGTAAAACTCCTCAACTATCCCTAGACGTGTATATAACCGTGGATGAATACTACCGGTATAAGGAATGCATTAGTATCGTTGGCGTCGAAGATTAAAAATCCAAGAAGTGGGTTATTCTTATAGTGAATTAAGAAAGCAAAGAATTAATATTATCAAACAAATGTCGAAATTACTCTCGTGTATTCCCTTATCGCGCATATAGCATATCCCAGTATTGAGACAGAAATAAATTAATTTTCCCATGTTTAATTTTACAGGACCTACTGGCTCATTAATAAACGAGAGGGAGATCTTACATTTCAGCCTTTAAATGAATTCAACTAAAGTTTCCTTCTTGTTATCAAACCTGCATTAAGTTTAGAAATGATACCACCACTTTCAAAGTTATACATCACCCGCATAATTTTCTGTCAATAATTTTAAAGTAAAAATATTATGACAGTAAATACAGTTGTGTTGAGGTTAAATTTAATGAGTTTCGTAGCACTATGAGAAAACGAAAGAGGGAATGCATTTATCTGTAAAACTTACGATTTATAAAGACTTTGAACTTACGCATCCGATAATGAACAGGCCTGAACCCAGAAGTCGCACCCTCCGGTCGAATCGGACCTCCAAATACTGAAAAAGTCGATATAGTGGTAATTAATACGCAAAATTCTGCGGAAGCCTACATGAGAAAAAATCGATCATTACCTCGTATGAAGTATTAAGCTGCAGTTTGTAGAAGACGGGCATGAAGCACATTCCACAAACGAAACTTGCGGTTATTAAGCCAATCAGGGTCGTGCAATACTGCGTGCCATAGGTATACATTTCAGCTGACATTCCCAAAAGAGTAATTCCTGAAACATAACTAAGAACATTTGCAGTTCAGCTAAAGATTCGAGGAAAGTAAAAGTATTTTCGATAAAAGCACGTGTATGATTCCATATTTTTGACGTCCAAAATTGCTTTAATATAAAATTTGAAACTTACCTGGATATGAGCGACAGAGACACGGGGATCACCCCCATTGTTTTCCCACCCATAAGATACTCGGACGTGGTATTCTGCTTCTGCTTGGCGCAGAAAGCGAAATAAACACCAATCAGAGCCGATAATGCGAGCATAGCTGAGAAAATGCAAAAGTCGAAAGGTGTGAATGATTGGTGATGCGAAGATTGTGAAGGGTTAGGGTATTGATTCCCAGACAACGTGGGTTCCCGGTCTAACGCCATGAATACGTCTTCTTCTGGTGTGATAAAGGTTGTTGCTGTCGTCATTGTGAGGAAGTTCCAGGAAAACTATGGCAAACGTGTACCTAGAAGAAATATCGCAGCAACTTAATTAATTTTACGCGACTTCCAATACCGTGTTGTTATATCCGCAATTTTAATTGTCGAGCAATCTCAATTTTTTGCGCTTGTAGTCCTTAGACATTCAATTTTTCCACTCAGATTGAAGACCGGTTGCGTTCACAAAATCCGTCTTTCCTAAGGTCACAACAGTGGAAATATTATGACGTATTGACAAAAGTTTTGGAAAAAGTCAACTTCATGAATTTGGACGCACTGACTTTCAACTACAGAGGACCTATCTCGAGTCTCTCTTAGGGTTACCAATCCTCCCGGATTCGCCGGGAGTCTCCCGGAATAGGCCAATATTCCATAAATTCTCCCTACTCCCGGATTGAGGCCTTTTTCTCCCGTTTTCTCTTAACACGGTAATCGCCATGCGAGTTATAATACATACATATTTGACCTAACAATGCTGTTGAAGAGTTGGCAACAACGGGCCGGGTGGGTCTCATACATCTTTATATCTATATTATACAAGACTTCGTCATTTTGTGTAATCTTATGACGTCATAGTGACGTAACTCACTATTACTCTTATATAAAAAGCCAGGTTTGTGCATCTGTCAGGAACGCTTCAGGAATGCTGAAATGGGACTATTTGTGCTGAATCAACTTTGTTTCAAACCCTTTTGTGAAAATTAAATATCCTCAATGGGTGTGGCACACTAGTGTCTTCCTCGCTGCAAACAATTGTGCCGCGGCATGCCGGCTGGAGAGCACTGACCTAGGGGATTACGAGCAAGACTCGCGATGCATGGTCTTGGGGTTCGAGACTACCATTGGTTCAAGTTTTTTCTCGTGTTAAATTTCCTTTTTCGTGCTAGTCCTCCCATTTTTCGGAAAATACTTATTCACCGCAATTTTTATTTTTTCCACTCAGGATGATTGTTTTTAATCAGTAGACCACTATTTTCCCCGTTTTTCAGAAAATATTTATACACCGTTATTTGCGTATTTTATTTCCAACCTACTCCCGCAAAAATCGCGTGAATTTATTATCGTAAGTTTTCATCATTTTACCTGCGTGAAGAAGATTATTGCGAGAGCTAAAGATAAAGAATATATTTGCGTATAATAATAAAGTAACCCATCTTATTAGTTATTATTGGTACTTACCGCAGGCATATAGCATCGGAAGGTATGATCGCGAAGAGTAACTTCTGCGAGCTCCTCGCTCTGCATCTGCCCGTCGCTGGGTTGACACCCTTCACCTTTCAAAATTAGTCTGCATTTCCCGCCCATTCCTTTGGATGGTAATCGTCGAAGAAACACGGAAAGCATAAATATTCATGGCAACAGGAGCAACATATAAATGAATGCTTTCTTGTAATTTCGTCTGTGAACGAAACTTCATTTACATTACGAAATAATTCGCGCCGCTCGCGCAATATTGATGCGTACCAGGCGTAGCGTAGCATCGAATCAAAAACAGGGGCAGAAATCTGATGGTGTAGAAGAGAATGCATTTTCACCACTTCGGATCAGCTTGATATTTCACGTTTTTCTTCAAATAGGTACGGACAATTTTGGATTTTTGATATTAAAATTTTTACCTGCCGGAAGAAATATACATCACATGGCTGGCAAAGTGGTGTACATTTCGACGGAATAATTTTCAATGTGCGTGTTGGAGAGTTCGCATCGTCGGTAAACTTGTTATCATACACTCCCGAGTTCTTCTGGCCACTCCAAGAATCCACTAATAACAAAAACCGATTTTTTTTACATAAGGCTTCTGTGGGTCTTGATGTAACCCGGTATTATGATAACTGAAAATTACGCATTTCACAGCCTACTTGATTTACTGACGATCGCTCAAGAGCGAACGCATGATACACTCGCTCTCGTAGGGAGTCGGAAAACACACTGGTTGAAGCGTCACCCACGCTAGTGAGCAAAAAAGAGACGGTTAAAAATCCGTTACATTGTTACAGTTTTCATAGGATGCGTGGAGAAATCATGTGAAAAGAAAAGGGGAGCGGGCACGCATACGAAACCACTGGGACACTTCACCTCTACGTCGCATGTTGGCGTGGCAGTCGCATGCCGCCAAGTTTGAAATGGTCGAAGCAACATATGTTCCAAACAGCTTCAAAATATTGTCCAAGAATAGCTCACACGTGGGTGCATGGAGTTCGCCTCATTTTGAACACGCTATAAATACATTTCGGTATTCACACATAATGCTATTCACCTCCTGTGTAACTCGGGGTCCAAAATTCCCACCAACCTCCTTTAGGCACAGGAATACTTTAGGTAACAATTTACCTTACAGAGTGAAGCCATACTGTGCTGTGTAGGAATGTGTTATGTGCTTCATTTGGCCCACTGCTACTTGTTGCCCTTTCACCGTTGTGTCAATGTTCTCTTTATATTGACACGATATTCACATCCCGTTTGATCGGTATTTATAATATAATCTGGATCGTACGAAGGATGACCGCGGAGACTTGTTTTTCGGAATACGTGCATCGGCCGCTACGGGAGGTATTTTCGGAACAACGGTAAAGGAGCCTATTCTCTTAAAATGTTCTTCGTACATATGGTTTGAGGTCGGCATGAAACCTGAACTTTATTGCAGTGCAGTTTGCGGCGTCCCAACTCAAGTAGCCCATGTGTCCTCCACCCGGGTGTCCAATGTGTCATTTCTACCTTCATTACCCAGGTACTGAAAATATTTTCGCGATTTTTGGATTCCAAGTTACACCATGCAGCTATTTATATGTTGCTCCTATTGCCATGAATATTTATATTATCGTTTTTTCGACGATTACCATCCAAAGGAATGCGCGGGAAATGCTAACTAGATTTGAAGGGTGGAAGTGCAATTACGGCGGAATATCACAGCTTAAAGAATATGCCAATGTCTACGGAGAGTGTCAATGTAGTGACGGACATATGTGGCGAATTTTCTTGAAGGAGTATGTTAGAATAAAATACGCAAATAGCGGTGTATAAACATTTTCTGAAAAATGGGGGAAAATAGTGTTCCACTGATTAAAAACAATTATCCTGCGAGAAAAAAATAAAAACTGTGGTGAATATTTCCCTAAAAATGGGAGAAAAACTAGCACGAAAAAGGAAATTTTACACGAGAAAGAAATGTTGACCAACAGCCGTCTCGAACCCCGAGACCATGCATCGCGAATCTTACTCGTAATCCCCTAGGTTACGGTCACTAATGCGTAGAAGAGCGAAGTTACATGGATTTATTGAGATTGGTCCATTTTTGTACTGTTTAATTATTTATTTCTCTTAAACTAAAAGGCATTGGCCCGTATTTTCCGAAAAGAATTTTTTTTGACCTAAACTTTCCACTGGTAGAAGATGAATCATATCTGTGAGTTACACTCCGTAGCCTCTCCTTGTAAGATCTGATTCACAATAGGGTACACAAGATGGATGCGTTAACTATGTGCGTCCATGCGAAACAACCACTTGTGAAACCGGTATCGAACGATTAATAATTGACTAACAATAAGATGTGACTCACGGTAAACAGCAAAGGATGAGGGAATGTCTGCGTTTTAAACGTGTCACTCGTTGCTAGGCTCGACCTGGACTGCCCGGAGGTTAGTAGGTCTAGCGTTAAGTCGAAAGTATCGCGCGGTAGTCGCAAGGTGGAGCTGAATTCTTATTATAGTGTGATCGTTTTGACTGAATTATAATGTTTTGTAACTTTAATGCTTCACTTGTGTTTGAAATCCTTGATGGCGCGAATTATGATTCGTCGCAGGATAAGAATCGTAGGCGATGGGCAGCCTAAATATAGCAACGCAATAAGAAGGAAAGTAGTGTGCAGTAAAATAAATTCGAAGTTTGTAGTTTTCGAATTTTTCGATTTTTTCTCGAAAACTATTAGTTCTATCGAAAATGTACCCATGACGGAAAATGTAGATCTCATCGAGAAGTTTCTGTAGAGTGTCTGCTGTTTTTTTCGATAGTGCGCACCCTTTTCGAGGTATCGGTCAAAGTTTTTAGGGTTCCTTAAAATGTTTGCAATTTTTTCAAATTTTCTCGAAAACTATAAGACGGGGAATACTAGGTGATTCTCTCGAATTCGTCCCTTCACTGCTCCCCGGACCTCAAGTGAAAGAATAACATTAATAGTGAAAAACTCTTCTGGAGGTGTATGCTGCCCAACTATAACCAAATTTTGGAGGTTCACACACTTCAATAGATTTAAAAAATCGGTACAATAAACATTGTGCAAACTTTCTAATATACTAATGCGTCGTTAAGTTATCTTTTGGAAAATGTAAACTACGCGCAATCGTTATAAACATCAACTTAAATAGATATACGAAATTTGATGAAAATCGTATGAGACGTTTTTTTTAGAAAATCCTACGAAGTGGCGTAAGAAACAAAGCCTGCTCGTCCGAGAAGCTTGCAAAATTCTCGGTAGAATAAAAACGAGTCTGTTATTTGTGCTTACCTTTTTCTCGATTGCTCTCAAGGCGCCGCTTGGCCGACGGAGGGGTAGAATGAATGTCCCTATCCTCAGACGGAGAACATACGACTGAACTATTTTGTGTTGAACTTGACAACACGCATACGGCACGTGCGATGTAAAAGGTGACTCTGTTCTTGTGCGTTAAATCATTATGTAAGCAAGCTGACTCAAAGGCAAGGTGAATGGACCAGGAATAGTTGCTGCGAGGGAGAATGAATTGTTCGTATATTTTTGATTATTTTTCTCGTTTGAGATTTTATCTGACGCAACTGTTGACACGACCGTTAACTGTACGCCAACAGCAGTTTATCTATCCTCGCCGTCGTTATAAAACATCCTGTAATGTTTACAGCTCACAAAAAAGATTTTAAGAATGGCTCTGACTGTTTAATATACTAGGTGATTAAGAGAATGTGACCCCGAAGTTTCAAATTGAAATAATTAAAAACATTCTTACATACATTTTTCAATTTTTTGGATAAGTTAAATTATATAATAACTACGTAACTTTTAACATAGGCAGTCTTCGGTTTTTGAAGTAACTGAATATCCCTCGACATGTTTTAAACGAAGTTTTATTAGTTGTTATCCACAATAAAAAGTTTTGCAAGCAATGTGGGAAATGTGCAGGTCAGTTCAAGAAATTAAGATGTAACTTTTAAATATACAGCAATTATTCCCTGCACATTTTGTACACGTTTGGTATAATTCCGTTACGAAAATATTCCTCGAAGGAATGTAGCAAGATTGACTAGACCTGCCGTTTGGTTGAGTTGAATAGTCGGTAGCGCGATTTTTAAGCTCCTTAAATGCCTGTGATTGAGAGATTGCTTGAATTAATATATCAGTTCCGGGCAAGAAGTAACATCCTGTAAACAAATAAAAACAGACATATGCATGCTTTATTATATTTTTGAAGCTCAAGACAGTTTTATTAATAGCGTTCTGTGTTTAACCGAGTTTTCTGCATTAACCTACATAAACCTACCTTAACCTCGGAAGAGCTATTTATGCTTAGCCATACAATGAAATTCAGGGATTAATAATGTGGTATTTTTCCACTTGAATCCCAAATCGCAGTACTGTAGCCGCACGAGTCATTCACGTCTACAGTTATTTTGGTCACAGGCCCAGGAAGCACCGTTTCTTTTAGTCTCTATAACCTCCTGTCAGATGTTTAAAAACAGCTTCCTCTTACATAAAAGGAGGATATGGGACCGTCTCTCAACCGTTTTAGAGTCACGGCACCCTTAAGTAACTTTTCAGAATTTGTCGACACCCCCTCCCTCCATCGGTAGTAATCGTGAATTTTTGTTATCATATTTAAAATAATAAATCAAGTATTTATAATTATTTCTTCTACTAGTCATTTATTTATTTATGCATATAATTCCACATACAGCGATGGTCATATTACAGTGGTTATAGCGAAATATGCCAACAATACAAATCATAATAACAATATAAAACAGGTAAACAACATGTACTAGTTTGACTGTTGGATAAACAGGAATTTTCACCGCGGTTCGCCGTTCGAGAAACACAGATATAGGAGGACAATCTAGGATACATAAAACCTAAGTTAACTATAGAAACTAGTAGCTATACCCGGCGTAGCATACGCCGATCTAGCGGATCTTAAAGGTTCTTAATTAAACATTCAGGCATTTATTTTTTTTTAACTTATATTTTTTAATCAAATATTTCTCTAAAGACACAATTGTCAATTTCTGGGTTCATTCCTGAAATTAGAGTAGTTGTATCAAACGATCTGACTCTTGATAGAGCAACATATAATTGTCCATGACTAAAAACAGGCTTAGGTAGGTAAAGGCATTTTATCAAATGTTTGGCCTTGTGACTTATTGATTGTCATTGAAAAAGCCAATCGTATGGGTAATTGTTTTCGTTTGAATGGTAAATTTGTATCTGATGGAATGAGTGGGATTCTTGGAATAAGTATAGTGTCTGACAGAATTTGCTCCACCGATCACTTTTGCTTTAATTATGCGTGTTTGTATTTGAGTAACAGTAAGTCTTGTACCATTACATAGTCCTCTCAATGGCATTAGGTTTCTACTTTAAGCTTCAGTTCGTGAGAAGGCATTCCGGCTGTACCTACGTAATGTTTACGGGGATTTTTTTCAATTAATTTATTAATAATAATGTGAATCAATTAATGGTGCAAATGACGTCTCCATAGAAAACAATTCTATTAAAGATGTATTTTACTATTTTCTTGCATTATTGATACATCTCCCTCTCTCTCTCTCTATCCCCTCCCCTCTATCCCCCTCTCCCCTCTTTGTCTCTCCCCTTTCCCCTCTCTCCCTTCCACCTCTGTCTTTCCCCGTCTCCATTTCCCATTGCCCTCTCTATTACTACATTCCTGCATATCCCTTCTTCTCCCATATTTCCCTCCTCTCTCTCCCGTACCTCTCTCCCTATCCCCCTCTCTCCTGCTTCCCCCTCCCCTTTCCCCTATCTCCCTTTCACTTATTTTCCTTTCCCTCCCTTCCCTCTCTCCTTTTCCCCTCCCTCTCACACCCTTCTCCTTTTCCCCTTACCCTCTCTTCATTTAAGGAGGTTGTAAAGGTTTATGAAATATAAGACAAAGACTTAAAAATTGGAGGACTCACAGTTCATTGAACAAGGATTATGATCACAAAAATTCACTGCTTTTTACCGTATAGTTTTTGAGTTATTTAATCTCAAAGATGTCACATTTTATATGGAGAGCATAGGAACGCCGTAATAGAGGTTCGTACTTTACCTGTCTTACCTGGTTTATATATAAGATGGGTTTATAAAAAAACTAAGCAGATAATACCTTAGATAATAGGAAATTATCTGACAAATTTTCAATCGATTTTACCATCTAGTTTCAGAGAAATTAATATTTTTTTATCAAAAATGACATGAAGGCTTACCTATTCGAGAGAACGCAAGAATAAGTTTGGCAATGTCGCATCGGAGAAGGCGTATATAAAGAGTTTATAATTCAAAATCGACACTTGGAAGTTTTATTTTGCTTTTTTTTCGATTTCACAGGGAATGATACTCCATGTGAATATTAACGTGAGAATTCCATGCCGTTAATATACTAATGCATACATATCAGATGCAAAAATATGGATGTTGTAAAGAAAAAGCATTTAACGTAATAACGTCATGTAAATATATTTATATATAACATTTACGAAATAACGTTTTATTATATTATCACTATCCACTATACTTTGACTTGGTTTTTCACCTAGTGCTTCATTTGCGAGCTTCCTTCTTTTCGCTGCCTCACCAACATTTGTTTTCCATTCTAACTTCCATTTCCAATAAAACGACCTTTGTGCCTTAGCTGTTTAGTTTTATTTTCGTCGTTTTCTTCCATCGTGAATGTTAGCGAATATGTTACACCGTAAACACCACTAGCGTGCAGCGAACGCGCAATGCGAGTGTCATTGTTACCATCCTTATAATATTGCAACGTTGCCATGTTTATTTACTTTCTTTTACAGTTAATATTTGATGATAATTCATTTAGTTTTAATTGTAAAACATTTACAAATAATATATTTTGAGTTTTTGTCTTATTTATGCATTACAAGAGACCGCCTTCAAAAATATAATGGAAATATATTTACTCATATTGACTTATTTTACGAACACAAGTTGGTATTCGAGTCAAATGAGTGACTATGTACACATTATTTTTATTTTCTAAAATATTAATAACGAACAAACGCCTAACATAAGCATCTAAAACACCTACCAAAATGTTCAATTTCATTACTATTAGATAATAACATTTTTTGTTCCTTATAAAAACCTTTCAACTAGACTCCATTATGACTAGTTCGTACCGTTACAGCCTCCTTAAACTGCCTATAAAACACGTTATTTTTACGCTCGTAAGCAATATAGATGTTCATACTATTAAAAGGCAAGAATCCCATATAATAGCATTGTAGCGTTTCCATGGTAGATAAAATTTCCCATTGTTATAAATTTTAAAATTTCTCGTTTTTATGCAGTTAAAATCAAATATTTAAGCTAATTCGGTATGCATTCGTATTCTGTTTCCAAAAATAATTATTTTCACTCTTTTTTCCGTTTAATACTTCAAGTCCGGAGTTTGTATCATAATTTTAAGTAATTTTAAAATGCAATTAAAAATGCCTTGCTCCGATTTCAATGCTTTTCTTATGGGGTTATAAATGGTTACTTCGTAATGGTAATCAAGAAAGCATACTTACCTAAGCATTATATATATATATATATATATATATATATATATATATATATATATATATATAGATTATTTAAAGCATATCTCACTTGAGTTAAGTAGTTGTAATGTAATTCTTACGTTCACGTTCATTCCTTCATCGTAAAACATTCATTTCTTTTCACTTACGCTATGTGTGTACTCTAGACAAATAAATGTACCTATTTACGTTAATTTCTTCGTCGTAGATAATCCGTTTCATTTCACTTACTAATTGCTTCAAGAGCACGAACGACAATAAAACATATTTACATACTTATGACGGATCTGGTTTACTTCACGTGCTAAGAAGATTGTTTTTGTTGACAATAACTATAAAATCATACAATAAATTTTTTAAGTTAAAAGTGAATTACAACTTTCTCGTTAGATTTTCTTGAGAATGCATTAGACAAGAATTATTTCATTTAACTAGCTCTAAAAATTTTATTTGAAGTCTTTTTCCTTATAACTAATATAAAAGTGTTGAGAGGCAGAAAGTGAAATTCTCCAACCCAACACTCTTGTACAGTGACTGCCTCTATAACGTTCGTATGAAGTAACTTTACTAAGGGTCGTGTCCCGTTACACATATTTTGAATGTTATTTTCTAATAGATTCATTGGAAGTGAAATTTTAAAGTTAAGGATGGATTTAAATCTTTCGATAGTTCTTTTGAGTAGAGTTTCTCAACACTATCAGCTGTTTTATATATCCTACTTTCCTACTTGTACCAGGAAATTTTTTCAATAATGCCGTACTTGTCTCACTATCTTCTTCATTTATGGGTGTTTGCGTTAAGTGCTTCATGACCGGATTGGAGATGTCTGTCATCGATTCCAAGGGTGAGTAAACAGAAGAGGTCTGAAGATTGGCGTGATTTATGATGCTCTGTTCAGGAATTTCGGAATTCGTTTAGCCCAGCGTTTCTCAACCGGTGCTCCGTAGTCATTAGGTAGGTGCTCCGCGGGCTTTTAATCCTTCATCATTTTGTATGTAATTGTAAAAAACCAATATATAATATGAGTGAGATCGTCTTTAATTTCGTTTTGGTTTTTTGAGTTAATTCATTCATTTTTTCCTAGATCGATTTTGGACATTCCAACTGATAGGTAACAAATGTTTTCCTGAAAAGTTTGTTCTAGTTAATGAATACCTCTAGGTGCTCCCCTGTCTACTAAAGGTTGAGAAACACTGGTTTAACCCATATTTTCCCGACATTTTAAAGATATTCCTAAAGGGTTGAATGGGGAGAAGGGTGAAAAGGAGCAAAGGGTCTTGGAAATGCCAAAAAATAAATATCAGTGGTAAAAAATGTCGGTGTTGCAATGAAAATAGAAAATTACAGATAGAACATATTTTTCATTAAAATTGATACAATTCGAAAACAAATAAATGCCTCAGAAGTGAAAGTTATGACTATGAGGGAGGACTGCCGATTACCGCCAACCCGTCAAAACGTTTCCAGACAGATAAGAGCCATGGACATCACAAAAAATAAGCGTATTATTATATTAGATTATAAACATCATCGATTTTCTTCTTCATATAACTGACCTAATGGACTACATTAGAACCACGTTGATTTCAACCAACGACGTGAACATTTGATGACGTCATAACCCTAACGATATATCGTACTTAATAAAAAACACATTACTCCTTTATTCGTACGTACATATGCACTATATAAATATGATGATGAAATTTTATTTTAAATTTAAATAATTTATTAAATTTATGTTAAATTAGTTTTAAAATCAAACGAATCGAGCCGTCAGGCAGGGTTGGACCCCCTAGGGGCCCAGGGGCTGATTCCCAATTATCAATAAACACCAGCCAATAGACTCTGTGATTTTTCATTTACAAATTCTATTTATTCAAATGCATGTTGACGAGAATACCTTTCACGTCAACTAAATCGGCTATAAATATGTTTCCTCCTGCTCACGAACAAAAAATATTTTACAACAATTAATGCGTTTCGTAAATACACCTTTTTTTTCCTTTAAATCCACAACGGACCCATTCCACGAAATGGAATGGTTTGAGATCAGATCTTGAGTTATGAAAACTTAACTCGTTACAAACACTTTAATCAGGTTCAGTGTCCGCATCGCGAACGTTTTTGTTCTCCAACTCTAATTCTTCATTTTCATCCAGTTTGTCTGTAACGAGAACGAAAGAAATCATTTATTAATACATTTTTAAAATAATCAATACCACTTAAAATATGCCGCACAATCGAGGAGGAGTGAAAATGTTTATTATTAGCGCAGGAATTTCTAACTATACGTTTCCTCGTCATACGTCATTTGTACTTCAATGAATTAAGGAACGCTTCATTATAAGTTGCGTCGCTTCCGATATGCGTCGTTCGTGAAGAGCCAAAGGAAAAATTCGGTACATTCCAATTGCAATACATAAGGTAAATCTTATCTCTTACTTTTATCATTATGTCTATGGGAATATAGGCGTTGCTTCAGATATGCGTCGTTTTTGAAGAGCCGAAGGAGGAATTCGGTAAATTACAATTGCAGTATAAAATGGAATTTGATTCTTACTTTAGGTTTTGCCATAAGCCGTTTAGTTATGTGTCGCAGTTTTCAGGGTCGCATCTACGACATATAATGGAGTCTTCCTGTACTTTGTAACTCTAATAAGTGAGGGAAGAAATGCAGAGAAAATTACATAATGCGCTATTTTTCACCCACTGCTATCTTTCCATTGGAGCAAAGAACCGCAGATGCGATGTTTTTTCGGTTGCCAACATTTGTAGCAGCATTTACTTTTTGAAAATCTTTTCCGATTTCTCCTCAGCAGTTTATCTTCGATAAAAGCCATAATGTAGAACTATATATTTTGGAATTTTGGCATTTGTAAGTTGTCTTTTTTTTGTACTTGGAAAGGCGGAATACATAAGCGATTTTTTAGGACGCTAAAAATGCATACATTTGGATATATCTTGAAGGCGGAAGGACATGTTAAATCTGGAATATGTTGCTCTTTCTTTCATTTAAAGTACCTAGAACGTTACATTTGCCCGTGACTTCAATTACCCTAAGTTTTAGTTTATTTAAACAAATTTTTTGAAATATGAATTGAAGTTATTTTAATAATAACCGCCTTTTTTACATGTACTGCAGCCCTTCTTGTGATAGGTTCTATACCGAATCGAAAAAAGTGGTTCGCTCTTCTTGTTAAATCGATTTCCGTTCTCTGGTATCCAATTAAAACGTGAGACACAGGCGGTCAATTCACTTTCGTCGGGATGTCAGATCAAGAATTAGACTGCATTTATTAGAAAAAAAGATCTTTTTAGCCAATATGTTCGCGGATTATGAGAATCCACGTCATAAATATCACTGCACGAACTTTTTTCAAATAACTCTTACATTTCATCCGATAGCACGTGGTTGTTGTTCTTACGGATTACCCAACTGATTAAACTCATCGATTGCAAATTAGTTTTAGTGATATTAATCGCCTTCCCTTACACATACATGAACTTCGATATGGTGAGAATAATCGAAAATCTGTGGAATTTATGTTGATTTAATTGATCTTAAAATTTGGAAACTTTCAGAAAGTTAAAATGTTTTGATAAATCTCGTTATAGGAATCTCTTTGATCGAAATAGGGTTGCGTAAAAGTAATTACGACAACGAAAAATATCCAAATTACCTAATACGATGTCGATATATAAGCAGCCTTACCAATATCTTACTTACTTTTCGTCAATAGATTGTGGATTTCATCCTGTTCCTTGATTACTTGTACACTCTCAGGCGTCTTCCATTTTGCCTCCTCATCACCACTCTTGCAGCGGCTGACGAAGAAACGATGGATGACAGGGGTGAGGAGGTCGATGTGGACGTCTTTAGGATCCGTAGGTCCAGTAGCAAAGGAAACCGCTAAACCCACCCCGAGGGAGATTGCCAGGCCGAGTAAAGTATATAGGGTGTAAGAGAGACGGAAGATCAGCCAAGGTTCATCCACCACGGATATCGTATCGTTCACTGGCGTTGCTTCCGTAAGCGAAGGAATTAAGACGGAGCTCCAAAGAGATAGAGATTCGGAGCATTCAGACTAATTTTGCATTACGGTAATTTTTCAGATAAAATCGTTCCGTAATTAATTTTTATATTTTTCCCAATCGGAAAATTTCAGTTATTTTTTTATCTCGTGCAATTATTTTTATTATAGCTCAGTTTTACATAGAGACCTCATGACACCATTCTGCATGGACAGGTTGGTAGAATATTTGTACCAAGTTGGATAATGAGCGTAAGGTTTCATCGCAGAACACAAGATGGTGCAAGAAATAATTGGTAGAGCACTGTATTTTTGGTTCTTTCTCCCAGATACGGTATGACAGGTTAATAGTGATTTTCGTTATGATGAAGGTATGATACAATTGAACCCCTTAAACTTCACTTCCAGAGGCTTAAATGTCCATTATTTATCTAAAGTCTCATTTACATTATGACTCATAATGTAAATGAAAATGCAAAAATGGACGAGAATCAAAATTTGTGAGTAGTCAGATCAAATCGCAAAATTACAATTGCCAGTCAGAATAGTCGGAGTAGGAGAAACATGCTTACCTTTTCCTGATTTAGTAAAATGAAACAAGACGGTAACTTACGTCATATTGATTAGTGTCTCCGCTGGAGAAGATGTGCTCTGAGAAAAGTATGAACATCCTTCAATCGAAACTGGTTTTTTCTCAAATTTGATTTGACCGTGAGCGATTGCTGCTTGTGTTCCAAATGAGATGTATCCCATGACAAACAATCCAGTAATGCCTCCAGAGAATGTCCCCTGGAATATTACGTATCGTTCGAGGTATATGTTATATAAGCATTATTGCGTCAAAAATTTCATTGAAACTAAATAATTACCATGGCGTTGGCCCAGGGAAAGAACATCCCCAGTACAAATATAGCTAGCATCGGTCCGGTTGTTATCCCCCCTAAGCTACCAGCAACCTTGAAATGCGAAATACTAATTAGTAACACTGCGTCAGCATATCATCATATAAATGCAATGAGGAAAACTCAAAATCAACTTTATGAGTAACGAATGAGGTACTACTTATTAAAATATTAAATTATTATGATGCTTTCCCCACAAAGCTTGTCTGCAGGCCAGAAGTGGAAATCGAACCTGTGACCTGGGGTTAGATGTCAGGCACAACACCGAGCAGTATAACCCGGCCGGTTAGATTAGATTAAATATCGTCTTTATTTGGGGCGAGATTGAGACTAGAAAGTTTCATCTTCCACCTAACCCCTCGTCGTTATCGTTAAAGTAATTATCATATTACCTGCACCACGGCTCCTAGGTGTTCCACAATGAAAACCATGCAAACGCATAACGCTCCGATTACTACGCAGATGATCTTCATAATGTAGGAAGCCCTTTCTTCGGTCACTTTTACCTTCAGATTTGGGTGAATGAAATCCTCATATAAAACACCAGACATAGAGTTTAGACCAGTTGACATAGAACTGTAAAAAATAATGTCGTGCAGAGATGTTATGTTCTGTTTTTTCAAGTACAAATAGCTCATTTTTATGTGTATATTTCAACTACGATAAGGCTTGAATAATTTAATACTATAATAGCCCAGGTCTGTTGGTTGGTCACGCTTTCACGATGGCCGATATAGAGCGTTTTAACAAACTTCCCGAATAGGTAAAAGAGTGAAATTTGGCAAGGATGCTTGATTAACATATTTTAAGGTTATGACGAAAATAAATCTCCAAAAAATTCCTGGGTTCGACTCCAAGGAAGACATTTCCATTTTCCGTAAGGTAACATGTAAAAATCAATTTTTTGATGTGCAGGCTTTTATTGTTTTGGAAATTAAAATTAGAAGGAATTAACCTGCGATCTTCGGATCTGAAGCATTTTGAAGAAAAATTACAAAGTTTCTTATTCTGTTCATCTTTTACCGCATACAATTCGAAATCGCTCATGTTATACGTTTAATTCACACAGTTTGAGGAAATCTTGCCATTTTAAGGGGATGTTGCCTTGCCTACCAATTCCATTGTTAGACCTCTATATCATATTGTTAATTCAATCTTTATGTTATAAACGTGCTTTGAATGCTTTTAATACGAGAGGGGGAGAGAGGTAGAGGGGGGAGCGAGAGGGAGGGGAGAGAGGGAAGTAGAGGGGGGAGGGGAAAGAGAGGGAGGGGAGAGAGAGGGAGGGGGAGAAATGAGGAGGGGGAGGGAGAGTGGGTGTAAGATGGGGGAGGAAGAGAGAGGGTGTGAGAGGGAGAGAGGGGAGGAGAGGGGAGGAGAGGGAGGGTAAGAGAGGCAACTATTTTAAGTTTAACTAAAGATAGCCCGTCAACAACAGAATATTCACTAGAAATGTTGTATATGGCAAAATATTTTATATGTAAAAGTGTGATATTAATTATTTTAAATGAAAATAATAATAATCTGTCTATCTATCTATAATTCTTCCATTGATATTTCAATGAGCATTACACTAGTTTTTATCATAATAGTCGTCCATCATGTGTTTCTGTAAATAAGTATAAAACAATATCTTAATTATTTAGTTTTAGATTATGCTGTTGTTTGCTGAGTGGATAGATAAGTAGGTACCTATCTAATAACAAATTCATTTTTTAACTTAACTTTTGTAGAAACTTCACATTTTGTGTACACAACGTTTGCTCGAGATTATAATAATTTCTGTCATGCATATCACTTGATTAAAATAATTTTGGAAAATTGTTATTCACTTTGAGATTTAATAATAACCATTTAATTTTTTTTAAATCAGCATACTTAAGGTTGCACACAATATATTTATGTTAACGTGTAGAATTTATGGCATTGAAGTATTAAAAAAATCCATTAAAGAGATGAGTGTTTGAGGCTTGCTCACCTTAACGCTGCGCTGAATACTCCAGCCATGAAAAGGCCAGGAAAACCAGGAACTGGTGATGCTGTATCCATCACGAAGTATGGCAGGATCTGGTCGGGGGCTTTTACGACCTCAAGTTATAAAGTGAAAGTATTACCTTATAAATTTACCACAGCGATTGTAAGAGCTGGAAAATTCCATTGAGCACTACTTTTAACTGTGCAAGGAAAAATTAAATTTTACTCTCTATTAATTGCAAACAGGTTAAAATTTACATTTTAAAGTAGAATAAAACTATGTTATTGTGTTAGTAATTAACTGTCACTGATAGTAAAGTTGAAGTTTATCTTTAGTTTTTGAGGCAGTCTGTCGGTTTGATATACATATATTGCAAGTAAATAAATTATAAGTTATATTTGTATTTAAGGATTATAGTTAATAATAGGTTTTATGATTTAGAGTAAATTTATTGAAATAATTTATTTTTTTATTCGGGTAAATATAATGGCAGTTTGTTTTATCACATTCCGTTATGTAGCTCTACAGAAAGGTATAATTGTATCTGTAATATTAATAATTACCACTTAAAGTGCAAATTTGGTAAAGTAAATTTTTCCATTTAATGATTTTTACATGTGAAATGCTATCTTTTACAAACTTAACAACTAACTTTCATTTAAAAATAAATTTTAAAATTCAATCACCTCTTTACGATTTTAAATAATATTATAATAATTACAATTAATACAGATGTGCTTATTTACGTACTTTAGATGATATAAGATCACAGTTGTGATACGATGCAAAGATGAGCATTCCTGCGTAGAAGCTGATGGTGGTGATAATGAACACTCCAATGGAAAATATTACAATCATACTAGGGGAAATCAATGAGAATTAATAAATGTCATTAACATTGTTTAAAAATTTCATATTGCATTCAGCTGAATTTTAAGGCAGAAAGTTGATACTTAATGAAATTGAAAGTATTAATTATCCTCTAATAATGCTCATTAGTTTTTATTCATGAATGTACTTCATGAATTGTTAAAATAAAAAAGACTTACTTGGTAATTTCAAATTTATTTTTAAAAACGACCTAGGTTTCGTTGCTGTGCAACATCACTAGGTGAAGTAAACACGCCGGTAGCAATTTATATGTAGTTATAGGTACGAAGGGTGGGTGGGTGATTTGTGGGAGGGTAATTAAAGGGATGGTGGAGCGAGCTAAAATTGGAGGAAATATGTTCATGGGAAGGGAGGGAGAGTGGCAGAAAGAAATATTTAGGAATAAAGTCGCTGTTGTGTCCATGTTCAATTACATGTTTAGTGAAATGATAGGTTGTGTTATTATTTATGAAGCAAGAATGATGTTCTTGAATTCTTTCTTTGAATTTCCGTCCTTTCTGTCCTAAATAAAACACTGTACAATCTCCACAATGTAATTTATAAATTTTACTTTTTCTA
Organism: Uropetala carovei; assembly: GCA_036926305.1. NCBI lineage: Eukaryota > Metazoa > Arthropoda > Insecta > Odonata > Petaluridae > Uropetala > Uropetala carovei. The sequence continues at coordinate 11,526,766 of JAXCHB010000035.1, forward strand.
AATTCTCAATCCTGCCCTTAGAATGGCATAGAAGTTTATTTAAATTTAATTTATTGTAAAAAGTGGCTCTAAATTTATTTTAAGGAATTAAACTTTTAATTTTGATAGATATAAGTATTTCCAAGAAATAACAGTATTCGACACTGTGGTACATCTGTTTTATGGCTAGTTAGGATCGTTTTCTCTCAATTAATCTGCTTGGGTAACCGTTGTTAACTACCATCTGTTTCATTATATGAAGTTCTTTCTTGATGTTGGAATTGGGTAAAGGAATGTTGAACAGCCTATGAATGCAACAAATTTTTATGAGAAAAATAGTGTCTTGAGTTGGAATGGATGATTTGGCCGGTGTACGTGTATTTCCTGAAAATGGTGAATGCTAAATTTCGATTAACTTTTAAATGGTGATGTCTAAAATGTTTAGGGACCTGTTGATTTCTGTTTCACGTGTAAATTTTAATGCTTTGTTGAATGAATTCAAGAAATTTAAGAAGGTATCAAGTTGCCTCAATGACCCAGACCATACACAAAAAATGTCATCCACATAATGAAACCAACAGAAAATGTTTTTAACGGGTCCCTAAACTTTCTAGACATCCCCATTTAAAAGTTTATCTGCAAAAGTTATGAAAGGGTGGCAGGCCAAACGTTGGACAAGCATTCTCTAGAACAAATAACAAAAATTAAGAAAACTCTTAAAACAAATTCCGGGCATTTGTGATTCGTTCATTACCTGTCATACTTACAGTTGTGCTCGTTTGATGGTTGGCATGGCAAGAAACCTCTGCACCATCCCTTGGTTAACTGAACAATAGGCTATCCAAGAAAAACATGCTCCAAAGACAGTGTTCCAAAAACTATGTCTGATAGTTGGATCTGGATCCAAGCTGAAATATATAACGGATAAATAAGGAGTCTGGGATAAATAATTTAAAAACCTCACCACTTTATTTTATCATAAAACTCAGTGTAATGACTTCAATAATTTTATTTATATAACCGTAAATTATCTGAAAACACTAACTTGAATAATTCCAGTCTTCCGCTCCTTTCGTTTCTGTCCAACACCTCACTAACGCCACCTACTGTGCCAGTTCCAATCCAAACCACAATAATCATACCGCCAAACATTATCACAGTCTGCAGAGCATCGCTCCAAACGACAGCTTTAAGGCCTCCCTAAAGAGGTCAGAAAATATATTTAAGGTAAGATCAGAGGATTCAATTTGATTGTCTAACTCAGGGGTAGGCAACCTTTTGTGCATGGAGGGCTGCATGCGTTGTTTCTCGCACTTATGCGGGGTGCGTTGGAAGTGTCAAACATTTTGGAGTGCAGCAAAATGATTTGCAGTGGAAGTCTCTGAAGGGATTTTGCATTGGAAATAAATACAACACCTACTTTCAGCGCTAAAGCCCTTACCAGACATTGTTTTGTGACCATTATTTCAGAATATGAATATGGATCTGTCTATATTGTGTTTCCTAGATTGATTTAAGTGATAGCTTTGCTGGCCGTATGAAATACTCTAGCGAGCCACATCCGGTTATTAGGCAGTTATAACAGATCTTCATTTACTCAAACATGACACATAATCATCATGGGAAGTTAATTTAATTGTTAAATTTAGCTCTTAAGTGTCTCATAAACTCATAAACACGTGTGATGTAAAAGGTGACCCTGTTCTTGTGCGTAAAATCATTATGTAAGCAAGCTGACTCAAAGGCAAGGTGAATGGACTAGGAATAGTTGCTGCGAGGGAGAATGAATTGTTCGTAATTTTTGATTATTTTTCTCGTTTGAGATTTTATCTGACGCAACTGTTGACACGACCGTTAACTGTACGCCAACAGCAGTTTATCTATCCTCGCCGACGTTATAAAACATCCTGTAATGTTTACAGCTCACAAAAAAGATTTTAAGAATGGCTCTGACTGTTTAATATACTAGGTGATTAAGAGAATGTGACCCCGAAGTTTCAAATTGAAATAATTAAAAACATTCTTACATACATTTTTCAATTTTTTGGATAAGTTAAATTATATAATAACTACGTAACTTTTAACATAGGCAGTCTTCGGTTTTTGAAATAACTGAATATCCCTCGACATGTTTTAAACGAAGTTTTATTAGTTGTTATCCACAATAAAAAGTTTTGCAAGCAATGTGGGAAATTAAGATGTAACTTTTAAATATAAGCAATTATTCCCTGCACATTTTGTACACGTTTGGTATAATTCCGTTACGAAAATATTCCTCAAAGGAATGTAGCAAGATTGACTAGACCTGCCGTTTGGTTGAGTTGAATAGTCGGTAGCGCGTTTTTTAAGCTCCTTAAATGCCTGTGATTGAGAGATTGCTTGAATTAATATATCAGTTCCGGGCAGGAAGTAACATCCTGTAAACAAATAAAAACAGACATATGCATGCTTTGTTATATTTTTGTAGCTCAAGACAGTTTTATTAATAGCGTTCTGTGTTTAACCGAGTTTTCTGCATTAACCTACATAAACCTACATTAACCTCGGAAGAGCTATTTATGCTTAGCCATACAGTGAAATTCAGGGATTAATAATGTGGTATTTTTCCACTTGAATCCCAAATCGCAGTACTGTAGCCGCACGAGTCATTCACGTCTACAGTTATTTTGGTCACAGGCCCAGGAAGCACCGTTTCTTTTAGTCTCTATAACCTCCTGTCAGATGTTTAAAAACAGCTTCTTCTTAAGCATATTATTATATTAGATTATAAACATCATCGATTTTCTTCTTCATATCACTGACCTAATAGACTACATTAGAACCACGTTGATTTCAACCAACGACGTGAACATTTGATGACGTCATAACCCTAACGATATATCGTACTTAATAAAAAACACATTACTCCTTTATTCGTACGTACATATGCACTATATAAATATGATGATGAAATTTTATTTTAAATTTAAATAATTTATTAAATTTATGTTAAATTAGTTTTAAAATCAAACGAATCGAGCCGTCAGGCAGGGTTGGACCCCCTAGGGGCCCAGGGGCTGATACCCAATTATCAATAAAAACCAGCCAATAGACTGTGATTTTTCATTTACAAAATTCTATTTATTCAAATGCATGTTGACGAGAATACCTTTCACGTCAACTAAATCGGCTATAAATATGTTTCCTCCTGCTCACGAACAAAAAATATTTTACAACAATTAATGCGTTTCGTAAATGCACCTTTTTTTTTCTTTAAATCCACAACGGACCCATTCCACGAAATAAAATGGTTTGAGATCAGATCTTGAGTTATGAGAACTTAACTCGTTACAAACACTTTAAACAGGTTCAGTGTCCGCATCGCGAACGTTTTTGTTCTCCAACTCTAATTCTTCATTTTCATCCAGTTTGTCTATAACGAGAACGAAAGAAATCATTTATTAATACATTTAAAAAATAATCAATGTAAGCGTTAAATACCACTTAAAATATGCCGCACAATCGAGGAGGAGTGAAAATGTTTATTATTAGCCCAGGAATTTCTCACTATACGTATCCTCGTCATACGTCATTTGTACTTCAATGAATTAAGGAACGCTTCATTATAAGTTGCGTCGCTTCCGATATGCGTCGTTCGTGAAGAGCCAAAAGAAAAATTCGGTACATTCCAATTGCATTACATAAGTTAAATGTATAAAGGAATTTGACTCTTACTTTTATCATTATGTCTATGGGAATATAGGCGTTGCTTCAGATATGCGTCGTTTTTGAAGAGCCGGAGGAGGAATTCGGTAAATTACAATTGCAGTATAAAATGGAATTTGATTCTTACTTTAGGTTTTGCCATAAGCCGTTTAGTTATGTGTCGCAGTTTTCAGGGTCGCATCTACGACATATAGTGGAGTCTTCCTGTACTTTGTAACTCTAATAAGTGTGGGAAGAAATGCAGAGAAAATTACATAATGCGCTATTGTTCACCGACTGCTATCTTTCCATTGGAGTAAAGAACAGCAGATGCGATGTTTTTTCGGTTGCCAACATTTGTAGCAGCATTTACTTTTTGAAAATCTTTTCCGATTTCTCCTCAGCAGTTTATCTTCGATAAAAGCCATAATGTAGAACTATCTATTTTGGAATTTTGGAATTTGTAAGTTCTTTTTTTTTGTACTTACTACATGGAAAGACGGACGGTGAACCGAATACATAAGAGATTTTTTAGGACGCCAAAAATGCATACATTTGGATATATCTTGAAGGCGGAAGGACATGTTAAATCTGGAATATGTTGCTCTTTCTTTCATGTAATGTACCTAGAACGTTACATTTGCCCGCGACGTCAATTACCCTAAGTTTTAGTTTATTTAATCAGATTTTTTGAAATATGAATTGAAGTTATTTTAATAATAACCGCCTTTTTATACATGTACTGCAGCCCTTCTTCTGATAGGTTCTATACCGAATCGAAAAAAGTGGTTTGCTCTTCTTGTTAAATCGGTTTCCGTTCTCTGGTATCCAATTAAAACGTGAGACACAGGCGGTCAATTCACTTTCGTCGGGATGTCAGATCAAGAATTAGACTGCATTTATTAGAAAAAAAAATCTTTTTAGCCAATACGTTCGCGGATTATGAGAATCAACCTCATAAATATCACTGCATGAACTTTTGTCGAATAACTCTTACATTTCATCCGATAGCACGTATTTGTTGTTCTTACGGATTACACAACTGATTAAATTAATCGATTGCAAATTAGTTTTAGTGATAGTAATCGCCTTCATTACACATACATGAACTTCGATATGGTGAGAATAATCCAAAATCTGTGGAATTTATGTTGATTTAATTGATCTTAAAATTTGGAAACTTTCAGAAAGTTAAAATGTTTTGATAAATCTCGTTATAGGAATCTCTTTGATCGAAATAGGGTTGTGTAAAAGTAATTACGACAACGAAAAATATCCAAATTACCTAATACGATGTCGATATATAAGCAGCCTTACCAATATCTTACTTACTTTTCGTCAATAGATTGTGAATTTCATCCTGTTCCTTGATTACGTGTACACTCTCAGGCGTCTTCCATTTTGCCCCCTCGTCACCACTCTTGCAGCGGCTGACGAAGAAACGATGGATCACAGGGGTGAGGAGGTCGATGTGGACGTCTTTAGGATCCGTAGGTCCAGTAGCAAAGGAAACTGCTAAACCCACCCCGAGGGAGATTGCCAGGCCGAGTAAAGTATATAGGGTGTAAGAGAGACGGAAGATCAGCCAAGGTTCATCCACCACGGATATCGTATCGTTCACTGGCGTTGCTTCCGTAAGCGAAGGAATTAAGACGGAGCTGCAAAGAGGTAGAGATTCGGAGTATTCAGACTAATTTTGCATTACGGTAATTTTTCAGATAAAATCGTTCCGTAATTAATTTTTATATTTTTCCCAATCGGAAAATTTCAGTTATTTTTTTATCTCGTGCAATTATTTTTATTATAGCTCAGTTTTACATAGAGACCTCATGACACCATTCTGCATGGACAGGTTGGTAGAATATTTGTACCAAGTTGGATAATGAGCGTAAGGTTTCATCGCAGAACACAAGATGGTGCAAGAAATAATTGGTAGAGCACTGTATTTTTGGTTCTTTCTCCCAGATACGGTATGACAGGTTAATAGTGATTTTCGTTATGATGAAGGTATGATACAATTGAACCCCTTAAACTTCACTTCCAGAGGCTTAAATGTCCATTATTTATCTAAAGTCTCATTTACATTATGACTCATAATGTAAATGATAATGCAAAAATGGACGAGAATCAAAATTTGTGAGTAGTCAGATCAAATCGCAAAATTACAATTGCCAGTCAGAATAGTCGGAGTAGGAGAAACATGCTTACCTTTTCCTGATTTAGTAAAATGAAACAAGACGGTAACTTACGTCATATTGATTAGTGTCTCCGCTGGAGAAGATGTGCTCTGAGAAAAGTATGAACATCCTTCAATCGAAACTGGTTTTTTCTCAAATTTGATTTGACCGTGAGCGATTGCTGCTTGTGTTCCAAATGAGATGTATCCCATGACAAACAATCCAGTAATGCCTCCAGAGAATGTCCCCTGGAATATTACGTATCGTTCGAGGTATATGTTATATAAGCATTATTGCGTCAAAAATTTCATTGAAACTAAATAATTACCATGGCGTTGGCCCAGGGAAAGAACATCCCCAGTACAAATATAGCTAGCATCGGTCCGGTTGTTATCCCCCCTAAGCTACCAGCAACCTTGAAATGCGAAATACTAATTAGTAACACTGCGTCAGCATATCATCATATAAATGCAATGAGGAAAACTCAAAATCAACTTTATGAGTAACGAATGAGGTACTACTTATTAAAATATTAAATTATTATGATGCTTTCCCCACAAAGCTTGTCTGCAGGCCAGAAGTGGAAATCGAACCTGTGACCTGGGGTTAGATGTCAGGCACAACACCGAGCAGTATAACCCGGCCGGTTAGATTAGATTAAATATCGTCTTTATTTGGGGCGAGATTGAGACTAGAAAGTTTCATCTTCCACCTAACCCCTCGTCGTTATCGTTAAAGTAATTATCATATTACCTGCACCACGGCTCCTAGGTGTTCCACAATGAAAACCATGCAAACGCATAACGCTCCGATTACTATGCAGATGATCTTCATAATGTAGGAAGCCCTTTCTTCGGTCACTTTTACCTTCAGATTTGGGTGAATGAAATCCTCATATAAAACACCAGACATAGAGTTTAGACCAGTTGACATAGAACTGTAAAAAATAATGTCGTGCAGAGATGTTATGTTCTGTTTTTTCAAGTACAAATAGCTCATTTTTATGTGTATATTTCAACTACGATAAGGCTTGAATAATTTAATACTATAATAGCCCAGGTCTGTTGGTTGGTCACACTTTCACGATGGCCGATATAGAGCGTTTTAACAAACTTCCCGAATAGGTAAAAGAGTGAAATTTGGCAAGGATGCTTGATTAACATATTTTAAGGTAATGAAGAAAATAAATCTCCAAAAAATTCCTGGGTTCGACTCCAAGGAAGACATTTCCATTTTCCGTAAGGTAACATGTAAAAATCAATTTTTTGATGTGCAGGCTTTTATTGTTTTGGAAATTAAAATTAGAAGGAATTAACCTACGATCTTCGGATCTGAAGCGTTTTGAAGAAAAAATTACAAAGTTTCTTATTCTGTTCATGTTTTACCGCATACAATTCGAAATCGCTCATGTTATACGTTTAATTCACACAGTTTGAGGAAATCTTGCCATTTTAAGGGGATGTTGCCTTGCCTACCAATTCCATTGTTAGACCTCTATATCATATTGTTAATTCAATCTTTATGGGTATAAACGTGCTTTGAATGCTTTTAATACGAGAGGGGGAGAGAGGTAGAGGGGGGAGCGAGAGGGAGGGGAGAGAGGGAAGTAGAGGGGGGAGGGGAAAGAGAGGGAGGGGGAGAAATGAGGAGGGGGAGGGAGAGTGGGTGTAAGATGGGGGAGGAAGAGAGAGGGTGTGAGAGGGAGAGAGGGGAGGAGAGGGGAGGAGAGGGAGGGTAAGAGAGGCAACTATTTTAAGTTTAACTAAAGATAGCCCGTCAACAACAGAATATTCACTAGAAATGTTGTATATGGCAAAATATTTTATATGTAAAAGTGTGATATTAATTATTTTAAATGAAAATAATAATAATCTGTCTATCTATCTATAATTCTTCCATTGATATTTCAATGAGCATTACACTAGTTTTTATCATAATAGTCGTCCATCATGTGTTTCTGTAAATAAGTATAAAACAAGATCTTAATTATTTAGTTTTAGATTATGCTGTTGTTTGCTGAGTGGATAGATAAGTAGGTACCTATCTAATAACAAATTCATTTTTTAACTTAACTTTTGTCGAAACTTCACATTTTGTGTACACAACGTTTGCTCGAGATTATAATAATTTCTGTCATGCATATCACTTGATTAAAATAATTTTGGAAAATTGTTATTCGCTTTGAGATTTAATAATAACCATTTAATTTTTTTTAAATCAGCATACTTAAGGTTGCACACAATATATTTATGTTAACGTGTAGAATTTATGGCATTGAAGTATTAAAAAAATCCATTAAAGAGATGAGTGTTTGAGGCTTGCTCACCTTAACGCTGCGCTGAATACTCCAGCCATGAAAAGGCCAGGAAAACCAGGAACTGGTGATGCTGTATCCATCACGAAGTATGGCAGGATCTGGTCGGGGGCTTTTACGACCTCAAGTTACAAAGTGAAAGTATTACCTTATAAATTTACCACAGCGATTGTAAGAGCTGGAAAATTCCATTGAGCACTACTTTTAACTGTGCAAGGAAAAATTAAATTTTACTCTCTATTAATTGCAAACAGGTTAAAATTTACATTTTAAAGTAGAATAAAACTATGTTATTGTGTTAGTAATTAACTGTCACTGATAGTAAAGTTGAAGTTTATCTTTAGTTTTTGAGGCAGTCTGTCGGTTTGATATACATATATTGCAAGTAAATAAATTATAAGTTATATTTGTATTTAAGGATTATAGTTAATAATAGGTTTTATGATTTAGAGTAAATTTATTGAAATAATTTATTTTTTATTCGAGTAAATATAATGGCAGTTTGTTTTATCACATTCCATTATGTAGCTCTACAGAAAGGTATAATTGTATCTGTAATATTAATAATTACCACTTAAAGTGCAAATTTGGTAAAGTAAATTTTTCCATTTAATGATTTTTACATGTGAAATGCTATCTTTTACAAACTTAACAACTAACTTTCATTTAAAAATAAATTTTAAAATTCAATCACCTCTTTACGATTTTAAATAATATTATAATAATTACAATTAATACAGATGTGCTTATTTACGTACTTTAGATGATATAAGATCACAGTTGTGATACGATGCAAAGATGAGCATTCCTGCGTAGAAGCTGATGGTGGTGATAATGAACACTCCAATGGAAAATATTACAATCATACTAGGGGAAATCAATGAGAATTAATAAATGTCATTAACATTGTTTAAAAATTTCATATTGCATTCAGCTGAATTTTATAGCAGAAAGTTGATACTTAATGAAATTGAAAGTATTAATTATCCTCTAATAATGCTCATTAGTTTTTATTCATGAATGTACTTCATGAATTGTTAAAATAAAAAAGACTTACTTGGTAATTTCAAATTTATTTTTAAAAACGACCTAGGTTTCGTTGCTGTGCAACATCACTAGGTGAAGTAAACACGCCGGTAGCAATTTATATGTAGTTATAGGTACGAAGGGTGGGTGGGTGATTTGTGGGAGGGTAATTAAAGGGATGGTGGAGCGAGCTAAAATTGGAGGAAATATGTTCATGGGAAGGGAGGGAGAGTGGCAGAAAGAAATATTTAGGAATAAAGTCGCTGTTGTGTCCATGTTCAATTACATGTTTAGTGAAATGATAGGTTGTGTTATTATTTATGAAGCAAGAATGATGTTCTTGAATTCTTTCTTTGAATTTCCGTCCTTTCTGTCCTAAATAAAACACTGTACAATCTCCACAATGTAATTTATAAATTTTACTTTTTCTAAATTCTCAATCCTGCCCTTAGAATGGCATAGAAGTTTATTTAAATTTAATTTATTGTAAAAAGTGGCTCTAAATTTATTTTAAGGAATTAAACTTTTAATTTTGATAGATATAAGTATTTCCAAGAAATAACAGTATTCGACACTGTGGTACATCTGTTTTATGGCTAGTTAGGATCGTTTTCTCTCAATTAATCTGCTTGGGTAACCGTTGTTAACTACCATCTGTTTCATTATATGAAGTTCTTTCTTGATGTTGGAATTGGGTAAAGGAATGTTGAACAGCCTATGAATGCAACAAATTTTTTTGAGAAAAATAGTGTCTTGAGTTGGAATGGATGATTTGGCCGGTGTACGTGTATTTCCTGAAAATGGTGAATGCTAAATTTCGATTAACTTTTAAACGGTGATGTCTAAAATGTTTAGGGACCTGTTGATTTCTGTTTCACGTGTAAATTTTAATGCTTTGTTGAATGAATTCAAGAAATTTAAGAAGGTATCAAGTTGCCTCAATGACCCAGACCATACACAAAAAATGTCATCCACATAACGAAACCAACAGAAAATGTTTTTAACGGGTCCCTAAACTTTCTAGACATCCCCATTTAAAAGTTTATCTGCAAAAGTTATGAAAGGGTGGCAGGCCAAACGTTGGACAAGCATTCTCTAGAACAAATAACAAAAATTAAGAAAACTCTTAAAACAAATTCCGGGCATTTGTGATTCGTTCATTACCTGTCATACTTACAGTTGTGCTCGTTTGATGGTTGGCATGGCAAGAAACCTCTGCACCATCCCTTGGTTAACTGAACAATAGGCTATCCAAGAAAAACATGCTCCAAAGACTGTGTTCCAAAAAGTATGTCTGATAGTTGGATCCGGATCCAAGCTGAAATATATAACGGATAAATAAGGAGTCTGGGATAAATAATTTAAAAACCTCACCACTTTATTTTATCATAAAACTCAATGTAATGACTTCAATAATTTTATTTATATAACCGTAAATTATCTGAAAACACTAACTTGAATAATTCCAGTCTTCCGCTCCTTTCGTTTCTGTCCAACACCTCACTAACGCCACCTACTGTGCCAGTTCCAATCCAAACCACAATAATCATACTGCCAAACATTATCACAGTCTGCAGAGCATCGCTCCAAACGACAGCTTTAAGGCCTCCCTAAAGAGGTCAGAAAATATATTTAAGGTAAGATCAGAGGATTCAATTTGATTGTCTAACTCAGGGGTAGGCAACCTTTTGTGCATGGAGGGCTGCATGCGTTGTTTCTCGCACTTATGCGGGGTGCGTTGGAAGTGTCAAACATTTTGGAGTGCAGCAAAATGATCTGCAGTGGAAGTCTCTGAAGGGATTTTGCATTGGAAATAAATACAACACCTACTTTCAGCGCTAAAGACCTTACCAGACATTGTTTTGTGACCATTATTTCAGAATATGAATATGGATCTGTCTATATTGTGTTTCCTAGATTGATTTAAGTGATAGCTTTGCTGGCCGTATGAAATACTCTAGCGAGCCATATCCGGTTATTAGGCAGTTATAACAGATCTTCATTTACTCAAACATGACACATAATCATCATGGGAAGTTAATTTAATTGTTAAATTTAGCTCTTAAGTGTCTCATAAACTCATAAACACGTGTGATGTAAAAGGTGACCCTGTTCTTGTGCGTTAAATCATTATGTAAGCAAGCTGACTCAAAGGCAAGGTGAATGGACTAGGAATAGTTGCTGCGAGGGAGAATGAATTGTTCGTAATTTTTGATTATTTTTCTCATTTGAGATTTTATCTGACGCAACTGTTGACACGACCGTTAACTGTACGCCAACAGCAGTTTATCTATCCTCGCCGACGTTATAAAACGTCCTGTAAAGTTTACAGCTCACAAAAAAGGTTTTAAGAATGGCTCTGACTGTTTAATATACTAGGTGATTAAGAGAATGTGACCCCGAAGTTTCAAATTGAAATAATTAAAAACATTCTTACATACATTTTTCAATTTTTTGGATAAGTTAAATTATATAATAACTACGTAACTTTTAACATAGGCAGTCTTCGGTTTTTGAAGTAACTGAATATCCCTCGACATGTTTTAAACGAAGTTTTATTAGTTGTTATCCACAATAAAAAGTTTTGCAAGCAATGTGGGAAATGTGCAGGTCAGTTCAAGAAATTAAGATGTAACTTTTAAATATAAGCAATTATTCCCTGCACATTTTGTACACGTTTGGTATAATTCCGTTACGAAAATATTCCTCAAAGGAATGTAGCAAGATTGACTAGACCTGCCGTTTGGTTGAGTTGAATAGTCGGTAGCGCGTTTTTTAAGCTCCTTAAATGCCTGTGATTGAGAGATTGCTTGAATTAATATATCAGTTCCGGGCAGGAAGTAACATCCTGTAAACAAATAAAAACAGACATATGCATGCTTTGTTATATTTTTGTAGCTCAAGACAGTTTTATTAATAGCGTTCTGTGTTTAACCGAGTTTTCTGCATTAACCTACATAAACCTACATTAACCTCGGAAGAGCTATTTATGCTTAGCCATACAGTGAAATTCAGGGATTAATAATGTGGTATTTTTCCACTTGAATCCCAAATCGCAGTACTGTAGCCGCACGAGTCATTCACGTCTACAGTTATTTTGGTCACAGGCCCAGGAAGCACCGTTTCTTTTAGTCTCTATAACGTCCTGTCAGATGTTTAAAAACAGCTTCCTCTTAAGCGTATTATTATATTAGATTATAAACATCATCGATTTTCTTCTTCATATCACTGATCTAATAGACTACATTAGAACCACGTTGATTTCAACCAACGACGTGAACATTTGATGACGTCATAACCCTAACGATATATCGTACTTAATAAGAAACACATTACTCCTTTTTTCGTACATACATATGCACTATATAAATATGATGATGAAATTTTATTTTAAATTTAAATAATTTATTAAATTTATGTTAAATTAGTTTTAAAATCAAACGAATCGAGCCGTCAGGCAGGGTTGGACCCCCTAGGGGCCCAGGGGCTGATACCCAATTATCAATAAAAACCAGCCAATAGACTGTGATTTTTCATTTACAAAATTCTATTTATTCAAATGCATGTTGACGAGAATACCTTTCACGTCAACTAAATCGGCTATAAATATGTTTCCTCCTGCTCACGAACAAAAAATATTTTACAACAATTAATGCGTTTCGTAAATACACCTTTTTTTTTCTTTAAATCCACAACAGACCCATTCCACGAAATGGAATGGTTTGAGATCAGATCTTGAGTTATGAGAACTTAACTCGTTACAAACACTTTAAACAGGTTCAGTGTCCGCATCGCGAACGTTTTTGTTCTCCAACTCTAATTCTTCATTTTCATCCAGTTTGTCTATAACGAGAACGAAAGAAATCATTTATTAATACATTAAAAAAATAATCAATGTAAGCGTTAAATACCACTTAAAATATGCCGCACAATCGAGGAGGAGTGAAAATGTTTATTATTAGCCCAGGAATTTCTGACTATACGTATCCTCGTCATACGTCATTTGTACTTCAATGAATTAAGGAACGCTTCATTATAAGTTGCGTCGCTTCCGATATGCGTCGTTCGTGAAGAGCCAAAAGAAAAATTCGGTACATTCCAATTGCATTACATAAGTTAAATGTATAAAGGAATTTGACTCTTACTTTTATCATTATGTCTATGGGAATATAGGCGTTGCTTCAGATATGCGTCGTTTTTGAAGAGCCGGAGGAGGAATTCGGTAAATTACAATTGCAGTATAAAATGGAATTTGATTCTTACTTTAGGTTTTGCCATAAGCCGTTTAGTTATGTGTCGCAGTTTTCAGGGTCGCATCTACGACATATAGTGGAGTCTTCCTGTACTTTGTAACTCTAATAAGTGTGGGAAGAAATGCAGAGAAAATTACATAATGCGCTATTGTTCACCGACTGCTATCTTTCCATTGGAGTAAAGAACAGCAGATGCGATGTTTTTTCGGTTGCCAACATTTGTAGCAGCATTTACTTTTTGAAAATCTTTTCCGATTTCTCCTCAGCAGTTTATCTTCGATAAAAGCCATAATGTAGAACTATCTATTTTGGAATTTTGGAATTTGTAAGTTCTTTTTTTTTGTACTTACTACATGGAAAGACGGACGGTGAACCGAATACATAAGAGATTTTTTAGGACGCCAAAAATGCATACATTTGGATATATCTTGAAGGCGGAAGGACATGTTAAATCTGGAATATGTTGCTCTTTCTTTCATGTAATGTACCTAGAACGTTACATTTGCCCGCGACGTCAATTACCCTAAGTTTTAGTTTATTTAATCAGATTTTTTGAAATATGAATTGAAGTTATTTTAATAATAACCGCCTTTTTATACATGTACTGCAGCCCTTCTTCTGATAGGTTCTATACCGAATCGAAAAAAGTGGTTTGCTCTTCTTGTTAAATCGGTTTCCGTTCTCTGGTATCCAATTAAAACGTGAGACACAGGCGGTCAATTCACTTTCGTCGGGATGTCAGATCAAGAATTAGACTGCATTTATTAGAAAAAAAAATCTTTTTAGCCAATACGTTCGCGGATTATGAGAATCAACCTCATAAATATCACTGCATGAACTTTTGTCGAATAACTCTTACATTTCATCCGATAGCACGTATTTGTTGTTCTTACGGATTACACAACTGATTAAATTAATCGATTGCAAATTAGTTTTAGTGATAGTAATCGCCTTCATTACACATACATGAACTTCGATATGGTGAGAATAATCCAAAATCTGTGGAATTTATGTTGATTTAATTGATCTTAAAATTTGGAAACTTTCAGAAAGTTAAAATGTTTTGATAAATCTCGTTATAGGAATCTCTTTGATCGAAATAGGGTTGTGTAAAAGTAATTACGACAACGAAAAATATCCAAATTACCTAATACGATGTCGATATATAAGCAGCCTTACCAATATCTTACTTACTTTTCGTCAATAGATTGTGAATTTCATCCTGTTCCTTGATTACGTGTACACTCTCAGGCGTCTTCCATTTTGCCCCCTCGTCACCACTCTTGCAGCGGCTGACGAAGAAACGATGGATCACAGGGGTGAGGAGGTCGATGTGGACGTCTTTAGGATCCGTAGGTCCAGTAGCAAAGGAAACTGCTAAACCCACCCCGAGGGAGATTGCCAGGCCGAGTAAAGTATATAGGGTGTAAGAGAGACGGAAGATCAGCCAAGGTTCATCCACCACGGATATCGTATCGTTCACTGGCGTTGCTTCCGTAAGCGAAGGAATTAAGACGGAGCTGCAAAGAGGTAGAGATTCGGAGTATTCAGACTAATTTTGCATTACGGTAATTTTTCAGATAAAATCGTTCCGTAATTAATTTTTATATTTTTCCCAATCGGAAAATTTCAGTTATTTTTTTATCTCGTGCAATTATTTTTATTATAGCTCAGTTTTACATAGAGACCTCATGACACCATTCTGCATGGACAGGTTGGTAGAATATTTGTACCAAGTTGGATAATGAGCGTAAGGTTTCATCGCAGAACACAAGATGGTGCAAGAAATAATTGGTAGAGCACTGTATTTTTGGTTCTTTCTCCCAGATACGGTATGACAGGTTAATAGTGATTTTCGTTATGATGAAGGTATGATACAATTGAACCCCTTAAACTTCACTTCCAGAGGCTTAAATGTCCATTATTTATCTAAAGTCTCATTTACATTATGACTCATAATGTAAATGATAATGCAAAAATGGACGAGAATCAAAATTTGTGAGTAGTCAGATCAAATCGCAAAATTACAATTGCCAGTCAGAATAGTCGGAGTAGGAGAAACATGCTTACCTTTTCCTGATTTAGTAAAATGAAACAAGACGGTAACTTACGTCATATTGATTAGTGTCTCCGCTGGAGAAGATGTGCTCTGAGAAAAGTATGAACATCCTTCAATCGAAACTGGTTTTTTCTCAAATTTGATTTGACCGTGAGCGATTGCTGCTTGTGTTCCAAATGAGATGTATCCCATGACAAACAATCCAGTAATGCCTCCAGAGAATGTCCCCTGGAATATTACGTATCGTTCGAGGTATATGTTATATAAGCATTATTGCGTCAAAAATTTCATTGAAACTAAATAATTACCATGGCGTTGGCCCAGGGAAAGAACATCCCCAGTACAAATATAGCTAGCATCGGTCCGGTTGTTATCCCCCCTAAGCTACCAGCAACCTTGAAATGCGAAATACTAATTAGTAACACTGCGTCAGCATATCATCATATAAATGCAATGAGGAAAACTCAAAATCAACTTTATGAGTAACGAATGAGGTACTACTTATTAAAATATTAAATTATTATGATGCTTTCCCCACAAAGCTTGTCTGCAGGCCAGAAGTGGAAATCGAACCTGTGACCTGGGGTTAGATGTCAGGCACAACACCGAGCAGTATAACCCGGCCGGTTAGATTAGATTAAATATCGTCTTTATTTGGGGCGAGATTGAGACTAGAAAGTTTCATCTTCCACCTAACCCCTCGTCGTTATCGTTAAAGTAATTATCATATTACCTGCACCACGGCTCCTAGGTGTTCCACAATGAAAACCATGCAAACGCATAACGCTCCGATTACTATGCAGATGATCTTCATAATGTAGGAAGCCCTTTCTTCGGTCACTTTTACCTTCAGATTTGGGTGAATGAAATCCTCATATAAAACACCAGACATAGAGTTTAGACCAGTTGACATAGAACTGTAAAAAATAATGTCGTGCAGAGATGTTATGTTCTGTTTTTTCAAGTACAAATAGCTCATTTTTATGTGTATATTTCAACTACGATAAGGCTTGAATAATTTAATACTATAATAGCCCAGGTCTGTTGGTTGGTCACACTTTCACGATGGCCGATATAGAGCGTTTTAACAAACTTCCCGAATAGGTAAAAGAGTGAAATTTGGCAAGGATGCTTGATTAACATATTTTAAGGTAATGAAGAAAATAAATCTCCAAAAAATTCCTGGGTTCGACTCCAAGGAAGACATTTCCATTTTCCGTAAGGTAACATGTAAAAATCAATTTTTTGATGTGCAGGCTTTTATTGTTTTGGAAATTAAAATTAGAAGGAATTAACCTACGATCTTCGGATCTGAAGCGTTTTGAAGAAAAAATTACAAAGTTTCTTATTCTGTTCATGTTTTACCGCATACAATTCGAAATCGCTCATGTTATACGTTTAATTCACACAGTTTGAGGAAATCTTGCC
This sequence comes from Uropetala carovei, assembly GCA_036926305.1. NCBI lineage: Eukaryota > Metazoa > Arthropoda > Insecta > Odonata > Petaluridae > Uropetala > Uropetala carovei. The sequence goes on from JAXCHB010000035.1 coordinate 11,543,686, forward strand.
ATTTTAAGGGGATGTTGCCTTGCCTACCAATTCCATTGTTAGACCTCTATATCATATTGTTAATTCAATCTTTATGGGTATAAACGTGCTTTGAATGCTTTTAATACGAGAGGGGGAGAGAGGTAGAGGGGGGAGCGAGAGGGAGGGGAGAGAGGGAAGTAGAGGGGGGAGGGGAAAGAGAGGGAGGGGGAGAAATGAGGAGGGGGAGGGAGAGTGGGTGTAAGATGGGGGAGGAAGAGAGAGGGTGTGAGAGGGAGAGAGGGGAGGAGAGGGGAGGAGAGGGAGGGTAAGAGAGGCAACTATTTTAAGTTTAACTAAAGATAGCCCGTCAACAACAGAATATTCACTAGAAATGTTGTATATGGCAAAATATTTTATATGTAAAAGTGTGATATTAATTATTTTAAATGAAAATAATAATAATCTGTCTATCTATCTATAATTCTTCCATTGATATTTCAATGAGCATTACACTAGTTTTTATCATAATAGTCGTCCATCATGTGTTTCTGTAAATAAGTATAAAACAAGATCTTAATTATTTAGTTTTAGATTATGCTGTTGTTTGCTGAGTGGATAGATAAGTAGGTACCTATCTAATAACAAATTCATTTTTTAACTTAACTTTTGTCGAAACTTCACATTTTGTGTACACAACGTTTGCTCGAGATTATAATAATTTCTGTCATGCATATCACTTGATTAAAATAATTTTGGAAAATTGTTATTCGCTTTGAGATTTAATAATAACCATTTAATTTTTTTTAAATCAGCATACTTAAGGTTGCACACAATATATTTATGTTAACGTGTAGAATTTATGGCATTGAAGTATTAAAAAAATCCATTAAAGAGATGAGTGTTTGAGGCTTGCTCACCTTAACGCTGCGCTGAATACTCCAGCCATGAAAAGGCCAGGAAAACCAGGAACTGGTGATGCTGTATCCATCACGAAGTATGGCAGGATCTGGTCGGGGGCTTTTACGACCTCAAGTTACAAAGTGAAAGTATTACCTTATAAATTTACCACAGCGATTGTAAGAGCTGGAAAATTCCATTGAGCACTACTTTTAACTGTGCAAGGAAAAATTAAATTTTACTCTCTATTAATTGCAAACAGGTTAAAATTTACATTTTAAAGTAGAATAAAACTATGTTATTGTGTTAGTAATTAACTGTCACTGATAGTAAAGTTGAAGTTTATCTTTAGTTTTTGAGGCAGTCTGTCGGTTTGATATACATATATTGCAAGTAAATAAATTATAAGTTATATTTGTATTTAAGGATTATAGTTAATAATAGGTTTTATGATTTAGAGTAAATTTATTGAAATAATTTATTTTTTATTCGAGTAAATATAATGGCAGTTTGTTTTATCACATTCCATTATGTAGCTCTACATAAAGGTATAATTGTATCTGTAATATTAATAATTACCACTTAAAGTGCAAATTTTGTAAAGTAAATTTTTCCATTTTATGATTTTTACATGTGAAATGCCATCTTTTACAAACTTAACAACTAACTTTTATTTAAAAATAAATTTTAAAATTCAATCACCTCTTTACGATTTTAAATAATATTATAATAATTACAATTAATACAGATGTGCTTATTTACGTACTTTAGATGATATAAGATCACAGTTGTGATACGATGCAAAGATGAGCATTCCTGCGTAGAAGCTGATGGTGGTGATAATGAACACTCCAATGGAAAATATTACAATCATACTAGGGGAAATCAATGAGAATTAATAAATGTCATTAACATTGTTTAAAAATTTCATATTGCATTCAGCTGAATTTTAAGGCAGAAAGTTGATACTTAATGAAATTGAAAGTATTAATTATCCTCTAATAATGCTCATTAGTTTTTATTCATGAATGTACTTCATGAATTGTTAAAATAAAAAAGACTTACTTGGTAATTTCAAATTTATTTTTAAAAACGACCTAGGTTTCGTTGCTGTGCAACATCACTAGGTGAAGTAAACACGCCGGTAGCAATTTATATGTAGTTATAGGTACGAAGGGTGGGTGGGTGATTTGTGGGAGGGTAATTAAAGGGATGGTGGAGCGAGCTAAAATTGGAGGAAATATGTTCATGGGAAGGGAGGGAGAGTGGCAGAAAGAAATATTTAGGAATAAAGTCGCTGTTGTGTCCATGTTCAATTACATGTTTAGTGAAATGATAGGTTGTGTTATTATTTATGAAGCAAGAATGATGTTCTTGAATTCTTTCTTTGAATTTCCGTCCTTTCTGTCCTAAATAAAACACTGTACAATCTCCACAATGTAATTTATAAATTTTACTTTTTCTAAATTCTCAATCCTGCCCTTAGAATGGCATAGAAGTTTATTTAAATTTAATTTATTGTAAAAAGTGGCTCTAAATTTATTTTAAGGAATTAAACTTTTAATTTTGATAGATATAAGTATTTCCAAGAAATAACAGTATTCGACACTGTGGTACATCTGTTTTATGGCTAGTTAGGATCGTTTTCTCTCAATTAATCTGCTTGGGTAACCGTTGTTAACTACCATCTGTTTCATTATATGAAGTTCTTTCTTGATGTTGGAATTGGGTAAAGGAATGTTGAACAGCCTATGAATGCAACAAATTTTTTTGAGAAAAATAGTGTCTTGAGTTGGAATGGATGATTTGGCCGGTGTACGTGTATTTCCTGAAAATGGTGAATGCTAAATTTCGATTAACTTTTAAACGGTGATGTCTAAAATGTTTAGGGACCTGTTGATTTCTGTTTCACGTGTAAATTTTAATGCTTTGTTGAATGAATTCAAGAAATTTAAGAAGGTATCAAGTTGCCTCAATGACCCAGACCATACACAAAAAATGTCATCCACATAACGAAACCAACAGAAAATGTTTTTAACGGGTCCCTAAACTTTCTAGACATCCCCATTTAAAAGTTTATCTGCAAAAGTTATGAAAGGGTGGCAGGCCAAACGTTGGACAAGCATTCTCTAGAACAAATAACAAAAATTAAGAAAACTCTTAAAACAAATTCCGGGCATTTGTGATTCGTTCATTACCTGTCATACTTACAGTTGTGCTCGTTTGATGGTTGGCATGGCAAGAAACCTCTGCACCATCCCTTGGTTAACTGAACAATAGGCTATCCAAGAAAAACATGCTCCAAAGACTGTGTTCCAAAAAGTATGTCTGATAGTTGGATCCGGATCCAAGCTGAAATATATAACGGATAAATAAGGAGTCTGGGATAAATAATTTAAAAACCTCACCACTTTATTTTATCATAAAACTCAATGTAATGACTTCAATAATTTTATTTATATAACCGTAAATTATCTGAAAACACTAACTTGAATAATTCCAGTCTTCCGCTCCTTTCGTTTCTGTCCAACACCTCACTAACGCCACCTACTGTGCCAGTTCCAATCCAAACCACAATAATCATACTGCCAAACATTATCACAGTCTGCAGAGCATCGCTCCAAACGACAGCTTTAAGGCCTCCCTAAAGAGGTCAGAAAATATATTTAAGGTAAGATCAGAGGATTCAATTTGATTGTCTAACTCAGGGGTAGGCAACCTTTTGTGCATGGAGGGCTGCATGCGTTGTTTCTCGCACTTATGCGGGGTGCGTTGGAAGTGTCAAACATTTTGGAGTGCAGCAAAATGATTTGCAGTGGAAGTCTCTGAAGGGATTTTGCATTGGAAATAAATACAACACCTACTTTCAGCGCTAAAGACCTTACCAGACATTGTTTTGTGACCATTATTTCAGAATATGAATATGGATCTGTCTATATTGTGTTTCCTAGATTGATTTAAGTGATAGCTTTGCTGGCCGTATGAAATACTCTAGCGAGCCATATCCGGTTATTAGGCAGTTATAACAGATCTTCATTTACTCAAACATGACACATAATCATCATGGGAAGTTAATTTAATTGTTAAATTTAGCTCTTAAGTATCGCATAAACTATTGAAATGACTATACTTATTTACAGCACCAATTAAAACCGATATCAGGCATCCAACCCTGTTTACAAGTAGGTTAATTTCATTTATAACATTCTCTGTGTTTATAGCAGGCGCTTTTTCTCAGAATTAAGGGCCACATAGTCATTTAATCCACTCTATAACATAAAAAGTAATAAATGTGGATATCTTACCAGACTGGTGTAGAATATGCAGACGAGACAAACCAACGGGGTGATGAGATGTAAGTTAACGCCCGTAACTGTTGAAAGAGAGGTTATATATTTGTGTAAGCAAAATAAATCATGGGTTTAGTTTTCTCTATGTTATTTTTATTATGGCGTATATATAAGTTATTTTACCTTGGCTAAATGCTAGTGCAGGTAGATAAATCACGATAGGGATGTACAGAAACTGTAAATAAAAATTGTTTTTAGAGATAAATTAAAATTTATAAGATTATATATTATCATGTCATAATATTTCTGTATCACACTCGATGTGTGCAAAAATTAGACAAATTTCTCTGCATTCTATTTTTTCTAATTTTTTTTACAAATTAAGGAATTAGGATATTTATTAAAAATAACAGTATATCTATCAACGTAGAGTTATTTTTATTTTTCCTGATACAAGGTAAAGTATTTATATTTTAAGCTGACATCGATAGCTCATTTACAGGGACAATGAAAGAACAAGAATTACAATCCGCAGATTATATATAATAAACTTTTTTAAACAAGCTTTTCTTAATGGTTTTATATTGCAAAAATTAATAAAAATAATAAAATTTACCATAGGGAAACTGACATCACTAAAATCGAATCATACTTAACGTGTTTCATAGTATTTTAGAAATAAACGTATAAAATGGATTTTAGTTATCTTTAAAACATTTGTTTTATGCGGCCTTTCGACTTACGGAGCCGATGATGAATAGGACTGATCCAAGTAGTCGTACCTTCCGGTCAAATCGTATCTCTAAGTACTGGAAAAAAAGGAATTCAGTGTTAATTACCGCACAAAAATCTTCGAACTTCGAAAAAAAAAAATCTGTAAATACCTCGTACGATGTATTAAGCTGTAGTTTATAAAAGACGGGCACAAAAATAATTCCACATATGTAGATTGCTATCATCATGCCGATAATGATCGAACAATACTGCGTGCCGTAAGTATACAGCTCCGCTGGCATTCCCAGTAGAGTAATTCCTGAAATATAACTAAGGAACATTTCAGCCAATAAGTTACTACGTGAGAAGCGCTAAAGAATTACATCTTAATAAAAATACGAAATAATACAACTTTATACCAGCGATGTTAATTACCCTTTTCCATTATCTTTTTTCCTACGCCGTCCACCTTCACATCTCCATTCTTGGATATGTCTATATATTGAAAATTGCAATCACGTAACGAAATTATCGCCTTATGGTGAAGTGGTCTCTGCGAAACTGATCAAGTGCTATAACAACGGTGGAAATTATAAAATGCGGTATTATTTCGTATTTTTATCACATTACGAAATGTCTACATTGTTTCGTTAGAAGCGTAAGATATGTATTTAATCAAGTGTTTTGCAATCCCAAAAATTGCTCAACTGTACAATTTGTGAACTTACCTGGCTATAAGCGAAAGAGACACAGGGGTTATTCCCATTTTCTTCCCGCCCATGAGATACTCGGATGTGGTGTTCTGCTTCTGTTTTGCGCAGAAAGCAAAATAGACGCCAATAAGAGCCGAGAGTGCGAGCATAGCCGAAAATATGCAAAAGTCGAAAGGTGAGAAGGATTGCTGTGCTGAATGGTGAGGGTTATCGTGCATAGACACCGTTGAATAGCCATCTAAAGTTGTTAATACATCTTCTTCTGGTGTGTCAAGGGTTGCAGTGGTCTCCATTGCAAGGGAGTTGCTGGAAGATCAGAGTAGTCAACTACCTAAAAGAAAAATCATACTAAGTAAATTAATTTTACTTTTGATTCTAATCTTCGTTCGCGTACCCCCTAAATGATATTTGAATGGCTACATACCCCCTGGTATATTTTAAATTTATCACTATCAATTTTTATCTTTAGTAGTCTCTTATATGGATTACGTAGGTGTATATGGTGTATTTATTTTGAGCACTACTAATGTATAGTTTTACTTTGTGTTCTTTTAACTATTACTTTTATGTTTACAAAAGTATGGATTTACAAAATTTGAAAACGGCACATGAACAAGAAAATGAAACGTTTGTAATAATAGTTATGGCGACAAAGCTTGAGAGCACATCGAGTCTGCTTGACACGCAGCAAGCATGTTTACTTATTACTAGTATTTATTAATTAACAAATAAAGGAACAAAGCAATAAAAATTGTACAAATTTGGCTAAACAATAATTAAATTGCAACAGTTGTAGCTTCAACACATATTTCCCAATACAATATTTTTTGATAAAATGCTTTTATCTTATCATGCGCTTTAAATATATTTTTGTCAAATCCTTGTAGCTGAAGATTTAGTTCATTCAATTTATGGAAGATGTCTGCCATATAACCCAATTGGAAAAGCCAGTTCTCATTATCAAACCAAATAATCAAATCAGATTTCATTTCTGTTAGAAAACGTCTGACTTCATTTCTAATTTCAAATAGTTGATACTCGTCCCCGTGACAACCATCGCACTTCATAGTGCAATAACAATTGGGTATGCATTGATCCTATCTCCTCACACATCGTTTTAAAAAGACGAGAGTTTAATGCCCGTGACTTAATAAAATTTACTATTTAAATGGCAACATTAAATGCTTCGTGAAAATCAGGGTTCATCTTTATAGCAACTAAGCCTCGTTTGTGGATAATGAAGTGTTCTCAAACTAAACTAGGATTTATTGCGCGAATACGAGCAATAGCGCTATTCTTATGGCCGGTCATTGAAGCAGCTCCATCCGTAGATATACTTACGCACCATTCCCGACATAAATCGCAATCTACTCGAATAAAACTATACAAAGTTTTAAATATCTCTCCCCCGGTTGTATTTCCAGGAAAATCTTTTCATGCCATGATCCCATCCATAATACCCTTTTCTTTATTGTAATTGCGGACATAAATAATTAACTGAGAATGATTTCAAATGTCAGTGGATTCATCGATCTGGAGCGCAGAACTCTTCTCTAGCGTAATACTTTCTATAATCTGTTTGATAACGTCTTTTGCCATTTCTTGTATTCTATGAAACACGGTAGTAGCTATATGAATGGAGTTTTGATTGCATTGACGTACTGGGAATCTAACATATTTTCTGCTGTTAAAGCGCACCAGGAATTATAAGTATTATAAGGAATTATAAGTAGATGCAACTGACGTACCTCCGCTTACAAGTGCATTGTAATTATCTGCGCTTTATTCAACATTCCCTTTTCTCTTTCTTAGAAACTTATGCATGGGTAAGTTTAAATTTAAAAAAATGAAACCTCAAGCAACGCTTATACCTTCTGATAGCACTTCGAAACTGAAAAATGCAACAAAAACATCCAGAAAGAAAAAACGTCGCAGAAAATAGATTTCTGTATTATAATGATGCAGTAAAACCATTTGTCATTAAGGGTGTATGTTTTACTTTCTATATATTTCCTGTCCAAAATAGCAAACTTTCAGAAACATAATTTATTTACTAACCTAATAGTTGCATTATTATTTCTAAAAATATTACAAAACTACTGAGAACAAAAATCCCTTCAAAATCATATTACTGCGGTTAAATAAAAAATAAGATGTAGACATTTTATGGAAAATGCATACCTGTACGAGTCCGAAACACGAGAATCTAACGATCTATCTCCAACAACTAGCAATGAAATACTGACAGAAGGAAACGGAAATCCCATGTGAAGGAACGAAAGTGTTGATCTAGATTTCATTTACGAAACAAGTGCTTTCGAAAAACCCTTTTCGGAAATAAGAGGAAGACATATCATTCTTAAAAATAAAAGGCTCGATGGGATATCAGCCCTCGAAAACAATAGGTCAGAACTACAGGAACAATCGGCTACTGTATCGATTCAGCGCCTCTTATTTGTCCGGTGACCCTCGACACCCTTTCCAAGAAAAGGGATTAACCATACGGAATTACCCATGTCAGCGGGTGTGCGGTGGAAAAGATTTCGGTTGCACTGGTTTTCTCAGTTATCCCTTTCCATTTTCGAAAGTCGAGAGCTATAATCCTGGAAAGGCGAGATTGGCTTGCAATAAGAGCTTTCACGGCCGATGACAGATCGGGACCGACCCTTAAACTCTCCGCGATTCGCGTACCCCTTGGAAAGTCTTCGCGTACCCATAGTGTGGCATTAGTGAGTAAGGTGACCCCTTCGTTAATCATGAAGGCCCTTACTCATAATTCAAATTATAGTTTATTTTCTTGTCAAATGTTTCGCTCTGTCGTGAAAAATAGTTCATTTTGGTCTAATTGTAACAAATGTGAAGTTGGAGAAGGAGATAAATTCTGATCTTAATCGGGAATCGAACTCGAACTTCCCGGGCGGGTGCTTTAACCCAGTGGTTCTTAAGGCCGCTTATGGATAGCAGAGAAGGGAGGGATATTTTGCCCAGCTGTCATCCTTATTTTCTTAGAATCGGCTCTTGGTGAACTTCCGTGCATCGGTGGTTTTTCCCAGCACCGGAAATGCGAATGCCTTTTATGAAGTCGTATTTGGTAGATCGACTTTGAGGTTCAAAATGATTTCGTATAAACGGTGATGAACTGCGGGATAAACCATTACGCTCACAATAAAAAACCATGACATTTATGCGTCCCGAAAAAAAAATCGGGACACCTGGACAAATCCCGGAAAACTGGGACGTCTGGTCATCCTACGGTAATTTAATGATTTAAGCAATACCAATACCCTACGGAAAGATAAATATTCGCTAGAACAGGACGCAAGAGAGGAAATAATTAGAATGAGAATCTGTTCTATGAGTCATGGCTCGAAAATGGAAAATATAAAAATCCTCGCTTCAAAGGAGTAGTATACTTACGGGAATTGGCTTAATCGACTCAGGTTTTCCAATGCTGCACGTATTTGTGTATCGGATACCGTCCATTGACTTTCTATTGTCGTAGTAACCTCATAAGTCTGTGTTAATCGTTTCGGGATAAACGAAGCTAACTTTGTGCCTGTTAGAACGATACGAAAATAACACCTTAGCCAGTTGTCCACCAACATTACACAGAAGCGGTAGCAGTCAGTGTTGTTGTCCGAATCGTTCTAACACGCACGTAGTTGGCTTTGTTTGGCCCGAAACGATAAAAAAAAGACGAGGTTACTATGACAATAGAAAGACAATGGACGGTATCCGATATACAAATACGTATCAACTGTTGGTGAATTCTCGGAGCTGCTGCTGATTATGCTTCTCTTTATTTTTCATCTTGGTTTAGAAAGTAGGATTATTTTTCTAACAGAGAAATATATTTCACCCGATGGGTAGATGAAACAGTGAGATGTTGTTTTCAAAAGAAGGTAAGAGTTTCGGTGTCTTTAAAGCTATATCAGAGATTCAATTTTCACATGTAAAAAATGTAAAATATTGCACGGTTTCGGATGAAAAATAATTCTCGAAACCCCGAAGAAATTTTCTCGAGAATCTCAAAATTTTTACATTTAAAATTCTCGAGAAATGAGAATCTGAAAGAACAGCAATTTCTCGAGTATTTGCAAGACGAGAACTCTCGAGCACAATCATTGCTCGGAACTGGTTAAATTGAACAATTCCGGGGGTCTGAAGTTTCAATTGTTCTTTACAAAAATATTTTTTCCTGCGTGTACCTACTTATCAGTGTCGTGCAGTGATATTTTATTTATGGTAAGCTGGTTGACAGACACTTAACACTTAACTGCGCCAACCGCTTATACGCGTCGACCTGTGTCATTGGTTGATTGAACCGCTTTTAGGCTTCGTAGTGTATTTCTTTTGCTCTCAGCTGGTTACTCTAACCACAGTACACGTTAAACTTCCCTATTACGTATTGACATCTATTGGTGGCGGCGGTATATTATTTGATGTATGCTACCTTGAACTTTTTCCTACAAAAATATTGGATATTCCCCGTGACCAGTTTGAGTTTGTACAGAAATGTCGCATTTATGGGTAGTGTCTTTCGTATAAAAAGCGGAAATCTTTGGTTGATATTAATATTGTTGAAATTTTAGCTGGTAAAAAATGAAACCATTAATGAGTGTTGACTACAGCAAAGGGATGGGAGGAGTCAAACTTGCAGACCAGTTCATCACCATCTACTCTACTGCCAGAAAGTCACTAAAAATATTACATGAAAATGTTTCACCATTTATTCTATATAACAATTTGTAATATACAAAAATTTGGGGTAAATGAGTCAGCTAAATTTTAGGCTAGTGACTGCCGAGATAGAAAAATACAGTGAAAGTAAACCAAAAGCAAAGAGGGCGGGGCAACCATCTATAGAAACACCATTACGACTTACTGGAAAATATGTCATAGGCTATAATCCTAGTACGTCTAGTCAGTCGCATTCAAGAAAAAGGTGTGTGGTTTGCATTAAAAATAAATAAAATAAATAAAGAGAAAATAATCCATTTATTTTTGCAAACAATGTGAGGTGCCTCTATGTGTTGTACACAATTGTTTCTTTTTGGTTATGTTCTCGTTCTATACTTATTGATACAAGCATTAATTATAAATAATTATGAATGCTGAATAATTATAAATATTTTTTCTTCATATATCGTGTGGGCTTGCGGCGCATAACTCGCTTATATGGACCGCACGCCACTGCTTCTTATCTATTATTCTGAACCGAAAATATTTTTCTATTCGCCATACACTTTCGTTAAAGAGACAATGCCGACGCTCAAAGTCCATGCATCAAGTATTCTACTTATCAAACTCTTTTCAGGTAGACCATTGATAGCTTCCAGACGATAACCTTGAATGAGTTTCAAATAGGGGAGGCATAATTTGTCAACGTCGGTAAACAGAGTGTTATTGACTCAGAATGCGAGGCACGTGCCCTGATTGCTTATCTGACGAGGATTTGTGGCGAAGTAAATAGTGAAACGAAGGATACGTAACGATTTCTTACCGAGGGCAATAGCCTAAGACTGGGAGAAAATTTTCCTAACTCATCTGTATAATATACTTATATTTTGAATATGTTTACAGAATTCACCGCTACATGGTGGTGGCGCTGTATACCGGAAATTAGGAAAAAGCAAAATATCTCCGAAATGGATGGTTCTACGAAAATTTGTTTCAAACAAAACTTGGAAGAAATATTATTCTCTACAACTTTGGACCTCACGAAGATTACCAATAACGATATTTGACGGAAACCGAAAAACCGATTTTCGTTATAATAAAAAGCAATTCTCTGTCTATAACGCTAACTTTTATCTGTCTATAACGCTAACTTAAACGCTAATAACTCGAGAAGTAATGAAGACAGAAACTCGAAATTTGGCAGGGATGCTTGATTAACACCTTTCAGGTGATGACGAATTTAAATCGCAAAAAAATACCTTGGTTCGACTCCAATGGAGGCATTTCCATTTCCCATTACTTAACATGTAAAACGCGATTTTTCGACATGCAGGCTTTTATTCATTTGGAAATTAAAATTAGAAGGAATTAACCTACGATCTTAGGATCTGAACCATTTTAAATAAAACATATAAAGCTTTTTATTCTGTTCATCTTTTTTCGCCCACAGTTCGAAATATCCCATGTTAAACGTTTAATTTACATATTTTATGCAAATCTTGCCATTTTAACGGAATGTTGTCATGGTGACTAATTATATTGTTAGACCTCAAAATCCGATTGTTATATAAATCCTTATCTATAATCTATAGTATATTTTGAAGCGTGTGTTTGTGTGTTTGTTCATGGAACTCCTAAACGATAAAAGCTAGAATAACCAAATTTGGTACGATTCTTCCTTACATCCTAACTTAGTCAACGGTCAATGTTTGATCAACCGGGATTAATCACTGCTGCCAATATAGGAGATTAACATTTTTCCATAAGATAACACGTATGAATCCATTTCTTGACTTGCAAGGTATTCTTCCTTCAAGCATTAAAATATGTAAATGTGGACTGATTTTTTTCGTTTCTACTTCATTCGACGAATACAACTCTATACTATCTTATTCCTGCGATGTTTACATGTTACACGGTCCAAGTTTTCAGAAATACGATATTTGATTCGAAATTTTGTGGATTTTTCGTACTCTTACCGGGCGTTGCCAAGGCGGCCGTCATTGTTACCTCCCATTCAGTTAGCTTCAATGAAGCTTATAAATAGAAGAAAGTTTAGCGTTATTCGCTTCGCACCTTTATTTAAACAACGAAACGATCGATGTTTACGGATAGCAACGTAAATAGGTACTGATTATTATTCAGGAAGCGTTTATTGATGAAAGAAATTGAACCTTCTTTCCTCTATTGAATACTGGAATCTTACATTTTTTGTATGTAAAATAATTATATTCTACATTATAATCTAACTATATATTAATTTTACGTTGACGTCTTTAGACATTTGTTTGCAAATTATATCGGCGTATTTCTCGAAAACCGTTCGTCGTAAAGATATGCAGTAAACGGCGTTTTGTTTCTGCTGGCTATGAGGTCCCTGGAAAAATATTTTCGTTTGATAAAGTGTCCCGAGTTCGAATCCAGGAGGTAATTATATTTTCCCATAAGTTTACGTGGGATTTTCGATTTTTCAGAATGCAAGGTTTTCTTCCATTGTTCGTTAAAATACGTAAACATGGACCGATTTTCTTTTAGCTTTATTTGACGGCTAAAGCTCTGTATTATCTTATTCTTGCCATGTTTATACGTTACACGGTCGAAGTTTTCAGAAATACGCATTCCTTTTCAAACTTTTGCGGATTTTTCGTTCTCTTTCCGGGCGTTGCCAAGGCGACCGTCATTGTTACCTCCGATTCAATTACTATCAATTATACTTTGAAATAGGTGAAGGAATAGCGTTATTCATTCGCACTTTTGTTTAACATAAGCGTCAAAATTAATGAAGCATAGCAACGTAAATATTTACGGATAATTATTTTGTTGACTGCGTATGGGAAGCGTTTCTAGCTGTGTCAATAACATGTGTATAACAAACAAGCTCCCAGCGCATTGAGTTTTATTTTAAATTGTGCAATTAATTTGTTTTTTGTTTTGTTTCATCGTTTGAATGCTGGAATCTTACCTTTTTGTAAGTAGAACCATCATATTACACATCTGTAATCCTTATTAACGCAAATAGGCTAACGCATCAATTAAAAAGTAGATGAGAATAGGGACGCACGTTACTTTGTAAACACATTATATGGTCATCTTCTCTTCATTGATAATCCAAATAAACGTTTGCATTAACGTCGCCTTTATAGTAGCTCCTGTAAGAAGTTAAAAGCAGTCGTTGATAGACACTTGAAGTAAAGCAATTGTTTGTGAGTTCGTCTATAAGGGTGCAACGATAATCATTGGAACTAAGGTAAGGTAGAACTATTAGCCCAACTACAGCTGCCAGAAAAAGGAAGAGGAGTCAGAGATCAAAGGAAGAGTATTGTAGGAGAGAGAGAGAAAGATATGCGGAAGCTCATAGGATTGCCCGTGTAGATGAGGAGCGGAGAGTACAAGAAAGACAAAGAAATAGAAAAACACGTCAAATGAATAGGGAACAAAGAATATCTTACCTAGGGCCGAACTATTTAGATTATTTGCATTTCATTTATTTCATTAATTATTCAATCGAAATTATTTTACTAAACTTTCAGTTTATTTAAATCGCGTTGAGGATCGGAGATCCGGGGCTGCCCTACTAGTATTTATTAACCTAAATAGGCTCACATATCTGGTGTACATTTACCAGTCAGTGTTCAATCATGGACAACTTTACGTTTCTTTTTCACGGGTTTCTTGCTTACAAGACATAAATGTAAACATTTCATAGGCATAATTACACAAGAAATGAAGCTGGATTTGGCGAAAGTAATATGATAGGAAATACAATTATAGTTATATTTGAATGCAATACTTCAGAAACGGATTGTTACAAGCAAATATGATTAACTGTTAAGAAAAGCTAATTGTAATTTAAAAAGTATCTACTATATAGGTATTTTAAAGAGTTTGTATGTTGTGCTGTAGTAGCTTCACTAAATCCGTTGAAATTCAACGGGAAATTCTGCTAGTTTATAAATAATTCCTAAATAATAACTGCTATGGAAAATTGTTTCAAAAGAAAGTTGTAGGAAATTACATTCTCTATAACCTTTGTATAGAATTGTATATACAATAATGATGTTTTAACGGAGAAATATCCCAAAAACCGAATCGGGTTTCAAATAAACCTCGACTTCCGGTTAACCGTTATTGTCCAAAAACTAATCAGTCCTTTGTGCTCATGCTAAAGTGTTATATATGAAGTTTGGTAACGATATCGCAAGTACTTTTTGCGTTAGAGCGCCCAAAATCACATACACACACACACACACAGACATCATTCCGAAAATAGTCTAAACGTGTTCTAGGGACCTGAAAACGTGTATTTCCGTTGAAATCTCGAAGTTGATTTTTTTCGTGATCACAATACTTTCTCGCCACCCCCAGTGGTGGAAGGGCTAGAGTATTGGACTACCATCACTAAGGTCGCGGGTTCGAATCCCGCCAAGGGAATGGATGTTTGTGTCGTTTTCATAATTTCATATTTCATCAATCATGTGTGTGTGTCTGATGTGGAAGGCAACGGGAAACCACCACATCATATGTGTTTATTCCCTAGTCATTTCATACCAACCTTAGGGTTGAAAACTATGGATGGACAATACTTTCCTATTACTACGTATGGAGAAAGTAAAAACTCATCCAAGGAAGTCTGATGCGAACGGTTTCATTTTTAGGCGCGTTTCGCTTTCAGCGTGAGCGCCTATTATCGCCGGTCTGCTGCCCGTCCGTCTGTCCGTCCGTCCGCATGTTCGTTCTCGGCTTCTACTGAACCGATTTTCATGATATTTGATATTAAGGACTTACAATCAAATATAACAAGAAAATCGCATAAATGAATCACGTAAGCCAATCAGGGGCACCACTTTACTGACGATAAAAAATCAACTCTCCGTCATATCTCCTAAAGTATTGCTCATATCAAAATATTTTTCAAATAAAACTTGTACAACTAATAAATTAGAGTATTTCCTTTCCTATACATTTTTATCGTAGAAGTAGCCGTTATCCATAAAATCGAACAAGAATGTCTTAAATCGAGTGGTTACTTCTTCATTGTTGCTAACATAAACAATCTCACAAACAAACGTTTAATTTACTTACGTGTGCATGCGCTATTTTTAAATAGGAAGAAAATGGATTATTTATGATGAAGAAAAGAACTTTAAAACGCTATTTCCCTTACGTACAGCTATATAATTTCTTTCTAATCCTCCATTGCACGTAACGTGATAAATTGTACGCTTTCCTAACTTGTTTAATATATTTATTCATATTGCGGCGGTCCTTCTGAGGTCGTAAATCAAATTTGTGGCGGAAAAATTTTTTTTCGTAAGACCGAAAGTTCGTAAGCGGATGTTCGTAAATCGGGAGTTTACTGAATTTACGCTATCAAATATTGCTTGCGTTTTTCATACTCTATTGAATAAATATTTTAATACACTCAGCAGTCGTTTACTTAATGTAGCATATATTAAAATACTGGCGTCGACTACAAATTTAGGAGTCACCAAATATTATAAAAACAAATCTTGCTCTCCGCAAAAAAAAGAAGGAAATTGTCGGTAGGATAGAACTGAATGTTATCGCAACGCTTACCTCTTTTTGAATTTCTTGTGCGGGCCTGATGCTTCCAATGGAGTCGCCGTCTGAGAGATACTCGTAGAGGTGGGTGTGCTTCTTCTCAGATGGGGAAGCTACCACTGTTCCTGCGTTCTCACGAGGTTTGAGAGTGATAACTAGACGCCGGCTGGGTCCGAATAGGTTACTAGTTGTGCGGATGAAGCCAATCATCGTTTAGAAATGCGGACTCAAGGGCAAGGTGAATGGCGAAGGGATGGTTGGTGTGAGGGGAAAAAGAATTGTGGGCCAAGAGCTGGTATATTTTGATATATTTTTGGTCCGGCTATTTTCATTTGTTTTTCTCGCAGGCCATCGGAAAAATTATGAATTTTTTTTACGTACTGCAGCATAGCGAATAGTATTGAATACCATTAGATTATCTTTTAATGAAGTTTAGTTTTGGTGATCCATAGTAATGATTTTAAATGTCAATAAATGTTTATTATTATGGCTATTTTAAAATCATTGAATCGTTAATTTTTTAATTACACTATCAAATCGTTTAGAAAATAACGAAATTCTAAATGTTGTACGCAAAAGTTTAGCAGGAATCTGTTCACAGTTAATTTGTCGTTTTGAAGCCAATCTTGTGATAAACTAATTATGATTCGGGCACATTACAAAAACAATACACTTTCATAAAATTATTTCAAATTTTTGAATCTATATCCTAACTCGGGAAGTAAATATTAGTTATAATTTATGAGTTGCGACGCAAACATTTTTCTGCTCTAAATTTATTTGCTTCGTTTCCGTTTAATTATATTAAAGGGATTCTGACCCCAAACCCTTATATTATATAAACATTTTTAACATTCAATATCATTCATATGACAAATTCAATTACATACTAGAATAAAAAAACATTGTTTGATACATAAGAGTTTATTTTTTTAAATTACACCGCTTACATACAATGTTGTATATTACAAGTTTAATTCTTATCATCTGTACGTTTTAAAGATAGAGAAAGATAACTTTGCCGAAT
Organism: Uropetala carovei; assembly: GCA_036926305.1. Classification (NCBI taxonomy): domain Eukaryota; kingdom Metazoa; phylum Arthropoda; class Insecta; order Odonata; family Petaluridae; genus Uropetala; species Uropetala carovei. The sequence continues at coordinate 11,560,530 of JAXCHB010000035.1, forward strand.
AACTACGAGTAGTTAACTACTTACTCACATAATTTGTTATAGTTGTGGAATAAAGGTCTAAAATTACCGATTTTTGCATTTCGTTTCTGTGTTTAACCCTCGTCATGACTAGCTGAAAGTGCAATTCAAAATATGTATAATAATAATGCTCAAAATTACGATATGAAACTGCAAAATAAAAGAGTAAAATTTAAAATTCAATATCATTCATGTGGCACTAGTAATTATACACAAGATTACTAAAACAATGTCTGTAACATAAGAGCACATAAGAGTTTATTTCTAAAAAAATTACACCGCTTACGGAAAATAGTCACATTATCATCAAATCTTGGGACTTCGTTCAGTAATTCCCATATATATGTACTATATAAATTTAAAATGCCAATATCACTAACGCACATTTGAAAATGCTTGATTTTGTTATGTACTCCAATTTTAATTCTAATCATCTGCACAATTTAAAGATGCAGAAAGATAACTGTACAAAATAACTAGCTGACTACGCTGCAAGGACGCCTAATCACACAATTTACATGTTGTATTTGTGGAATAAACACTTAGAATGCCTGTTTTTGCAATTCGTATCGATTTAGTATCGAGACTAGCTTAAATCTCAATTCAAAAATCGAATAATAATACTGAAAAATTACGCCTTGAAACTCCTGAATAAACGCGTGAAACTTTGTTTTACACATTTATTTACATAGCGAATATATTTATTGATTTAAAGAAGTAAATCAGGGGCTCTATTGTCCATCTTTTCCATATACAAACATTCATACTATATTACCGTAAAACATATCCAACATACCATCACTCTAACTTTATTGTTTAAAATAAGCAGGCTTTAAGAGTATTCTGTAAAATTCTAGATTGATGCAAACGTTTCATCTGCATTTCTTTTTTCCAACCTAAACATTAACATCATCCGTACACCTAAATTATATAAAGCTTAATTTATTCCTCATACTCTGCAATTAGTCTGCGATGTTTTTCAATGTTATCATTCTTCTGAAAATGACGCAATCCCTGATTTCATGGACATTACTCAACGAAAATCAACGATTAGGAAAGTTTCTCATATCGTTTTGTTTCCTCATAATATTAAAATAACATTTTTCAATATTGTTTATTTTTTGTGTAGCAAAATGAACATCCTGAGATCAATTCCCGGAAGAATTTCTGAGTCCATGCATAATGTTATGATTTCCTTATCACGCTATCATTTTTATTCTCCATTTCATATTTTTTCTTTGCTTTCATTCTGATTATCTGAAAAAGATAAGAATAGAAATTTTATTTCAGGATCGCTATGCTGAAATAAGTGAAGCATTAGTTTAATTTTTAAGTACTATAAGATTATGCTATATTAGTAGCAAATGAGATTTTGTGTGTCATTTCAGTTGAAAATGTTTTAAAAGGCAAATATTAAAAAGGAAAAGGGTTGTGCCTTAGGTTAGATATGAATTGATGGAATGAATTGATCATAATATCATTATGCGACAGGTATCAGCTGGAATTTTGGGGAAAACCTGCTATGACCTCCAATCGAACTCCGATCGTCCACTTTCTGGGCGAACATTTTACCACTGAACTGTTTTAGAATATCCGCAGTGGGAGTGGAAGAACCGAGTTCGATTCCCGGTTATAGCAGAGTTATCCTCCTGTTTCTAAATTTCCCTTAGCAGAGATAAACGGCAAAAATAGACTCGGGTTGAAGGTTTGTAAATTAAACATTTTAAAGGATAGTTCGATACGTATATTTGTATAAATATGTCAGTTTGATGATGGCATTGGTTAATAAAGGCGTTTTAGTAAATTAATGATTGAGATTTTAAAGTTGGCATTAGTAAATAAATTTATCCCTTTGTGGACATTCCATCATTTCTGATTTTTTGCAAAATTTTTGGTTTTTTTTATAAATGAGTAAATGTGAGTATAATTGAACAAAGGGCATTAATATAGATCCTTGCACTTGACCAAGTAAATTTTACCCCTGTATTAATAAACTTTACAAGCCTGTAAGTTAGAGTTCGACCCGCGGATTTGGTATGGTGCGTTTATGCGGCCTGCGGTTTTGGTAAAGTACCTTCAATGGGGGGGGGGGGAGGGGGGGGAGAGCTGCGGCATAGTGTTGAGGGCATTGGCTGAGTATACCCGTTGCGAACCGGGTACGAATCCTGCGAAAGTAGGATTTTTTCAAGAGATCTTGCGGCCCCTTATTTGCGTGTTTAGAGGACAGCACGCGAATCAGCGCTCCGTCCTTCGGAAGGGACGCAAAGCCGTTGGTCCCCTTCGTGCTTCTCGTTAAGAGTAGGCTAATTCCGGCACGGGGTTTCACTCCTACCTTGCTAGAGTTGTTTTAAATGACAAGGTCCCGCAAATTACAAGTGCCTTCATGTGGATCGCGCTCCGATGTGACTTTGAGACCCCTTCCCTATAACCTCTAACTTACGATTGTCCATAAGGTTGTGGATTTCATCAAGCTCCTTCGCCACTTCCACCGTCTCCAGTGCTTTTCGCTTTGCCATCACGTCTCCTCCCTTGCAACGGTTTACGTAAAAAGGACGAATTACAGGAGTGAGGAGGTCTATGTGAACGTCGGCTGGATCGGTTGGGCCAGTCAGCGCCGATACCGCTAAACCGATCACTACGGATACCACGAGGCCGATTAACGCGTAGAGAGCGTAAGAGATGCGAAATAATGGCATGGGTTCGTCGTCCACCGGCAAAGTGTCGTTCATCATCGTCGCTTCCGTCACTGACGGAATGAGGGAAGAACTGCAAAAAGATGACGCATTTAATTTTGCGTTCTCTGTTATATTTTAATAATAGTTTCTATTATTTTTTATAGTTTCAGGAAAATGTTTTTCCGAATTTCAACTTACGTCGAGTTGATCGCGTCCATCATGGTAAAATCCTCACTCTGAGGAAAGAATGCACATCCTTCGATTGAGACGGGCTTTTTCTCGTATTTGATTTTACCGTAGGCAATAGCAGCCTGAGCTCCGAAACTCAGGTAGCCCATAAGGATCAAACCTGCTATCCCACCGATGAAAGTTCCCTGCAAGTTAAAACAAATGGATAGTGATCTTTGTGGTAATTAATCTCCCCTTCATCAGCGTATAAATCTCACCTTACAGGTATTAAGACCGTTAGTGGAAGAAAAACGAATATTTTTCTATAAATAATATCCTTTCTTTGACGAACCTTAGAGTTTGTCCAGGGGAAAAACATTCCCAACACGAAGACGGCCAACATCGGCCCTGTAGTTATTCCTTGGAGACTCCAGGAAACCTTAAAAATAAATACAAATTGTAATGATTTTTTTTCGATCTAGTGAAACAAAACAAATTCTGTAAAAATATAACTCCATTAATGAAATAGGTTGCGTATTTATAAAACTCGATTATTACTTTCTCCATACGTAGTAATGGGAAAGTATTGTGATCACGAAAAAAACGACTTCGAGATTTCAACGGAAATACACGTTTTGAGGTCCCGAGAACATGTTTAGACTATTTTTCCGATGTTGTCTGTGTGAATGTGATAGGAATGTTTCGAAAAACCGATAGTTTATTAGATATTTTGATCCCTAGAACACGTTTAGACTATTTTCGGAATGATGTCTGTGTGTGTGTATGTGATTGTGGGCGCTCTAACTCAAAAAGCACTTGTGATATTAATACCAAATTTCATATATAACACTTTAGCATGAGCAAAAAGAACTTATTAGTTTTTAGAAACGAAATTCGAGGTTTATTCGAAACCCGATTCTGTTTCTGCGATATATCTCCGTTAAAACATAATTATTTGATATACAATTCTATACAAAGGTTATAGAGAATGTAAATTCCTACAACTTTCATTTGAAACAATTTTCCATAGCAGTTATTGTTTAGGAATTATTTATAAATAACCGGTTTTTCGGTTTCCGTCAAATATCTCCTTAAAAACATCGTTATTGGTAATCTTCGCAAGGACCAAAGTTGTAGAGAATAATATTTCTTCCAAGTTTTGGTTGAAACAAATTTTCGTAGAACCATCCATTTCGGAGATATTTCGCTTTATCTTAATACCAGTATACAGCGCCAGCACCATGTAGCGGTGAATTCTGTAAACATATTAAAAATATACGTAATTTACGGCAATAAGGACGACTGTATTCTTTTACGATACGAAATAATAATTTTGCCTCATAATGATATTCATAATAATTTAAATAACTATACCCCAAATATGGAGAAAGTCATGTGTTGGCCACATCAGATTTTCATAATACTTGTGTTATAACACTTAAGGGCCGTTGGTGTAGACCAGCGGTTCCCAATTTCATTTTGCTACGGAACCCTTGCAGCTCGAAAGAGAAGTTGCGGAACCCCAAACGGTTATTTTGTTTATAAGGTGAAAATCAAAGCACAAGTAAGTAAAGATAATAATAAAAATAGATCATGTGATCAACATTTTGTTTATTTTCATATATTTAAAGATAAAAATCGTTTATATGAACAAAACATTTATTATAAACCAATAGATATAATATGAACAATAAATAAAACACTGATTGTATACATTACGTTAGCAATTTTCAATGTGAATAATAAATTCAGACAAAAGATCAAAATATCTCATTAACTATAGTTTATAAAAAATGTTTCAAACAAAACTTATAGAAAATTATACTCCCTATAGCTTTAATAATAACAAACATTTGCATAAATTGAGTTACAAAGGAGATAATTGGAAACAAGGGAAAAACGACGGCATAAACCTCCACTTCCGGTTGACCAGCTTTAGCCAAAACCTTTTCAGATCTTCTTATACTAATACAAAATTTAAATGTAAAGTTTTGTGCCCTGATTATTAGTTTTTGGGATTAGAGCGCCCATAAAATTCTAACACACACACACAGATATCATCGAGAAAATATGCGAAACTTACTCAAACGTGTATTTCCGTTTAAATCTTGAATTCGATATTTTTCGCGAATACAATATTTTCTCCTATACTTCGGATGGAAAAGCAAAAAGGAACGATTTTACCAACAACTGCATTTAAATGAAATGACATTGACCTTAAATTTATAGGTAGAATTGTAAATTATTCATGAGAATATCTATGAACACAACTGAGTTTCTTGGCTCCCGAGGTCTAGTAGTTGTCTCTTACAATAAAAAAACAAGAATAGCAAAAATCAAAAATACGCTAAGGAAAGAAATAAACAATACTTATCATGTAAATGACCTACTATGTACACTAAGCCCTTTGACGCCAATATTCACCATCCGAAATCTGACTCGATTGAAAATATATGTATTATTTATAATAAATAGGCATACATTTTGAAGTTATGTCATTGCGAGGTATATTAAGAAGATATTCCTCTGTATTAACTTATGAGAAAATAAATTCATTACCTGCACCACTGCACCCATGTGCTCCACTATGTAAACCATGGCAACGCAAAAAACTCCGATGACTACACAGATGATCTTCATGACGAACGACGCTTTTTCCTCTGTGTATTTAACTTTGAGATTGGGATCAATGAAATCCTCGTAAATCACTCCAGCCATTGAGTTGAGACCGGTTGACATAGTACTGAAAATAGAGAACGATGTTGTTTTTATATTTCCGTTAAATAGATGAAATAAAACGGCTTTCTGGTATCCAAAACTTTTTAACAAAACAATATATTTAAATACGTACGCACCTTAAGGCAGCACTGAAGACTCCGGCCATGAAAAGACCGGGAAGGCCAGGCACGGATTTCGCCACATCCATCACGAAGTATGGAAGGAGCTGGTCGGGTACTTTCACGACCTAAATATTACGAACTTATAAATTTTAATTTTACTCGCTTATTAGAAGATAAACCTGATAAATCTAACTAAGCAATAAATAAATATATTATATCAGGTTTTTTCTATCTCCAGTATATATAATAGGAAAGGTTTAGTGACTTTTCGTCACATAAAATTCGTACCAGCGACTTTTCGTCACACAAGACAATTAGTACCTGGTACGAATTTTTCGTGACGAAAATTCGCGACACTAATAAGAAAGTATACGTCTTATTTTGAAGTCGAATACATAACGTAATCAAAGTTCAAATTTCCCTGTTATTAGGAATATCAATAAAGTAATATTTCACTGATTGCCTATTTTTATTAATTGACGGCAGGTCACGAAACTTTAAACTATAAATAAGCCCCCATTTTACGCAAATTTTAAACTGATTTTTTTTCAACCTCATTTATAATTTGAAGAAAGGATGTTTTGTTTGAATTCTATAACTAGGCATAAATATTTTGTTTCATCTTATTTTTCGGATAGTAATATAAGCGTTATTTTCAATTCAGAGAAAGTCTGAATATGGATATATCCCAGTGATGGCGAACCTTCTATAGTCCGCGTGCCAATATTACCGAAAGATTTTCCGCCTCGCGTGCCATAAAAAGTCCGTGATTTTTTTTGGGTGCCAACTAAATTCATTTCGTGATCAATAAATAAGATTGTAGCCGTAAAACTAACGTTTACAATAGTTCACTAAATAAAACCAATGTTTTTGCGGCGTTAAATCAGTACGATAAATGCTTTGTAGGGTTTTCGCCTTTCGTTGGCGTGCCAACCAAAATCGTCTTGCGTGCCACTTATGGCACGCGTGCCATAGGTTCGCCATCACTGGTATATCCTAAATCAGGAGTCGGCAACCTACGGCCCACGGGTCACACGCGGCCCCCGAGAGTGATCTATGCGCCCGGCGAAGCAGCAGTTAAAAAGTGATCGGGAAAATTCACATGGGTATTTTCATATTTTTTCGGTAGAATGATGTCCTCAAAAACCTTTATGGTGAAGTTGTAACGCTAATAAATTATGTTAACTTGATTTTCGCTTATTTGAGACCACAGAAACTAGATAACTTCTGATTTGTTAATTCATCCGGCCCGTCGAGGTTATATCGGTTTTCAATGCGGCCCTCCGAAGCATTCACAACTGCGAATGTGGCCCGCCGTGCGGTAAAGTTTGCCGACCCCTGTCCTAAATAATAAATTCACACTTGAATAATAGAAAAGTTGCTATCCATGCATGATATTATTATAAATTAAAGTATAACATTTAGACTCAACGTACTTTTGCTGATAAAAGGTCGCAGTCGTAATATGAAGCGTAAATTAGTAGTCCAGCGTAGAAACTGATGGAGGAGATAACGGTGACTCCAATGCAGAATAGCACGATCATTCTACAAAGGGTTGATAATGCTTTAATTAAAAGAGATTTTTTTTTCTTAATGGAAAAGGAAGTGTATCCAGTTTATATTTGGACAAAAACAATGAAAATTTTAAATAGTGCAGGTCAACTTAATTAATAAAATACATTAATATATTTCCCCTTTTCACATTTCAATATGCCCTCTGATTTATATAAAAAGTCCCATTCTGATAACCTGCTTCATCTTTAGTTTTATATAAAAAACGAAAAATACAGTATATAGGAAAATAGAGTTTAAGAAATCCATTGAAATGATTACTGGAATTTAATTATTTTCAGTATTAAGCCGATACTTAGCGTATAAACTAGAGAGCTGTGGTGGAGTGGTCATTGCTGACTTTCTATGGAACGGGATAAGGTTCGAATTCTAGATTACACTGTTCCCGATATTAAATGTAAACAGTATATCGATTAAGTCGCCTATGAAGTTGGTGATGCACGTCCTTATACTAACACCTGTGCCCGTTTGATGCTGGACATAGCGAGAAATCTCTGCACGATAGCTTGGTTAACAGCTATGTGGGCGACCCAGCCGAAAGCAGACCCGAAAACGGTATTCCAGAATGACTGTCGGATGGTTGGGTCCGGATCCATACTGAAAGCATCGACAAAAAAACAATAAATAATCAGTATGAACGAATTCAGTAAAATTATATAGCATGTTATCGCGACGGAACATTTACTTATCTCCCGCGATACCTACTTAAAGAATTCGATCCTCCCGCTCCTTTCGTTTCTCTCCCACACTTCCCCAAAGCCGCCTACAGCAGTGGTACCAACCCAAACAACAACAACCATGCTGACGAACATCATTACGGTCTGCAGAGCGTCGGTCCACACGACGGCTTTCAAACCTCCCTGATAAGATCAGGAAGTAAGTTTTGAAGGGTTATTTTGTGGTCTAGTCAGTATATCTAAATCTAATCCTAGCTCCGTAATGATGATCTCTGACGCAAGATGATTTCTTGAATGATTTTATAACGTTAAGGTTGGCTGATGACATAAATAATGGATTTACCACAAAAGAGTTAATTTCACTCATGTAACTTCTTTTTAGGTAAAATAAACTGTTTAAAATGTGACAGAGTGACAATTGAAATAAAAGTTTTTCAAACGCGATGAATTTATTTTTGTAAATCACCGGAGAAACGTGGTTTTTGCAGATTCGATTTGTGGGATGAAAATTTTCAAGTTGGAATAAATAAATTTATAATTGATGGTTCAATTTTTATTAGAGCGTTTATAATTATTGCTTGCGTTTCTTATTTGAGTCGTTGTGACACATTAAAAGAATAATAGGTTGACAACTCACCATACTAGTGTAGAATATACAGACGAGACAAACTAACGGTGTGATGAGGTGAATGTTGATTCCCGTAACTGTAGAAAGATAAGAAAACCATTGCTATTCCAATTCACTTACATTAATTTCTGTGAAGTTTATTGCTGATAATGAAAATTTGGATGGATATGATTTAAAAAATTATTGGATTAAGTTTTTCACTAAAAGTTTTATATTATAACACAAATTTACACTGCAAATGATAAGGGTAAAGGACGTGGAAACTCGACATTTGATAAATGATAAATAAAAGTTAACCCAGCCTTAAACTATACCTAACAGTTCATAATTCTCAATTTCATTGGGCTACTTTTTGAGAAACACTTCAACTTTTGGCTGTTTCATCGGCTCATTATATTCTCCCAGCGATATAATTTGATCCAGCGCGCTAGAAATTTTCACTATAGTTTATTGCTGATACTTTAATATATACTCATTATGAATTATAACTAAATTTTTCTGATTCTTTATTGTTGCAAAGTTATTTCTTATTGTATAAAATTTACATCGGAATGATATTACATCATCTCCGTTGGCTATATTTTGATCGGTAGTTTATTTCAATATTGTATGAAATTACTTCCTTATTTTCTCACTACGTCTTCAGGTGCTGAATTATGCTTATAACTTGTTGTAATTTTTGTGACGGCTCATTTTGATAACATTAAAAGAAATAATTTTTCTCAAAAAATTTCCACGAAAATTTATACATTTTTAACTCTACTGCAAAGCAATGGTTCGTGCATATTTCAAAAATATTTAGGAGAATATTCGTAGGGTTGCCAGACGTCACGTATTATACGGGATTTTCCCGTATTTCATTGCCTTTTCCCGTAGTTCCGGAAAAGTCTGTCGAGACATGGGAGATGTCCCGTATTTACGTCGTCCTAGCATACTGAATTTTAAAAAGTAATCAAGGCATGTTACTTTGTATTGTAACCCGCTCAGTTTATTGAAGAATTTGGTTGTCTGTCCCGTATCTTCAAAACCGAAATCTGGCAACCCTACTCTAACCCTAAGTTCGTTATTATATTTATACGCCGCTGTTACTAGTTGAATCAGAGAGTATTCTAATGTAAATACCTAATGTATTCCTTATGTCGTGGATAAAAAATCCCCAAAATACGTAATACGCATATGGTCGATCGGTATTGTACTTATTTCACCACAGAAAATATCGCTTTGTTTTATTCATCACATATCTTTAAATGAATTATTATAATCCCAATTAAAACACTTCCGAAACGGTCGTTAACATAAGACAATAGTCCGTATTTATATTCAGTTTTAATTAAAAATAATCATATAAGATTGATAACTTTGTTTACCTTGACTGAAAGCTAGTGCAGGAAGATAAATCACAATTGGAATGAACATCAACTGTAATGAAAGATAACTGATTTGCATTAATAAATCTATAATTATTTCTAAATAATATGTATCACTTTTATCGTTATGTATTTTTATGTATATATTTGACGAATTCGTCCATAATCTCAATCATTCTAGACTTAAGTATTAATTTTTCATATTTTAATTAACGTTTCTCCTAACAATAAGAACAAATAGCACAACACATTTCTCTATAGAAAACTCTTTTATTCATTTATAGAATTAATAAATATTCTTCAAAGTTATACGTATAAACCAGGTGTAGTAATCGTATAAATGTAAATAGTAATACATGAGAGAAGTTATTCACACAGAGAAAATTCTCCATAGAGGTTTCTACTATTCAACGAACAACAAGGACTCCATGAAAGATATATATTTTTCCCTATTTTACGGGTAGCCTCACGAAACTAGCTTTTCTCTACAAAAACATATGGATGGGTCATAAGTTGCATAGGGGTTAAAGCATTCAATAACTTTTTTTAATTTTGTTTATTATAAAGTTTAAATTAAAATATGAAATTTAAGGTTTAAATTTATTTTTGGAATCAAATATGGAAAAGTATATCCCTCAAATTATGCCCTTCTGTCTCCTCGCAAATTCCTGCTCTTTCGAGTGAATTTTCCATAACACGGCGCAAAGTTTCTTCTGTTATTGCCTCAATTTCCATTAGAATGTTGTTTTTTAGCTCTCGAATGGTTGCTGGCTTGTTTGTGTATACTCGCTCCTTCAGATATCCCCACAGGAAAAAATCGGGGCAGTCAGGTAAGGCGAACGAGGAGGCCATCGAATTTCTGAGTTTCTGGAAATTATTCGTTCTTCAAAAATCGTTCTCAGCAGTTCCATGGTTTGATTGGCAGTGTGAGCTGTAGCTCCATCTTGCTGGAACCACATCCCTGGAGTATCGACCAGCTCTGGCACCAAGAAATTTTCGATCATTGATCTGTATCGTTCGCCATTAATGCTCACAGTTGCTCCATTGGCGTCTTCAAAGAAATAGGGACCAGTTATCCGTTGGGCCGTAACTCCGCACCAGACTGTGCAGCGAAGAGGATGCGTTTCACGCTGATGGATACGTCTTGGATTTTCACTTCCCCAGAAACGAGAATTTTGTTTATTAACAAACCCATTTAAATGGAAATGAGCCTCATCGCTCATTATGAGGTTGCCAATAAAATCGACCATTTCCGCTGCCATTCTTTGGAATTCAACTGCATATTGAAGACGCTGAAGGTTATCTCTTGGTCTCAATTGGTGTACCAGTTGGATCTTATAGGGAAAGAGGTGTAAATCAGCCGTCAATATTCGTCGCAATGACGACCTTGGTATTCCAACTCAGGGTCTTCTACCACACTAGTCCTTACGAGCTGTATATTTTCATTAGAGCGGCTGGTTCGTGGTCCTCCTATTCGAGACTGATCCGCCACAGATCCCTGTTGCTCAAACCGTGCAACTAGACAACGTATCATGAAGTCAGACGGTGCATTTCCTGTTGCAAAATGTCGACGATACGCTCTTTGCGTTAAAACAATTGACTTCTGATTCGCATAATAAAATTCAATCACTTTATCTCGCTCATTTGACGTGTATCTTGTCATTATAAATTTTAAGGGATGTGACCTTCTAAATCTGAAATAAAAAATTAATTAAGTTAATTAGAAAAAAAATTATTGATTTTTTTAAACCCCTATGCAACTTATGGCCCACCCTGTATGATTGCCAATCAGAAAAATACGTGGTATATGGATTACTGTTTTAATAAAATTTTCTACTTACGCAGTTGATGAGGAACAAGAGTGAACCAAGGAGCCGCACCTTCCTGTCGAAACGAACCTCCAGGTACTGAAAATATTGATGCGTAATAAAAATAAAATACGGAGCTTATTGGCCAACTTCAAAGTGAGGAATAATTAATTACCTCGTACGACGTATTTAACTGCAACTTGTAGAATATAGGCATGAAAACAATCCCGCCCACAACGCTTGCCATAATAAATCCGAGCTTAGTGGTGGAGTATTGCGTGCCGTAGGTATACATTTCAGCCGGAATACCCAGAAGGGTGGTTCCTGAAACACAGCTAAAAAAAACGAATTTTTGTAAAATGATGAAAATGCGTATTCTTCAATACTTTAAGGCAGTGGTTCTCAACCGGTGTGCCGCGAGGAAGGGTCTAGTGTGCCGCAAACTCCGAAGATATTTAATTTTTAAATTATGTATGAATTTAATGTATAATAAAATTATACAATTATTGCTTTACCAATCTTAACAATCTAATATAACTGTGACTTTTAGTTGTTACGCTTGTTTTTATCTTTAACAGTGTGTATTTACGCAGTGAAATTAATTAGGGGTGGTTTGGTGAGCCACGATGTTCTTAAGCATTCATGAAGGTGTGCCGTGGAGCAGGAAAGGTTGAGAAGCACTGCTTTAAGACATTAAACCTTGTAATTGAAATTAAAGACAAATTTTATAGTCAGTGCCATTTATTTATAAGGTTAGTGTAATATTTTTATTACTTTCACATAGTATGTATAAAAAAATCCCGTTTTTGTGGAATAACCCAGAAAATGGATTTTCCGGGAAAAACGGAAATCAGCATTTTACCGTAAGGATTTTATATTAAATTTACCTAATAAGTTCGTACGCACGAATCTATATAATGAAATGGCATTACAGTCTGATTTGAAGATCGCTTTGAAGCTTGACGGAGGTGCTTGTCCAACGTATTTCACGAATGTCGCTCTATAATCAACGCAGGGAGATTATTTTTGCTCTGAATAATTAGGACGCGATTTTCGGAACTGATATGGAGTTGTACCGGTATTAATGTGCATCACGGAAGTTTCTATCAGCACTTCTATTTTTTTAATTGCATTTCCGTAAAATCGATATTTTATTATATTTCGATTTAGGATTATTGAGCTATAATATAAAAGCTATAAACTTACCTGGCTATGAGTGACAGTGATACTGGCAGTATTCCCATCGTCTTTCCGCCCATGAGGTATTCAGAGGTGGTGTTTTGTTTTTGCTTGGCGCAAAAAGCAAAATATACACCGATAAAGGCCGAGAATACGAGCATCGCCGAGAATAGACAATAATCGAAGGCGGAAAAGGAAAGGATATTCGGAGAGGGCGAAGGGCCATCAAAATCCAGTAACGAGTCTTCATCCGGACTGCCGAGCCTTGTATCGGTATCCATTTCAGGTTATACGGACGAAGGAGGTACCTGAATGAAAAAGAATGAGGGTATTAATTTTTCTGAATTTTCCAATTTAAATCCTAAGAATATCGTTGATAGTGTCGTCGTATGATTGCCTTGGCCTCATATGCTTGTTCTGCCCATTTTAAGGCTCCCTTGTAAGAAATTGAATCTCTTCGTCCTTCTAACTTACACGCTTAATTTATCATCCGGTTTGAAATGGTGCGTTTCCTCAGAGTTCCTATTATTTGACTGCCAGCATAGAGAATAGAGGGTTAGAACTTTAATCACACGATTTATAAACCGCTAATTTCGGCTGACCGATTGTTATCAAAAGCTTTTCAAACCTTAAGAACATATATAAAATCACAAATATAGAATTTAATGATGATCTGATGAGTAATTTTTAAGTTAGAGCGCCCACAAAATTTCTATAACATACGTACGGATATACACCGAGACATCATCGAGAAAACGGCCAAAACGTGTTCAGGAGACCTCAAAACGTGTATTTCTTGAAATCTCGAATTCGAATTTTTTTCATGAAAACAACACTTTCCCTATACTACGTATATAGAGAAAGTAAAAAATGTTACGAAACCGTAAGCAATAGCTAGCTGAAAGTTCGAGTTTCGATTTCTGTACTGATGTCATTTGTTTTTCTTTTAATATGAATTATGAAAATTTTTACAAGGTCGAATAGGAGCCTATTATTTTTTAAATATCTTCAAATGTGTAAAAGATGGAAGGCTAAAAGCTTGAGCGCACATTTCCACAGTGTGGCCACCTACAAACGAGGCTCTATTAACCATATACTATGTAGTGGTATAACTACACGAAAAATATAATACGATAGGCTACATTTACATATATAACAGTTGATCAAAATCCAAACTCTTCTCAGTTGGTCAATTAGGTTTATGGAAGAATCTTCATAGTGAAATAAAACACATTATATTACCGATTTTAATAACGGAAGAAAAACGTGCTCATATTAACCGGGTTCTATATTATCTGTATAAATAATGTTGGAATCCCTCATACCTAGACTCAGAAATACATCATTAGAAGATGTTTTTGCATTCGAAAGCATTTCGTAAATAATGCGCGAAAATTACCAGGAACCTTGAAAAGTCGAACTGTACTCACATTAGTGTTTACCGTAAAAGTGTGAAGTATAAAACCGACATCGCGATAGCTTTGATTTTCCCCTAATAATAAATAGCAATTTCAATTTAATTCCTAAACACGATATCTTTTTATTTCAATAAACAATATTTTAAAATATTTTATTTTTGAACATAATCTTTAGGCGAATTCGTTCAAATACACGTACGAAAATTATCACACACCGATTCACGTGCCTACCACACCTAAGGATAAACCTGGCCTTGTGTTCAAGTACCATTTTGGAGGAAAACTATCTCAGACAAAAAACGGCAAAGTGGTAAATCCGGGCAAAGTCTAGGTACCGAGCGTCCGGTATTTCAAAAAGCACGTTTGTCAGATGTCGGTTCGCATTATGGTAATTGTGATATTTTCCTATTTGAAATACGGCTGAAACTATAAATAAATGGAAACTGGAGATCATTAGATCACTATGCTATAGGATTAAGGTGGTACTTTTGGAAAATTTTAAAACGGGAAAAAATCTGCCATGACCCGGAATCGAATATGGGTCATCCGCTCACCGGCGGAAATACAAACACGGAACTACCGCAGGACATTTTTATTCCTGTGTCGCCATCGATAGTGTAAATGTTTTGTTAAATGTATCAATTGAAAGTCATTTGTGGGGATGATTGATAGTATAATGGCTACCCCAGTCTTAGCAGATTTTTTCACCTGTTTCCAAATTTCCCAACTATAAAAACTATTAAAGTTTGAGGCGATGTTTTTCCGTCTTACCCAAATTTTCTCGCCGATGCAGAGGCTGAGGTGAATGCGTTTTGGGATGTTAAATTTGAGGCAACAGATGCAGGGATACGCACGCGAGGTAGTAAATGAATTTAAGACTGGGAAGAGACTGAGGTAAATAGTGGCAGAGAGCTGTGCATGTCAAAGTCTTAAAATTTAAAATAGTATCTCGATGGGTACGCAGTTGTATTGCATTGTATCTTCGCTGTTGGGATTGTTGACGTTCACTGTGATACACGCTTCATAAAGAAGGTTTGCACAAACGTGAATTTTGAGGTCATTCAAAACTGTCCTCGCGATCATTATTTTTATCAACTATAAATGGAACACGATATTTCCTCTGATGCCTTTCGACGTTAGGGCGATAATTCTATTCATTTGCATCCTAGGATTAGTTTTATGTCCTTACGTTCGTTCACGGAAACTGTCAAAATTGTTCTTCTATAAACATAACACAAGTAATTGAAAAAGGGTTTGGAGACTACGGCGAAATGGACGTACGGTTCTGAGTTTCTTTTTTAAATAACATAAGTAGCTAGTTAAATTGTTACAATAATAAAGAAATATAAATGATCCGGTGATGTAAAGTGTAATGTACGTAATTTAATGATCTGCAAAAAGTATCGCGTCACAATTAATTAAAGAAACATATCTTACCTCTGTACCGCAGCATTTTCATTAATTTTAAAATAGTACTAATAAGTTTATCATTTTAAAGTATGGTATAAAGCGTCGAAATTCCGGGTGTTTTCATAGCTGTGAATTTTTAAAAAATGATACGTGGACGAAAACTCCATTTCCACTATTCCTGCATGCACTCATCTTGGTGATACGACATCTTTTGGACTGGAAAAACCTTTTCTTACTTGAGAGAGTGAACCTTGTTGTTTTGAGGTTCATGGAATCGTTACGAAGCGTTTTCTTAGGCATACCATTCATAACTCCCTAACGGGAGGAGCTATTTCTTAACTCTGATAAACAGAGCGGCCTTTATCTCTTAAATTGTTGTGATGCTTTGTTTGCGGCTAAGTTGAACAGAAGTAATGTGGCACGCTCGACGATTTTTTTTTATTCGAATTTTAGGATTTTTTTGATGATGTTTTTATGACGATGAAATTATCTTAGAGCTCTATAGAACCCCAAACGTAAAAATAATATCTGGCTCTTGATAGGAGTAAACTGTTTCCCAATTTTAACGGTTTGGCCAGAGGGCCGGCATATTAGATAACGCAAATAAATATTAGCTATAGTTTATGAGTTGAAACGCAAACATTTTTCTACTCTAAATGTATTTGCTTATTTTCCGTTAAATTATATCAAAGGGAATCTGACCCAGAGCTCTAATATAAATTAAACATTTTAAAAATTGAATATCATTAATATGACAAATGCAATTACAAGCTAGAATAAAAAAGCATTGTTTGTTACATAAGAGTTTATTTTTTTAATTACACCGCTTACATAACATGTTGTATATTTCAAATTTAATTCTTATCATCTGTACGTTTTAAAGATAGATAAAGATAACTCTGTCGAATAACTACGAGTAGTTAACTACGGAGTAAGTATGCTTATTCACATAAATTGTTATAGTTGTGGAATGAACGCCTAAAATTGCCGATTTTTGTATTTCGGTTCGGCGCTTAACCCTCGCCATGACTAGTTGATAGTGGAGTTCAAAATATAATAATCATACTGAAAATTACAAGATCAAACTGCTAAATAAAGAAGTAAAACTTTTCTTAATTTAGCAATATTTATGTACATTGTGAATATATTTAATACTTAAAGAATGTGATGCATTGATTTCAAGAAATGTGGTGATATGGAATGAAAATCACGAACAGATAAAAAAGAAATCACTATAGAAATGGTTGCGTTTCAAATGAAACTACCCAGTCATTATGAACTTTCATCTGTGCTCAGATGAATTGCGACTTGATTCCTCAAGGCGCGAAACCACAGTCCAGTCGACATCTGAGAATTTGTCGAAACAATTAATAGTACAAATGTATGGAGTAGCTTAATATAAATTGTTATATTTACTATGGCAAAGAGGAATGATTCGAGAAAATTGTACTAGTGTTGTAGCTCCATTGAAGCTCCATTTAACAACTTTTTCATCTAGATATAAATACTGTATTGAGGGAAAACATATCCAGCATGCCAACACTTTTTCTTTTAAAATAAACGGACATTGTGTCAAATTCTAGATCAATGCAAATGTTTCTCCTGCAATTCTTTCCCATCTGAACATAACCACTTAATTTCTTTCAAAGATGCCTACCGCTCAACACACAACCTTAAATTGATTTAAAGAGATTAAATAACTAAAATCCTTAGTTACTACCATTCTGCAATTATCGTGCGACACTTTTCAAAAGTATTATTCCTCTTATAATGACGCAACCCCTGATTTCGGAGACTTAATTAAAATCCATGTTTTCCATGTAGTTAGGTTACTTACTAATGTCTTTATAGTTCCTCATAATATAAAGAAAACATTTGTACAGTTTATTTGTTTTTTTTCAAGTAAAATAAACTTCCTGAGATCAAAACGCGATTCATTGATGCCATTGCAAATGGCAGAAGTGTTGATGAATGCATATATAATGAAAGTTTCTTTATCAGACGACCATTTTTATTCTCCATTTCGTATTTTTCCTTTGTTGTCACCCTGGTTATCTGAAAAACGATAAAAATAACATTTTTATGTCAAGCTCCACATATTGAAATAAGCGAAGCATTAGTTTACATTTTAAGTATTATAAGAAGAGGATATTATAGCAGCTAATGAGATAAAAATATTTAAAGGGTTTTAAAATCTAAAATAAAAAGAAACTTATATATATATCTATTATGTGTATATTTCTATGCATGCCCCGAAACAGAATGGATGAAGTCACATATAATTAGCTCGGGTTGATGGCATGGATTAATGAAGGTGATATGATAAATTAATTAGTTAATGAATTAGATGCGAGAGTTTCCCGTGGTAAATACATTTATCACTGCCGAGGCGTAAAAGTGGCATATTTTCTGATTATTTCAAGGTTTCTGTTAATTTATAAACTACTAAATGCATGTATAGTTGAGTAAAAAACAATCATAAGCTGCTCTTGTAAGTTGGACGAGTAATTTCCCTTCCTATATTCATACACGTTACTATTAAGTCCTCTATCTCGAAGTTTCATATTAGTTTTTACTCCTCTTAATGTCCATGTTATCGAGTTTTTGGCTTTTCGAAATATGTAATATTCCTATTTCGCTTATTGCGACTATATTTTACCCTTTCCGTCATGACCGTTTTCCATATTTCGTTTCTATGGCTCGCCTAATTTTTTCTTATTGTTGTAACCCTTAGACATATACGAAGATAGACATCGAACTATCGGAGGGATTATTCTAGGTGTCCGAATTATTGAGACCTTAAGAAATGATTTTTTCCGACCTTATGCATCGATAATAATCGATAATAATCGATCAACAATACATTATACTAGCGGCAGTTCTAAGTGCAAAAAATGATTTTTATAATGAAGTAGAACAGTCGTTGTATGAATCCAGGAGCGAATTCTATGTAAATTACGAATTCTGTTATTATCGGTATATGCAGGCAAAACTGGATTGCTTGAGCCTCCAGAAGAGTAAAAAATAATTATGAATTTTATATTAGCAGCTATACTATTCTGTCATTGTTGCTCTCAAAATAATTTGATGAAGTAGAATTATCTTCGTGTTTTAGTAAATGAATCAGAAATGGCCATATCAGTGGTTCCCAAAAATTTTAAAGAAAAACAGAATTTCACGACACCCCAGCCTCGAAGCAAGATTTTATATTAGAAACTTTGGATGTGTCCATATGTTGACGCTACGCCATAATCAATTTTATAAAGGAAAAATCATTGCCCTAATGACCTATCAACGCTTCCAATTCATGGATTTATTTGCTATACACATTTCTTCGCAGCATCCAAAAAATCAGCCGTGTCAACCAGTTCGGAACCAAAATTGGGTTAGAGTTTAGGGCCCTCTTAACTTACGGTTGTTCAAAAGGCTGTTGATTTCGTCCAACTCCTTCGCCACTTCCACCGTCTCCGGTGCTTTTCTCTTTGCCATCACGTCTCCTCCCTTGCAGCGGTTTGCGTAAAAAGGACGAATTACAGGAGTGAGGAGGTCTATGTGAACGTCGGCTGGATCGGTTGGCCCGGTCAACGCCGATGCCGCTAAACCGATCGCTACGGATACCACGATTCCGATTAACGAGTAGAGTGTGTAAGAGATGCGAAATAATGGCATGGGTTCGTCATCCACCGTCGAAGTGTCGTTAATTATCATCGCTTCCGTCGCTGATGGAATGAGGTAGGAACTGCAAAAATACGACACATTTTACTTTGCGTTATCCATCATATTTTAATATGCAAATTTCGATAATTTTTAAAGTTTCAGGAAAACGTTTTTCCGAATTTCAACTTACCTCGCGTTGAACGCGTCCTCCATGGTAAAACCTTCGCTCTGAGGAAAGAATGCACATCCTTCGATTGAGACGGGCTTTTTCTCGTATTTGATTTTACCGTAGGCAATAGCAGCCTGAGTTCCGAAACACAGGTAACCCATAATGAACAAACCAGATATTCCACCAATAAAAGTTCCCTGAAAGATAAAACAATTGGAGAGTGATCTTTTCCGTTGTTATTCTTCCGTTCAACAGGTTATAAATATCATTTTACAGTTACGAGTATATTTTTCTGAATAAGAAAAACTTTCGTTTCTTTGACTAACCTTGGAGTTTGTCCAGGGAAAAAACATACCCAGAACGAAGACAGACATCATGGGCCCCGTCGTTATTCCTCCGAGACTCCAAGAAACCTTGAAAATAAACAGACATAGCAATGTATTTTTCCGATCGAGTAAAACTTAACACAAATTCTATAAGAAGATAACTTCATTACTGAAATAGATTGCTTATTTAAGAAACTCGATTATCACCATACATGTCTTTCAACAGTTCAGGGTCTTTGATGTAGATAATAATATTATAAGTAATCGAAGTAAATGATCGATTGAGTTGGTGATGAACCCATAAATATATCTAGTTTTTAAAAACAATATTCTGTATCAACTTATTACCTGCACCACTGCTCCCATGTTTTCCACGATGAAAACCATGCCAACACACAATATTCCGATGAGTACGCAGATGATCTTCATGATGAACGACGCTTTTTCCTCCGTGTATTTAACTTTTAGATAGGGATCTATGAAATCCTCGTAAATCACTCCAGCCATTGAGTTGAGACCGGTTGACATAGAGCTGAAAATACAGAATGATATTTTTATAACGATCACATTAATTTTACGAGAGATCTTTTGTTTGTTCCGTTCCTTGTTGGAGTCTTGTTTCCAACTTGATATTTTAACGAGGGTTTGAAATATAAGACCGCATTAAAATTCCATTCGTGTCTATCTAAATCTCTTGAATAACTTTATCTTTTTTAATGCCATTGCATTTAAATAATTTTTTGTGATAATATTTTATTTTGAATTGAGGGAATTTCATATACGTACATATTTTTATATTTATACATATGATATCTATCTATTGAAAAAGGTGATTCTTTTTAAGGAGAAATATGTAGGATATAAGTATACCATCTAATTGTAAGTAGTATAAGGGTATATTTGAAAACCTTTTTAATACCTTTGCTTATTGTAATTAATTCGGGATTAATTACAGCAATACCCTACAGCAATACCCTACAGATGCGTTCCGGTATTTCGATACGTAAAACGAAAGTACGTTAAGCGAGTATAGGAATTACATGTTAACACGTTCGTTGCGGACGACATCATATGATGTCGTCCCGTCCAAGCCCGCGGACGGGCGACATCATATGATGTTGCGCCTCAGTTTTTCTGCGCGTCCGTTTTCTTTCTTCCGTGAAAGGGATTGGACTCTTTGGGAAGGGCCGCAGGAGGGGTTAGTCTCAGTCCCTTTTGAGCTTTCTTCCTGTGTGCATCGTTTTCATGCCGAGTGCGTCATTCGGAAGAAAGGAAGACTTTTCATCTTTCACAAGATATTCAAGGTAAGGCTTATTATTTTTATAGAAATAGGTTTTTATACTTACTTCGTTGTTTTAGTGTATCAAAACATTCCGTTTGAGAACTTAAATAAATTCTTTTTGTAATTTCAGATTTTGCGAAGTTGAAGAATCGTCAATATATTTTGAACCTCATTGTGGTACTCCGTTCGAGTATGTTTTGTTTTTATTGTATATTTTCTAGTATTTAGTAACAAATATTTAATATAAAAAGATATTCATTCTTTTAATAGATTCTGCGTATTTTTCTACTGCTACGTAAAGGAGCATAGTAGGAGTTTTTGACAGAGATTCGAGGTAAGTCCTATTATTTTTATAGAAATTTGGTTTTTATTTACTTCGTTATTTCAGTATGCCAATATATTCACGTTTGAGAAGGTAAATAATTTGTGTAATTTCAACTTTTAGTAAATTGATATATGGATCCGCAACCCTCGACGTCTCAGGCGCAGGATGTTCCATCTCCTGGTATGTTTCATTATATTACATAAACAATTTAAGTTAAGTTTTAGTTTTGTTGATCTGTTATTTTCAAATGAAATTTTTATTGTAGATGCCCCACCATCAAAGAGGCCTAAATTAACGCAGGAGAAATTTATAATTTCTGAGCTTTCTCCTGCGGAAATTGAGGAGCTCCTTGAAGAGTACGATGGGGATTCTTCGGACGTCGAGGACGAAACAGAAGGTGATGACCCTTCGCAACTCCAAGCAGAGGTTTCTACTTTTATTACTTTAGAGGCCCAAACACCCGTTGCATGTCCCCAAGCACTGCCGCCAGATGTTGGTGCAACAGATTCCTCTCCCCCTGTCCTTCATGAATTGCAGCCACTTTCAGCCACCCAACTTTACCCAACCCAACCATCTTTAGACCCTAGACCACCTTCACCTACCCCTTCCATTCCTCCTCCTCCGCCTTCTCCTACACTTTCAATTTCTTCTCCAGAATACCTTCCATCCCCTTTACCTACGTTTGCATGGATAGATACACCACAGGATCCGCGTTGCTTAACTTCTCTTGAGCAGAGTGGTTTGAAAGTCCTCCCAGATGGAAATGATCCTAAAAATTACTTTGATTTGCTATTCAATGACGATTTCTTCCAATTGGTTTTGCGGGAAACAAATAAATTTGCCGAGGAGCTCTTCCTCCGAGGAGTGGCTCCGAGATCCCGCATAACTGATTGGAAAGATCTCGAAATTGAGGAACTCAAAGTATTTTTAGGACTCAAGTTCCATATGGGAATCCTTCAGCTGAATAGGATTGTCGATTACTGGAACACCAACGAGAAATTTAACCTAAATTACTTTTCGTCCCGGATGTCTAGGGATAGATTTCTGAATATTCTCCAAACCTTGCATTTCGTCGAAAATCCAGTAATGGACGACCCTATCTCAGCAGACCCTCTGTTCAAGATAAGGCCTTTTATGGAATTTTTCCATAAAAGAATGCAGACGATCCACTATCCATGCAAACATTTATGTATCGATGAATCTATGGTGCCATGGAGGGGACGATTGTCGTTCCGTCAATTTATAAAGCTGAAAAAACACAAATACGGCGTGAAGCTTTATATGTTGACGGAACCGGACGGGTTGATTCATAGGTTTTTGATTTATGCGGGGGCAATGGATGAAAATCTTTCAGGGAAAGGCCACGCTAATAAAGTTGTCCATAAACTGATGGAAGGGCTGGGGACTGGCCACTCATTATATATGGACAACTTTTATAATAGTGTTGGCCTGACTCGAGAGCTCCTAGACAATGAGCAGTCTTATTGTACTGGGACTCTAAGAGCCAACAGAAAAGGCAACCCTCCAAAGGTTGTACAGAAAAAATTACGGAAAAACGAAATGGTGCAGCAATGGACATCTGATGGGATTAACGTTTCGAAATGGAAGGATAAAAGAGATGTTTTAATGATATCCTCTGAATTTTCAGGGGATATCATTGAAACAACCTCTCGTCGTGCCCGATCAATAAAAAAACCTCAATGTATTGTTCATTATAATAAATACATGGGGGGTATTGATCGGGTAGACCAGTATTTATCGTATTACATTTCGGAACGTAAATCCCTGAAGTGGTACAAGAAATTAGGACTTCACATCATCGAAATGATGATGTTGAACTCCTATTTCTTGTATCAGCGATATAGCGGAGAACGGATGGATCTGTATTCATTTCGTTTATCCGTAATTGATTATCTCTGCGGAAATTCTCCACGCTCCTCGCTTTCGAAATCTATGACTCAACCGTCCTCCTCCTCCATTATCACCATAGATTCACATTTTATAAAAGAATATCCACCAACATCTGGCACAAGGAGGAAGCAAAAGGCTTGCAGGGTGTGCACAGCCAATAAAGTAAGAAAAGTAGTTTCGACCTACTGCGGAGATTGTGAAGGTGAGCCAGGACTCTGTTTAACAAATTGTTTTCAAGAGTGGCATCGCAGATTAATGTGAAATTCTTGTATATACATATTTTTGTTAATTTTTTTGCTTCTGCCTTTGTAAATAGTAATTGTTATTGTAAATAGTAGCTTTCATTGTAAATAATAGTTTTATTATAAATAGTAGCTTCTATTGCACATTGAAATATTTATTGTAAACTAAAAATTGTATTTAACTTGAAACTTGTAATTTTTATTAATAATTATTTTAATTTGTAAATTTGTAAAGTTTAAGGAATGGAAGACGATGTATGAAACAATGCATGGATGTGCTTGAAGCGAAACAAGTATGTAAGGATAGAAAGGTGTGGAGAAATATTGTGAATGGTAGAGGCATTTAGCTTGCTTACCCCGTAAGGGAACAGCGTGATTTGTATGTAATTTGTAAACAGTGAAAGTTATGGAAATAATGATAACATTTATAATTGTAAAAGCAATTGATATATTTTATTACGAATATATACTGTTTTGAAAGTGAATTTCTACATTATTTTTGCAAAATCACCCATGTATTTATAAGTATTCGTTTGAATTTAAGCCAAACCTTTTTCCAAGTTTACAAACCTTGATAACTCGAAATCATCTTCAGAACAATTTTTTGGTGATATAGTAGAATCCTGATGATTATCAGAGATAATTTGGACTGAAAGAAACTCGCACAATCGAAAACATGTATAAGCTGAAAATAAATAAATATATAACTTGTAACTTTCGAATTTTCTACGGGGAATTATATTACGGATTAGGAAGTCGCATCAAACATCGCCTAAAACAGATAATCCCGCATTCTCCAGCAGGCAATAAAGATTATCTCAGCGTGCTAAATTTTTGATTGTATTATACCTAAACATAGAAGCATACTCGTATAAACCCAAACTGTACTGTATTTTAGATGTAATAAAACGGAGAGGGTATCAGGATTTTCCGCGTGTAAGACGAAATATGATATCCTCGCTCCTTTATTCCAACATAACAGTTAGGAAAGAGTCTATTTATTAAATTGCTTTAAATACGACACGGAAAAAATATATCCGTTATCTAACAAGGCGTATTCTTCTATTCCAAACCATGTGATGCGGGGTAGTCTACTTTTTGGCTTTTCCCGCTTACGGGCAACATCATATGATGTTCTCGTTCCAAAAATACAAATTAAAGGTATTTTCATTTGTTTCTTATATAACATCATATTTTAAGCTAAAGTACGAAGGTATTGCGAAATTTTCCGAAAAAAATGTCTCCCGTTAGCGGGAGTGTGAAAATTAATTATGCCGCAACGAAGGTGTTAAAGGGATGGTTAGGCTCGAAACTGAAGCCTAAACATGGTTTTTTGGCAATAAAGCCCAAAAAGTGTTATGTAAAGTATTAATTAACACAAAAAGTTCACCCAAGACTTTTTGTATGACTTTCAAATCAATGGATGCCTAGTATTTACATAATTTTTAGATTCCTAAGGTTATCATACTGATATATGAGCATAGGCTTAAGCTTAAAATCACCCTCAAAATTTCCCCAGCAAAAGAGTAAGAATATCTTTATGTGCTTTAAACTCTGACATAGATTTTTGATGTTTGGAAATGAATGTTCGGCTGGGCATTCTTTTATAGAAGAAACTGGTATTATCAACGTTAAATAATTGTCTAGCAGAGTAACCACCATCTTCTATCTGCTAAGGTCATACGGTATTTATCTGCAGAACCTGATCAGGACAAACTGTTTCTGCCGTCAATTTAAAGTCATGCAAGTTTCTCTTACCTTGAATCGGTCTAACCAGCCATGACTAGTTATGAAAGTGTCCTTATATGGGAACGACGCTGTGTCTGATCGTCAATCCACAAATTATATTTTTTCCATTTCCTGCATAATGGAACCTGATGTCTGATGCGTTTCGATAACATTGGTGCGATCCTTTAACATTTTCCAAAATAATGATTTTCTGTTTCACTATCGTGTTCACAGTTGATTTTTACAATTTCATAGACCCTCCGATTTCACGTATCGAAATGCCACATAAGTACGTTATACCGAAAGTACGTTGAGCGAGCGTGCGTAAACCGGGGTTTGCCTGTATTATTATTTTTCTTTTTGATGCGTATCGGCACAAAAATGTTTAAGTGATGACATCTACTTAAACTTCAGTCTAATATTGTATAACAACGAATGTTTTAATTAAGGAGGATGTTTAATGAGTTGTAAAGTTATATATTCGTTAAATGGACGACAATTAATGCGGTTCCGATTTCTAAAACTTTCTAAAAAAAACGATATATTTAAATACCAACGTACCTTAATGCAGCACTGAAGACTCCGGCCATGAATAGTCCGGGAAGGCCAGGCAGGGATCTCGCCACATCCATCACGAAATATGGCAAAAGCTGATCGGATGCTTTCACGATCTATATAATACGAACATATACATTTTAATTTTCTTCGGTTAATAGAACATAATATTTTTCTTTATGTAAACCTGATAAATCTAATAACTAAGTAATAGATAAATATATGTCCTCAGCATTTTTACATATAATAAAAAGTTTACATCTTATTTTCAAGCCGAATATACGATGTAATTAAACTTTAAACTTCCCTGTTATTATGTATATCAATATAGCAATATTTCTGTTAAATTAAATATTGATGTCGTAGTTTTAACTGATAACAGGACACGAAAAACCATTTCTGCACAAATTAAATTTTACAGAACCTTAGAAGTCTACTAATTATCGGTATATTGGATTCATTTTTACTTTTTAGAATCTCTATTATAAGTTACCGTATAAAAAAATTGTTTTATGGTATAATTTTCCTTAAAAATTCAACGTTCAGTAGTCCTATTATCCCATAAGTGCTGTTCTCTGACTTGTAAAATCATATTCGAATAATAGAAAAGCTGATATGCATGCATGAATAATATGATTATAAATTACAGTATAACATTTAGACTCATATTTACGTACTTTTGCTGATATAAGGTCGCAGTCGTAATATGAAGCGTAGATTAGTAATCCGGCGTATATACTGATGACGCAGATAGCGGTGACTCCAAAGCAGAATGCGACAATCATTCTACAAAGAATTGATGAAAATCAATAACAAGCGTGATATTTTTTTCTTAGTATAAATGGAATAATGTATTCTTTTTATATTTGGGAAAAATAATGAAAATTATGAATAGTGCAAGTCATCTTAATTAAATAATGACATTAATGTAATATTTCTCTTTTTAACATTTCAATATACTCTCTGATTTATGTTAACATTGTCCCTTTTCAGAACCTTCATCTTAATGATGGGTTAAATGTAAGATCGGACCAAATGATCTCAATTTCGCCCGAATGAATTCGTTTGTCTATCTTCCTCTATGTTTACATTAAAACCGAAAACTACAACATAGGACAATGAAATTTAAGAAATCCATTTAAATGAATACTTGAATTCAATTCTTTTTAATATTAATAATCCAAACCTTAACCTATAAACTAAGGAGCGGTCTTCAGATGGTCATGGTGCTGACATTCTATGGAACAGGCTCGGGTTCGAATTGTAGCTCACACCGTCCTCGATTTACATCTTGTGAGAAGGACATGTAAGGCAGGATTCGCTCCTTCGCAAGGAACATCAATCAATCATGATGCTTCTCGCAACGTGTAAGCTAATGCCGATACCTACTTTATGCGTGAATGTGTCGTGTATTAAACAAAAAAATGGCTGGCATCCTGTCTGCATAAAAGAGACCAGCCTACATTATCCATGTCTTACAATTAGGTATAAGTTGATCTCGACATGGGAGAACGGATATTTTAAGTTTTAATCCGGTGGTGCTGATATATATTCTAGTAACGATGTTTAAGGAGCCGAAATATTTTCTCAAAATCATATTGAATTCCAAATCTGAGAGCTTTCAATACATCAAGGGACTACTTTGGATCTACCAATTGCAACTCCAACCACAATTATTTGTAATATACCTGCATTTAGTATAATTAATTTTCAAATTGTGATTTTGCTATTTGCGTTCTACATCTTCAGAAATATTTCGCTATATAAAGTGCCTCATAACAACGTAAGTGAATAATATTATTTATTATTATGTCCCGTATCAAATTGGTGATGAATGTCGCTGTACTAACATCTGTGCCCGTTTGATGCTGGACATAGCGAGAAATCTCTGCACCATAGCTTGGTTAACAGCTATGTGGGAGACCCAGGCGAAAGCAGATCCAAAAACGGTATTCCAGAAAGAATGTCGGATGGTTGGGTCTGGATCCATACTGAAAACATCGACAAACAAACAATAAATTATCAGTATGAATGAATTAAGTAAAATTATATAGCATGTTATCTCCCGCAACACCTACTTAAAGAATTCTATTCTCCCACTCCTTAGGTTTCTATCCCAAACTTCCCCAACGCCGCCAACAGCAGTAGTTCCAACCCAAATCACAACAATCATGCCGACGAATATCATCACTGTCTGCAGAGCGTCGGTCCACACGACAGCTTTCAAACCTCCCTGATAGGACCAGGAAGAAAATTCAATCTTCTGAGTAAAGATTTAAATGCTATTTTGTTTTCTCCGAAATGATGATCTCTGACACAAGATCATTTTTTGTATGATTATGTTACCTTAAAGTTGAATGAAAGCATAAATAATGGATTTTTCATAAAGGAATGAATTACACTGATTTTTAAAGAATTAAGAGTTGAGATTTTCTTTAGACAGATTTTAGCTGAAATAAACTCCTTGCAATGTGCCGCAGTGACCTTTGAAATTAAATTTTTAAACATGATGCTTTTTCCTTCTATAAATCGTCTGAAAAACATGGTTTTTCTTAATTCGAATAGTGGTATGAACGATTTAAAGATGAAACTTGAATTTATAAATACATAATTGATGGATTATTTCTTATTACATTTTGTAAGTATATCTAATTATATTATAAATAATGCTTGCGCTTGTAATTTAAATCTTTATGACACATTAAAAGAGTAATGTGGGTACAACTTACCAGACTAGTGTAGAAAATACAGACGAGACAAACTAACGGTGTTATAAGGTGAATGTTGATTCCCGTAACTGTTGAAAGATTAAAAGACCATTGCTATTAATGCTATTGATTCACTCATTCATTCAGTTTTAAATTATAGTAAATTAACATTGATAATTTTATATACCTTGGCTGAAAGCTAGTGCAGGAATATAAATCACAATAGGAATATACAGCAACTGTAATGAAAGATAATTGATTTGCATTATAAAATCTACAATTATTTTCTCGAAAATATATATAAGTTTTATCGCTATATATGTAGCGATAAATATATGAGGAATTCATCTATAATCTTAACCTCTGTCAACTTAACCATTCATTTTAATTTTTTGTGTTAATTAACTAATTTTCTGTTGAAAATTTTATGAAATTGAAAAATGTTATACAATATTATATAAACCAGGTGTATTATTTGTTTAAACGTAAATAGAGATCCACGAGGGGAAATATTTGCACAGTGAAAATTCTCTTAGAGACTATTCAAGGACTTATTTCTCTTATAAAACTACAGCCCCTCTAAACGACAGTTTTTCTTAGAAACCGCGGATGGTCACTAATTACAAAAATTCCCTCCATATGAGTAACTGTATAAATAAAAATTTCTACTTACGCAGTTTAGAAGGAACAAGAGTGAACCAAGGAGCCGCACCTTCCTGTCGAAACGAACCTCCAGGTACTGAAAATATAGACAGGTAGCAACAATAAAGTGCGGAACATATTAGGCAACATCAAAGTGAGGAATAATTAATTACCTCGTAAGACGTATTTAACTGCAACTTGTAGAATATTGGCATGAAAACGATCGCCCCCACAACGCTTGCTATAATTAACCCGAGCATAGTGGTGGAGTATTGCGTGCCGTAGGTATACATTTCAGCCGGATAACCCAGAAGGGTGATTCCTGAAACACAGCTGAAAAAGACGACTTTCGGTAAAAATTAACGTAAAATTCCGTATTCTTCAATGATCATACTTATTCTTAAAACTCTTGAAATTTAGATTCAAGACAAATTTTATAATCAATTGCTTTTATTCATAAGGTTCTTACATATTTTTATTAGTTTCACAGGTGTATACAGCAAAATCCCGCTTTTGCGAAATGTGTCGTAACCACAGATATTCCGGAAAAAACGAAAATCAGCATTTTACCCTAAGGGTTCTGTATCAAATTTACCTAAAAATCTCGTAGGTATGATTCTGTATGAGGAAA
Organism: Uropetala carovei; assembly: GCA_036926305.1. Lineage (NCBI taxonomy): Eukaryota > Metazoa > Arthropoda > Insecta > Odonata > Petaluridae > Uropetala > Uropetala carovei. The sequence continues at coordinate 11,590,466 of JAXCHB010000035.1, forward strand.
TGACATTCCTGATTGATTTGGACAAGCTGTTGTCGCTTTGAAGCTTGAAAGAGATGCTTGTTTCAACGGATTTAACGACTTAGGCTTTATAATCAATTGAAAGGGGTTATTTTATGCTCAGGATAATTAGAGCGCGATTTATTCCATTAGTTGTAATTAACCACGAGTTCTAATCTTACTTTTTCTTTGAACTGAAATGGAGTAGTTACGACAGCAATGCGCACCACTGTAGTTGTTTTCAGCACGTCTCTATCACCCACTTTTATTTATTTAAAAATGACATTTCCGTTAAAACGATATTCCGTAAAGACGAGATTTCGCTGCATTTGGATCTAGGATTATTGACCTATAAAATAAAAGCTATAAACTGACCTGGCTATGAGTGACAGCGATACCGGCAGTATTCCCATAGTCTTTCCGCCCATGAGGTATTCGGACGTGGTATTTTGTTTTTGCTTGGCGCAAAAGGCAAAATATACCCCGATGAGAGCTGAGAATGCGAGCATCGCCGAGAATAGACAATAGTCGAAGGCGGAAAACGAAAGGACTTGCGAAGAGGGCGGAATGTTCTGATAATTGTACTGAGACGACGTGGACTGGACATCGAACGACATTAAAGAGTCTTCAATCAGAGTCGTGGGCCTTGCAGTGTTAGCCATTTCAGGTATAACGGACGAAGGCAGTACCTGAAAGAAAGTTAATACCGTTATTAATTTTTCTGAATTTTCCAACGTAAATCCTAAAAATAATCGTTGGTGGTGTCTTCATTCTTGAACTGTGCTTGTTATGCCTTTTTCCCCCTGTTCTGTCCATTTTTATTCTCATCTGGAAGAATTTGAATCACTTCGTCCTATAAACTTCACGCTTAATTTGTCAACCGTCTATGAAGTGGTGCCTATGGTATGATTTCCAGTATATAGATGTAACATAGGGCTTTTATCGCGTGATTGATAACGTTGAAAGCGGATATTGGAGAAAACTATTGACTAGTAGCTTGAAAAGTGGTATAAAAATATTTAATATTATAATGAAAATGTTTTCCATCGGTCACATATTTGTTACTGTATCTGCTGTCTGAAGAAAAGCGAGGATCGTTGAAGACAGTGTTTTCGAAATAGCTTGTTGTGTATGCAAGCCAACTGGTTAAATTTTCCATAGTAATAGATCGCTTATAAATCATTACTAATTAATAAGTGGTGTGATACTTTTCTTATCTGGCACAGGATAAACACTAAAACTAGTTAGAAATTATGTATCATAAGATCCATATGCTATAGGCATAAGCTAGAATTTTTGGAGAGTTTGGAAACGGGAGAAAAAAATATTGATATTACCGGGGATCGAACCCGGTGCCTCTATTTGCCGAACGGATATTCTACCGCTGAACTACCGTAGCAAAGTAAGCTTTGATTTCATGTGTCTCTTGCAAGACATTCGTTTGGGTTGGTTGATTCTAGATAGGATGGCCCAGTCATAGCAGATTTTTGTCCCTCTTTCCAAATTTCTCAACGATTAAAACTATTAAAGTGTTAATTGATGTTTTCCGGTCTTACCCAGGGAGCCGAACTTTCTCGCCGAGGCACAGGCTGAGGTGAATGTGTTTTGGGATGTTGAATTTTAGTCAACAGATACAGGGTACCGCACGCGAAGAAAATGAATTGCGGACTGGGAACAGACCGAGATAAATAGCGACAGTAGGCTCAGCGCATCGGAGTCTTAAATTTGCAATAGTATCTCGATGAGCACACACTAGTTGTGCATTGTAAATTCAGCCTTGGGTTGTTGTCTTTCACTATGATACTTGCATCATAAAGCGCTGTTATAGAAAAAGGAAAGTTTTGAAATCATTCAGAGTTCATTGTGATCACGATCTTTTCCTACTATAAATCGAAAACGATATTTCCTATGATACCTTTCCACGTTAGGAAGATAATTCGATTCATTTTCATCCGAAGGTTAGTTTAATCTATCCCTACACTCGTTTCTCTCATGGATATTGTCGAGAATACTCTTCTATAAACATAACACAAGGTGCTAGTTTATTGTATTAATAATAGAGTAACGTAAATGATCCGATGTTGTATAAAGTTTTAATTATGTAATTTAAACATCTGCAAAAATATCGCGTCACAAATTGTGACAATTAATTAAGGAAACACATCTTACGTCTGTACCGCCACATTTTCATTAATTTAAATATAATATTAAGGACCTATTAAGCATCTAAATTCCTGATGTTTTCTTTGCCATGAATTTTTAGAAATGAATACTCTATATCCATAATTTCTTTATGCACTCATCTTCATGATACTACTACATCTTTGGACTGACAAAACCTTTTCCGACTTGAGAGAGCAAATGTCGTTGTTCCGATGGCCGTGGAATCGTGGAAGCATTTCTTTAGGCATACCATTGATAGCTCCCTAACGGCAGTTTCAAATAGGAGCGATTCAGTTTCTCAACGTTTGTAAACAGCGGCGGCCTTTTCCTCTTAAATTATTGTGACGCTTTGATTGCGGCTATGGTGAAGAGAAGTAAAGAGGCACACGAGGTCACGTAAGATGCTCGAGGAGATTTGTTTTTTTGGAAAAAGCAAAGAAATACAACCTGAGCTCGGAGAGCAAACTCTTCTCTTATTCCCGCAGATAATTTTAAATTCTTTGTTTTCGTATTAATTAGGATTGAATTCATTTCCATCGCATTTTTTCAAAACCAGGTGTCACCCATTTCTAATTTTTTGGCACGTTTCTTATTATATTTCGTGGCTTTTATGGAACTTTGCTTCGTTTAAATAAGTCCATAAGATGGATGTTATACCATAACTATCAAATTATCACCGTGCTTACGTTATGTGAAGAAGGTTTAAATAAACTTGACACAGATAATGAGAATTCAGTTTATTATATGATTTACGTCCAGTATTAACTGATGGACAGTATTCACTTCGATACAGATTGAAAAGGAAACGTGCTTTCACAGAGATGGCGACAGGAAGACTAATAGGACGGAAAACTACTACGTAAGTAAGAGAAACAGAAATACCGGAAGTACTCCGGGAAACAATATACAACCCGCGTATTGGAAGCGCGAGATTTGAATCATCTCAACACATTAGTTAACCTTTCTTGTTGTAACGCAATTTGAAATTCACGCCAACTATATCTATACATCTGTCTATACATATCTATAAAGAAAAGTGTTTGTATATATGTATGTATGTTTTTTATAGCTCAGCAACTGCAGCACGTAGAAACCAGAAGGTGTCATTTTAATCGGAATAAAGAGATAAGTGGTGTGGTCAAGTTTTTAAACCGATTTGATTAACCTTTGTAATTTAAAAAATTTTTTTTTCATTTTCTCCATTTGAATAACATAGGGATTAGTGCAGCTTATTTTTCATTTGAATTTTAAAACTAATTAGAAGCATGGTACGAACTTGAGACTTGAATGGTTCTATGAAGGTAAGAACAAAGGGTACTTACGTATTATTCCCATGCCATAAAAGTATTAACAGAATAATAATAACTAGCTGAGCCCGCGCAAAATTTGCGCGTTTAATTTGAAATTGATTCATAAAAAAATAATAAGTTTGTAAAATAAGTTGATGTTAATAATTCATATTTTACTCTAGAAATGAATTTACACAGTATAGGATACTTAGATATTTGACTCCCAATGTAAGGTTTGCGTGTTAGAATCTCACTGAGGGAAAGGAAGTGTGCGCATATTTAAAAAAATGTTATCCGTAGGTAATCAGAAATCTGTATTTTATAAGTTATGGTAGAGAGTAAATTGATGCGGCACAGTAATTAAATTGAAATGACTAGTGATCGGAAGATTCTTACGCGATAGGCATAAACTGTAGTGATATGAAATGAGGAAACAGAAGAATAGAACTGCTAAGACCAGGAGTCAAACTGGGTCTTAACACCTCAAAGAAAGCAAATATTGGGAAAAGAAAGATGTGAACTTTCTGTAATTTACAGGAAATGTCATCCACTTAATCAATCACAAAACATAACTCTTGTAAAAGCGACGCCGCAAAAAATAATTATTTATCCACTTAAGCCAGGCGAAAGTATTAAAAAAGTAAGCGCTGAAACATTTGATTGTAGAATAATGCGGAGTATAAACTTATCGGGGTTTAGGAAGATTCCTCCTCACCAAAGCCTTCGTAATGAAATGGCAGAGTCTTACGCGTATTTCCACTGATAGGGTGATTCTTGGTCGCTTCAGTCACGAAAACAAAAACATTTGGAATTTCCAAAAGGTTGAATACTCAGATACAGTATTTAAAAAAATAAATATGCTTTTCTACCACAATCTACGATAAACGCGTCCTAGTCACAGAAAATAATCTTACTGAATGTTCTCGAATTAAATCATTATCTTAATTAAAGCAAAGATGTAGCGTATAATGATCTTACTAACTTAAGGATTCCATTTTACGTCAATATGAACGTTTAATCGATGGTAATTGAATCAGAGGCAAAAATTAAGGTCGACTTGGTAACGTCCCGAAGGAGAACAAAAAATCGGCAAAATTTCGAAAACAATTGTGTATTTCCGAAAATTGTAAGAATAAGATAATTTAAAGTTTTATCCGTCGAATAAATCAAAAACGGAGAAAATTGGTCCATATTAACATATTTTAACGAATGAAGGAAAAAAACCTTGCACTCTGAAAACTCAAAAATCCCGTGTAAACTTATGGAAACATATAATTATCTCCTGGAATCGAACCCGGGACTTTAGGACATGGAGAATAGTTTTCTAGGGACCTCCTGGCCTGTAGAAACAAAACGCAGTTTACTGCAAATCTCTACGGCAAACGGTTTTCGAGATAGAGGGGGGGACGGACAGACGGATGGACGGAAACTTCAGAAATTATATCTAGGATAAATTATAAATACATAGGAAACTGATAATAAAATATGGTAAATCCAACAATACGTTGTTATTCTGTTAATATTTTTATCTCGTTTGGCTGTTGTGCCGCAAATGGAGAGGAAATTGGCGAACCTTCGGCTCGCTTTGTTTTATAGGGTAGTCGTCTCCGGGCGCTACCGCGCCCTTCGCCTCGCCCGGAACAAAAGTATCCCTCCCCGTTGTCCGGTGATTGGGTTTGTAAATGTCGAGACAGGCCAATCAATTTCTGTTAATGTTGTACGTAAGTATGCCATGGGGATAATACGTAAGTTCCGAACAAAGTTTATTTTTATTGAAGACAGATTCCGAGTCCTAATCGAATTAGCGTAAAACTGCGTTTAGAATCATAAAAGTACGTGATTTTATCTATTTTATGACAATACAAATTATAAGCTGCCACGACAACTCATATTGTCGCCCAAGTTGAGAATCCTATGCATTTATATGAGAAAATTTTTAACGTAAAATCGTTTTTCAATTTTTGTGTGCGATTTGGTTTGTTTACATGGCAATAAAATATTTGTTCATTTTAATTGAAATATTACTAATAAATAGTTTTTAATGATATGTTCGTGTGGCGTAGAGTTCTCCAAAGCAAGCTTTTTTTTAAACTACGTAAGTAACTTAAATAATTAGACGTATATTTTTCAGAAATCGTGATTGGATAAATCGTTTCATTGTTTCCAAACTGTTGTTGATATAAACAATTTTCTCTTAACAGAACACATGGCTCATGGACGAGAGAATCAAGCTATGAGTCGGAGGATAATATTCACTCTGTATTTCTTAAACGTTCTCTATTTACTTTTTGTTCATTCATTTTCTGTAGATTATTGTGTTCTTGCCGGTTTTGCTTACAGTTTTCGTTTTGAAGATATCGTCACGAAACTTCGGATAGATATATAATTTTACTCTTCGGGTAACATAGGCTATATGGCGATAAAAGATTTGGAGGGAGGGAGATCTTAATACAATAATTATTTCCCATAAATTTATACGTAATTTTCGATTTTTCACAGCAAGATTTTCTTCATTCATCTAAATAGGTGAATGCGGAGCGGTTTTCTTCATTTTTGCTTTATTGAACGGTTTAAACTGTGTACTATGTTATTCTTGCGATGTTTGCATGTTACACAGACGAAGTTTTAGATTCACTTAATACGGTGAAATTCAACGGGCACTTCTGCTAGTTTTTCAGTAAAATAGACGCATCGTCGCGAATGAATGTGTTATTATTTTAATTGTAACATATACGTATATAGTATTTTTACTTTTTATTTTTCGTACATTAAAAATTCTGAATTCTAACTCTTGGAAGGAACGGTGACCACATCTTAATTAAGAAATGATTATTCTCTTGGCCTAATGTTTTCTTTCCGGAACGCTTATACAGCGCTTAGTAAGATAATTTTATATTTGGGTGCTATAATCAAAATCTCATTCCTTCGTTGTTTCTTGCGTGTAAATTGATTCATCCTTTCGCTCGGAGTCCTGTACTAAAGGTAAAAAGCCCAGTTTGGGGAGTACTGCATATGAAATTTCAGAGCAAAGATAAGCTGACTAGAAGAGAAATACAAACCTATCATATGAACTCACATTGGGGCGAATTAATGAAGTTTATGTTCAATATTACAGGCAAAGAAGTTCCATAAAAAGGAAATTCAAAAATTTTCATTAAAATACAAGAGAACGCATTCTGCGATGTCAAAAAATTTCATTGATAATGAGAAAATCGTGATCCTTTGACATTTTTCAACCTAAAAACAACATTTGCGTATTTTTGGGTTAATTTGTTTTATTTTTCACTAACTCACAAACAGCCTTTACAATGAGCGTAAAAATAATAACAACGACACCCATCATGCCCTCGGCAAGATTCGAACCTGTGAATCTATCATTGGTAGCTATAAACGCTAATCACCCCTCTACTAAGTAAGATCTTCTGCTTCAAAGTGGACACAGAATTTGAGGATTTCCATAGCATTCCAAAAAATTTCAAGCGAATTTATTTAATAAATAATACTGTAAATAGATGCAGTTCGGTTAGAACCGATCTCGTATGTTAAAAAAAGCTATAAACTAACGAAAGTGTAAATATAAATCACGTTATAGTCTGACAATACTACACAATATCTCAAACTTAAGTGCATTAGTCACACTTTTTCAATTTTTTTAAACAAGGCCGCTTATACACGCAGGTTTCTGTATATTCGTTTGTCGAAAACACTAGATTTCATTTCAGTTTATCTTAAAATATCATATAAAAATAGTTAAAGGGAGATATCGCGGACCTAGCATACGACTAATCCGCTTTACGCAATTTCCAAAATCGAAACACATTTACCAAATAATAATAATATTAAGGCGATAAGTTATACAATCGTTTTAAGAGAACATCATGAGAAATCACGAATTTGTTAAATGGCATGTAATTTTAAATGTAATAAACTATTTAAAAATGTCCACTAATACTTACATAGGAATCTAAATGAAATACCGTCGATATAATTGCTCGGGTCGAATAAAATCAAGTCTGTTTATAAATAGCAAAAATTTCGGTGGGGAAAAAATGGCTCTGCTCGCGACTCTTACCTCTTAATTTTCTTTTGCGGCTTAAGGCCTATCCTGATGGGTCGTCTGGTGAAGAGAGAGATAGATATTGGCGTGCTTCTCCTTAGAAGAGGAAACTGCGACTGATTGTGAGCTCCCTTGAGGGTTAAGCGTGATAACTCGCGTGACTATGGGACGCGTGGGTCCGAATAGGTCACTCCGTGCGGATGCAGCCAATTATTGTTTCTACATGCCCCCTCAAAGGCAAGGTGGATGGCTAAGCGGTAAATGCGGGCTAAAGGAACGAATTGTCCGCACCAGTTTAGTTTACGTCGAGATTTTTTCATTTAACGATTTTTACTATTGTCGCTAATAGGAGCTATTCTAAATCCGAAAATATTTTAAACAGTACGTTTTCTTTTGACGATCAACCTTGTTCGAGTAAAGGTAATAATAAAGGTGGCATATCCCCGAACTCCTCTCACTAACCCTCTCTCCCTCCCCATATCCCCCCCCAGTGTGTCACTTCAAACAGCAAATGTCTCTCCGTCGCAGAAGAAGGGCTGCAGCCCGAAAGCTCCATATTTGTGATGTTTTTGTTTTTTTCTTGTATCCTCAGCACCCCCAGCGGCTCTTCAATCTAGGTAAGTGTCCACTGGGCTTCCTCCAACACTTTGGTGCCACCTTTATATACACACACACACACATATATATATATTACGGAAGAGGAAAGGTAAGTAAGGTTATTTAGGGCAACTAGGTGTTGAAGGAAACCCAGTGAACACTTACCGGAAGTAGAGCCGCTGGGGTGTTGGAGAGACACACTTGTAGAGGTTAGAGCTTTCGGGATGATCCCTTCGTCAGCACAAGAGAGAGAAAACTATATATATATATATATATATATATATATATATATATATATATATATATGAATAAATTAATGGAAAAAGCAGTCAATTAAAATACAATGACTATAGCTTCATAGTTTATAACAAGAGAGGAACTATGCATGCATTCTTTACAAATTATGTAATCATGTTAAAAAATTTGAAAATTAATGGTTGAGAATGATGTCTAAGCATTGGAAAACGATATATCAGACACTATGGCAAGGAAATATGGAATTTTTGATTTACCGATTCATTGTCTAACCAGTTGTAATAAATAACAATCGAAAATTATTTGTAACATGCATCATTTGAAAGGTGTGATAGTAATCTCCTCACTCCCCCTACTTACCCTCTCTCTCTCTCTTTTTCCTTCTCCCTCCCTCCCATTCTTCCCTCTTCACTAAAAAGACAGCTTGTGACTTCTTTAATTCTTCCTCACATTGACTATTGCGATATAGTATACGAGGACTTATCAAAGCATCTGACATTAAGCTACAGCGTTCTCATATTGCCTGCGTCAGATTTATCTTTAATCTTAAAAGATCTCATCACGTTACAGAATACTTCCGTAGACTCTCATGGCTAAAACTTGAATCCCGAAGAAACCTTCACCTCCTTTCCCTATTGTATTAAATCCTTAAAAATAAAATCCCTCGTTATATTTCTACGTTCTGAGTTCGTTACCATTAATACAGTTCATCAATGCAACACCAGAGGATGTGATAAACTTCTGACCGCACTCCATAGAACAGAAATCTACAACAAATCCTTTACTATCACTGCATGGAAAATCTAGAATGGCGTTCCAATGGGAATAAAAAACTACTTATCTCTACGGACGGACGGACAGACCGACAATAATAGGCGCCACGCTGGAAGTGAAACGCGCCTAAAAAAATGAATCTTGGTAAAATGAAGATGGAAATGCATATTCTTTACACTTTAAGGCTTTAATCTTTGTAATTGAAATTAAAGACAAATTGTATAATCATCGCCTCTTATTTATAAGATTAGTGTAATATTTTTATTACTTTCACATATTATTTAACTATAATTTTTTAAATAGTTTCAAATGTGTAATATGGAATAACCCAGAAAATGGATTTTCCGGGAAAACGGAAATCAGCATTTTACCGTAAGGATTTTATATTAAATTTACCTAATAAGTTCGTAGGCACGACTCTATTTAATGAAATGTCATTATAGTCTGAATTGAAGATCGCTTTGAAGCTTGACGGAGGTGCTTGTCCAACGTATTTCACGAATGTCGCTTTATAATCAATGCAGGGAGATTATTTTTGCTCTGAATAATTAGGACGCAATTTTCGGAATAGAGTTGTAGCGGTATTAATGTGCATCACGGAAGTTTCTATCAGCACTTCTATTTTTAATGGCATTTCCGTAAAATCGATATTTTATGATATTTCGATTTAGGATTACCGAGCTATAATATAAAAGCTATAAACTTACCTGGCTATGAGTGACAGTGATACTGGCAGTATTCCCATCGTCTTTCCGCCCATGAGGTACTCGGACGTGGTGTTTTGTTTTTGCTTGGCGCAAAAAGCAAAATATACACCGATGAGGGCCGAGAATACGAGCATCGCCGAGAATAGACAATAATCGAAGGCGGAAAAAGAAAGGATATTCGGAGAGGGCGAAGGGCCATCAAAATCCAGTAACGAGTCTTCATCCGGACTGCCGAGCCTTGTATCGGTATCCATTTCAGATTATACGGACGAAGGAGGTACCTGAATGAAAAAGAATGAGGGTATTAATTTTTCTGAATTTTCCTATTTAAATCCTAAGAATAACCGTTGATAGCGTCGTCGTCCATGAAGTATGCTTGCCATGGCCTCATACGCTTGTTCTGTCCATTTTAAGGTTCACTTGTAAGAATTTGAAGCGCTTCGTCCTACTAACTTGAACCTTTAATTTATCAGCCGGTTTGAAGTGCTGCGTTTCCTCAAGAGTTCCTATTATTTGACTGCCAGCATATAGAATGGAGGGCTAGAACTTTAATCACGCGATTTATAACGTAGAAAACAAATATAGGAGAATGATGGAAAAACTATTCACTGATATGATGGGAAATGTAGAAATAAGTGAAAAAATGTGCTATGACCTAAAAAAATATTCCCGTGCTGGTACAGGAGAACTTACCTTCTGCGGAAGTTCAGTGTTAGAATATCCGCCCGGAAAGAGGAAGATCCGGGTTCGATTCAAGGTCAATGCAGATATTTCCACTTTTCCCATCATTTCAGCTTATGTCTGTTGGATTAAGATCTGAGGATCATGCATTACATCCATCCATTTACTGGTATCTCGAAGAAGGAACTGTGAAAACATAATATGAAAATGAAACCTTTTTCTATCGATCAGATACTCGTTATTGTATCTGTTTTCTGAAGAAAAGTGTGGATCGCTAAAGACAGTTCTTTTATAAAAGCAAAGTCTTAATGAAGGAAATGCGTTTGTGTATGGAGAACAACTGAGTAATGTTTCTAAGCCTATAGACTTTTATAAATTAATGTATAAGTATATTTTGTACAAGTTTCGCCGGCCCCTATTTGGGGAGCCATGAACTAACAGTAAGCGAAGGAACGCCAATACGTCTGGTAATTTTAAGCGTGTTTCATGAATGCGCTTATAATTTCACTTTGCTGATTTTCTTTCTGTCAGCTTGCTCAAATTAAAAACTGTTACGAAACCATAAGCAATAGATAGCTGAAAGTTCGAGTGTAGATTTTTGTACTGATGTCATTTGTTTTTTCTTTTAATATGAATTATGAAAAATTTCACAAGGTCGAATAGGAGCCTATTATTGTTTAAAATATCTTCAAATGTGTAAAAGATGGAAGGCTGAAATCTTGAGCGCACAATTCCACAGTGTGGCCACTTACAAACGAGGCTCTATTAATTGTATACTATGTAGTGGTATAACCACAGGAAAAATATAATACGATAGGCTACATTTACGTATATAACAGTTGATCAAAATCCAAACTCTTCTCAGTTGGTCAATTAGGTTTATGGAAGAATCTTCATAGTGAAATAAAACATTATATTACCGATTTTAATAATGGAAGAAAAACGTGCTCATTTTAACCGTGTTCTATATTATCTGTATAAATAATGTTGGAATATCCTCATACCTAGACTCAGAAAAACGTCATTAACAGATGTTTTTCAATTCGAAAACATTTAGTAAATAATGCGGGAAAATTACCAGGAAACTTGAAAAGTCAAACTGTACTGTCATTAGTGTTTACCGTAAAAGTGTGAAGTATAAAGCCGACATCGCGATAGCTTTGATTTTCCCCTAATAATAAATAGCAATTTTCAATTTAATTCCTAAACACAATATGTTTTTCATTTAATAAACAATATTTTAAAATATCTTCTTTTTGAACGTAATCTTTAGGCGAATTCGTTTAAATACACGTACGAAAATTATCACACACCGATTCACGTGCCTACCACACCTAATGATAAACCTGGCCTTGTGTTCAAGTACCATTTTGGAGGAAAACTATCTCAGACAAAAAACGGCAAAGTGGTGAATCCGGGCAGCCTAGGTACCGAGCGTAGATCATTAGATCACTATGCTATAGGATTAAGGTGGTATTTTTGGAAAAGTTGAAAACGGGAAAAAATCTGCCATGATCCGGAATCGAATATGGGTCTTCCGCTTGCCGGGCGGAAATACAAACACGCAGGACATTTTTATTCCTGTGTCGCCATCGATAGTGTAAATGTTTTGTTAAATGTATCAATTGAAAGTCATTTGTTGGGGATGATTGATAGTATAATGGCTATCCCAGTCGTAGCAGATTTTTTCACCTGTTTCCAAATTTCCCAACTATAAAAACTATTAAAGGTTGAGGCGATGTTTTTCCGTCTTACCCAAATTTTCTCGCCGATGCAGAGGCTGAGGTGAATGCGTTTTGGGATGTTAAATTTTAGGCAACTGATGCAGGGATACGCACGCGAGGTAGTAAATGAATTTAAGACTGGGAAGAGACTGAGGTAAATAGTGGCAGAAAGCTGTGCATGTCAAAGTCTTAAAATTTAAAATATTATCTCGATGGGTACGCAGTTGTATTGCATTGTATCTTCGCTGTTGGGATTGTCGATTTTTACTGTGATACATTCTTCCTAAAGAACGGTTGTACAAACGTGAATTTTGAGGTATTTCAAAACTGTCCTTGCGATCATTATTTTTATCAACTGATATTTCCCCTGATACCTTTCGACGTTGGGATGATAATTCGATTCAATTGCATCCAAGGATTAGTTTTATATCCTTACATTCGTTTCGTTCACGGAAACGGTCAAAAGTATTCTTCTATAAACATAACACGAGTAGCTAGTTAAATTGTTATAATAATAAAGAAATGTAAATTATCCGGTGGTGTAAAGTGTAGTGCACGTAATTTAATGATCTGCAAAAAGTATCACGTCAAATTTAATTAAAGGAACATATCTTACCTCTGTACCGCAGCATTTTCATTAATTTAAAAATAGTATTAATAACTTTATCATTTTAAAGGATAGTATAAAGCATCGAAATTCCGGGTATTTTCATAGCTATGAATTTTAAAAAATTAATACGTGGAGGAAGACTCAATTTCAATAATTCCTGCATGCACTCATCTTCATGATACTACATCTTTTGGACTGGAAAAACCTTTTCGTACTAGAGAGAGTGAACCTTGTTGTTTCGAGGTTCATGGAATCGTTACCAAGCGTTTTCTTAGGCATACCATTCATAGCTCCCTAACGGGAGGAGCGATTTCCTAACTCTGATAAACAGAGCGGCCTTTATCTCTTAAATTCTTTTGGTGTTTTGTTTGCGGCTAAGTTGAACAGAAGTAATGTGGCACGCTCGACGATTTTTTTTATTCGAATTTTAGGATTTTTTTGATGATGTTTTTATGACGATGAAATTATCTTAGAGCTCTAAAGAGCCCCAAACTTAAAAATAATATCTGGCTCTCGATAGGAGTAAACTGTTTCCCAATTTTAACGGTTTCGCCAGAGGGCCGGCATATTTCATTACGCAATTACTGGAAACTGTTCACAGTTAATGTACCGTTTCGGAACCTGCTTCGGGAGGTAAATATTATCTGTAATTTGTGAGTTGAAACGCAAACATTTTTCTACTCTAAATGTATTTGCTTCTTTTCCGTTAAATTATATCAAAGGGAATCTGACACCGAGCTCTAATATTAATTAAACATTTTTAACATTGAATATCATTCATATGACAAATGCAATTACAAGCTAGAATAAAAAGGCATTGTTTGATACATAAGAGTTTATTTTTTTTAAATACACCGCTTACATAAAATGTTGTATATTTCAAATTTAATTCTTATCATCTGTACCTTTTAAAGATAGAGAAAAATAACTTTGTCGAATAACTACGAGTAGTTAACTACGCAGTAAGTATGCTTATTCACATAATTTTTGACAGTTGTGGAATAAAGGCCTAAAATTACCGATTTTTGTATTTCGATTCTGCTTTTAACCCTCGTCATGACTAGTTGAAAGTGCAGTTTAAAATCTAATAATCATACTGAATATTACGAGATGAAACTGATAAATAAATAAAAAATTTCTTAATTTGGGAATATTTATGTACATTGTGAATATATTTATTACTTAAAAAGGTGATGCATTGATTTCAAGAAATGTGGTGAAATGGAATGAAAATCTGTGCTTTGATGATTTGCGACTAGATTCCTCAAGGCGCGAAACTACAGTTTTCTCGACATCTGGGAATTTGTCGAAACATAATTAATAGTACAAATGTATGGAGTAGCTTAATATAAATTGTTATATTTACTATGGCAAAGAGGAATGATTCGAGAAAATTGTACTAGTGTTGTAGCTCCATTGAAGCTCCATTTAACAACTTTTTCATCTACATATAAATACTGTATTGAGGGAAAACATATCCAGCATGCCAACACTCTTTTTCTTTTAAAATAAACGGACATTGTGTCAAATTCTAGATCAATGCAAATGTTTCTCCCGCAATTCTTTCCCATCTGAACATAACCACTTAATTTTTTTCAAAGATGCCTACCGCTCAACACACAACCTTAAATTGATTTAAAGAGATTAAATAACTAAAATCCTTAGTTACTACCATTCTGCAATTATCGTGCGACACTTTTCAAAAGTATTATTCCTCTTATAATGACGCAACCCCTGATTTCGGAGACTTAATTAAAATCCATGTTTTCCTGTAGTTAGGTAAGTTACTCATATCGTTATAGTTCCTCATAATATAAAGAGAACATTTGTGCTGTTTATTTGTTTTTCCAAGTAAAATAAACTTCCTGAGATCAAAACGCGATTCAGTGATGCCATTGCAAATGGCAGAAGTGTTGATGAATGCATATACAGGGCCGGATTAAGAGACCCATGGGCCCCACGCACAGCGCGTTTAAGGACCTACCGAAATCGTATTTTTTTTTAAAGTAACATTATATAAGGTTTGTGATCTGAGCGGCAACACTTGGAAAGTGTTTCGGCAAGACGGGGTAGGGTCAGCCCACTTTGGGTCCCTTTGTCCTCTCATGTTTTGCATACCGCCTAATCCGGCCCTGTAAACAAATAAGCTAAAATAAATCCAATTCTCAGGGACGTCTACTTCGATAACGGAATTACCACGATGAAAACACCGGTTCTCGGGCGGTCACCGAAGTTAAGCATCGTTAGGGCCTGTATAGTACTTGGATGGGTGATCGCCTGGGAGCACCGGGTGACGTCATTTTTACAAAATTTTCCCTCTTGTTTTGCGGATTCTGTCGGAACGATTACTATTTTTCCGACTTGCATTATTTTCTTTCCTCGGTTACATTTTGTCGAAACCTTTCTGGCGACGTTTAAACATTAAAAAAATTGGTAATATGCTCCATTGAAAACCGTTATTCGGCCCACCGTGGACCGAAATTTTTAATTTGTGAATAAAAAGGTTGCACACTCATTTAATATAATATGTCGAAGAAGCTGATGCTTTGCAGTATTTCAACAATTTGAGGAAAATAGAAGAAAGAACAGCTCGATGAACAGGAAAAATTATGGTTTGGGAGTGGACTGTGAGTCAGGAGCGTAATTTAATAATTCTATCCACGATTAAGAGACCCATGGGCCCCAAGCACAACACATTTAAGGCTCCATCCAAATCGTAAATCTGTAACAAGTAACAGTTATTGTAAGATTTGTGATCTATTCGGCAACATTTTGAAAGGGCGAGACGAGACACGTTCGGCCAGCAGTGGGCCCTCTTGTCCTCTGGGCCCCACGCACTTACGTGTTCTGCGTACCGCTTAATCCGGCCCTGTGCATATATAATGAAAGTTTCTTTATCAGACGACCATTTTTATTCTCCATTTCTTATTTTTCCTTTGTTGTCACCCTGGTTATCTGAAAAACGATAAAAATTACAATTTTATGTCAAGCTGCAAATATTGAAATAAGCGAAGCATTAGTTTACATTTTAAGTATTATAAGAAGAGGATATTATAGCAGCTAATGAAATGTTGTGTCACCTCAATAAAAATATTTAAAGGGTTTTAAAAGCTAAAACAAAAAAAGAAACACATCTCTACTGCTGAGAGGGTTACCTTCGATCCGAGCGAAGGTTCGAAACCCTCACCGCGAGTATCACTGTGCTTCAAAAACTGACCTTAGTCCCCTCTTGCCAGGTATATTTCTATGCTTGCCACCAAACAGAAGGGATAAAGCCACATATAATTATCCTGGGTTGATGGCATCGATTAATGAAGGTGATATGATAAATTATTTAACTAGATGCGAAAGTTTCCCTTGGTAAATACAGTTTATCACTGCCGAGGCGTAAAAATGGCATATTTTCTGATTTTTTCAAGGTTTTTGGTCATTTATAAACTACTAAATGCATCTATAGTTGAGTAAAAAACAATCATAAGCTGATTTAGTAAGTTGGACGAGTAATTTCCCTTCCTATATTCATACACTTTACTATGAGGTCCTCTATCTCGAAGTTTCGGATTATTTTTTACTCATCTTAATGCACAAGTTATCGAGTTTTTGGCTTTTCGAAATATGTATTATTCTTATTTCGCGTATTGTGACTATATTTAACCCTTTCCGCCATGGCCATTTTCCGTATTGCCTTTCTATAGTGCGCCGAATTTTTTTTTCTTATTGTTGTAACCCTTAGACATATACGACTACTAGTTAGTACGTCGAACTATCGGAGGGATTATTTTAGGTGTCCGAATTATGGAGACCTTAAAAAATGATTTTCTCCAATATTATGCATCGACAGTTGAAGGCAACAATATATTTTAATTTTATTTAAATTATGAATTCTGTTATTATAGGTATATACAGACAAAACTGAATTGCTTGAACCTCCAGAAGAGTAAAAATAATTATGAATTTTATATTAGCAGCTATTCTCTTTTGGCATTGTTGCTCCCAAAATAATTTGGAGAAGTAGAATTAGCTTGGTGTTTTAGTAAATGAATCAGAAATGGCCATAGCAGCGGTTCCCAAAAATTTTAAAGAAAAACAGAATTTCACGACACCCCAGCCTCGAAGCAAGACCGTTAACATGTAAACTTCGCAGGAATAGGGTAGTATAGTTTTATTCGTCGAATAAAGCAAAAACGAAAGAAACCGGTCCATATTTACGTATTTTAATGCTTGAAGGAAGAATACCTTGCAAGTCAAGAAATGGATTCATACGCATTATCTTATGGAAAAATGTTAATCCCTTATATTGGCAGCAGTGATTAATCCCGGTTGACCAAACCTTGACTAAGTTAGGATGTAAGGAAGCATCGTACCAAATTTGGTTATTCTAGCTTTTATCGTTTAGGAGGAGTTCCATGAACAAACACACGCTTCAAAATATTTTATAGTAGACTATTAAGATACGCCAAATAAATTTTACATGACATCAAGGCATGAACATAATAAAGACAAATTCAGAAAATGTAGAATACCTCGTCGACATAGTGACATAAGAATTGAAAGATAGAATAATCTATAATATATTTTGAAACGTGTGTTTATGTGTTTGTTCATGGAACTCCTCCTAAACGATAAAAGCTAGAATAACCAAATTTGGTACGTCATTTTGACTCCTTGCTTAGTCTTAGGTATTTATAAGGGCAATACTTATGCGAGCGCATGAGATTTTACTTTGTTTTTTCGATTTTTCAATTTTATGCGTGTATGCGCTCGCCTGACCTTCCCCCTACCATCCCTCTCCTCCCTTTACTCTCTAGTGTAAACGTAGCCTTAGCCGCAGCTGGACATTCGATGGTGAGTCAAGGCTCGACTTGCTCTCTCAAGCCATTACAGTAGATATGGCGCGTCGAAGGAGTCTCACTAAGGAAGAAATTGTCGCAACATTGCGTGATATCCCTGAGGATGTATCAGAATACGACGATGAAGACGTGTTGGACTGTGACGAGGATTTCGTTCCCGCGGAAGCAGACTCCTCGTCATCAGAGTCATCGAGCGATGAAAATGCTTGGGTATAATACAAGGAAATCACAGGAGAGAAAATTAGCCGACGGGAGTTTCTCCAGAATTTGGCGACGGAGCTGGCACAGCCAAATATGCAGTCAAGAGGTCTTGTACCTCTTGATCCACCAGAGGGGGAAGAAACAGAGAAGGCTGGCATGGGCACAATTAAATACTGTCAGGTAAAAAAAATTGCAAGAAAAATCGCACCATTGGAGTTTGCAGGCAATGTAGAAAGGCGGTTTGCGGAACGTGCAGCGCTAAGGTACACTACATATGTAGAGGGTGTGCAGATGATTAGACATATGTAGATTCTCAGCTTAAAAATTATTGTGTATTAGTTACTGCTTTGAGTGTATTTACAATTGTTTGAGACATTATTTGTAATAGAAGAAAGTCACATCTGTCTTAGACAATTAATGCTAATAAAGTGTCTACAGCATTGTACACTTTGAGATGACCGTGGGTTCCAAATTATGCCCACAATATATCCAAATGCCATGTTTGTGACCATAAATGACGTGCAAGTGCATAAGGCAAAAAATTACCGCCATAACTATTATTACGACTATGATAGTTATTACTAAAAGTGTTTTTTAACCTAGTATGGTTACTGGGAATATGAAAATTAAGAAACTGAAGTAACATGGGTGAATCTAAAAAATTATTTAATAGTTTAAACAAAAAAACCATATCAGCAGTGAACCGTCTTGAGGACAAAGATTGTAACTTTAAGTAATTTTGGATAACATAAAAGGAATGGAGTCAATATTATAACCTAATTTATACCCCACAATTCTTAGAAACTTCTTTTGTATTTTATTCGCCTTTCCATACGGACATTATAAGTAGTATACCAAATAATAGAACAGTACTCCATTATAGGTCTCACTAGTGCACAGTAAAGTAGTTTAAGTACAAAAACGTTAGAAAATGATTTCCCATGTCTGAAGATGAAACCAAGTGTTTTGTTAGCTTTAACTATTATATGGTCAATATGAATGTTAAAGCACATGGCATAGTCAAACAGTATTCCCAGGTCTTTTATTGATGTGACACGAGACAAGGATTTATTATTGATAGAATAATCGTATAAAATAGGATTACGAATTTTATGGAAAGTAATAACATTACAAAAGTTTGTTGATTTCGTCCAACTCCTTCGCCGCTTCCACCGTCTCCGGTGCGTTTCGCTTTGCCATCACGTCTCCTCGCTTGCAGCGGTTTACGTAAAAAGGACGAATTACAGGAGTGAGGAGGTCTATGTGAACGTCGGCTGGATCGGTTGGTCCGGTTAGCGCCGATGCCGCTAAACCGATCGCTACGGATACCACGAGGCCAATTAACGAGTAGATAGCGTAAGAGATGCGAAATAATGCCATGGGTTTGTCATCCACCGGCAAAGTGTCGTTCATCATCGTCGCTTCCGTCACTGATGGAATGAGGTAGGAACTGCAAAAAGATGACGCATTTAATTTTGCGTTCTCTGTTATATTTTAATAATAGTTTCTATTATTTTTTATAGTTTCAGGAAAGTGTTTTTCCTAATTTCAACTTACGTCGCGTTGATCGCGTCCATCATGGTAAAACCTTCGCTCTGAGGAAAGAATGCACATCCTTCAATTGAGACGGGCTTTTCCTCGAACTTGATTTTACCGTAGGCAATAGCAGCCTGAGTTCCGAAACTAAGGAAACTCATAATGACCAAACCAGCTATTCCACCAATAAAAGTTCCCTGAAAGATAAAACAATTGGAGAGTGATCTTTTTCGTTGTTATTCTTCCGCTCAACAAGTTATAAATGTCAATATATTTTTCTGAATAAGAAAAACTTTCGTTTCTTTGACGAACCTTGGAGTTTGTCCAGGGGAAAAACATACCCAGAATGAAGACAGACATCATAGGCCCCGCCGTTATTCCTCCGAGAATCCAGGAAACCTTGAAAATAAACAGACATAGCAATGTATTTTTCCGATCGAGTAAAACTTAACACAAATTCTATAAGAAGATAA
Organism: Uropetala carovei; assembly: GCA_036926305.1. Classification (NCBI taxonomy): domain Eukaryota; kingdom Metazoa; phylum Arthropoda; class Insecta; order Odonata; family Petaluridae; genus Uropetala; species Uropetala carovei. The sequence goes on from JAXCHB010000035.1 coordinate 11,610,380, forward strand.
CTTCATTACTGAAATAGTTTGCTTATTTAAGAAACTCGATTATCAACATACATGTCTTTTAACAGTTCAGGGTCTATGATGTAGATAATAATATTATAAGTAATCGAAGTAAATGATCGATTGAGTTGGTGATGAACCCATAAATATATCTAGTTTTTAAAAACAATATTCTGTATCAACTTATTACCTGCACCACTGCTCCCAAGTTTTGCACGACGAAAACCATGCCAAAACAAAATATTCCGACGAGTACGCAGATGATCTTCATGATGAACGATGCTTTTTCCTCTGTGTGTTTAACTTTTAGATAGGGATCTATGAAATCCTCGTAAATCACTCCAGCCATTGAGTTGAGACCGGTTGACATAGAGCTGAAAATAGAGAATGATATTTTTATAACGATCACATTCATTTTACGAGAGACTTTTGTTTGTTCCGTTCCTTGTTGGAGTCTTGTTTCCAACTTGATATTTTAACGAGGGTTTGAAATATAAGACCGCATTAAAATTCCATTCGTGTCTATCTAAATCTCTTGACTAACTTTACCTTTTTTAATGCCATTGCATTTAAATAATTTTTTGTGATAATATTTTATTTTGAATTGAGGGAATTTCATATACGTACATATTTTTATATTTATACATATAATATCTATCTATTAAAAAACGGTGGTTCATTTGAAGGAGAAATATGAAGGATATAAGAATACCATCTAATTATAAGTAGTAGAAGGGTAAATTTGCAAACCTTTTTAATTCCTATGCTTATTGTAATTATTCCAGGAATAAGTACAGCAGTACCCAGCTTTAACCTACAGATGCGTTCCAGTATTTCGGTAGGTAATCGAAAGTATGTACGTTAAGCGAGTATAGGAATTACATGTTGAAAGGGTGGTTAGGTTCCAAACTGAAGCCTAAACATGGTTTATTGCCAATAAAGCCCGAAAAGTGTTATAGTATAAAGTAAATAGCAGAATTTCCCGTTGAATTTCAGTGGATTTAGTGAAGCTACGAAACAGGTCTGTTATTAGTCGTCCAAGACAAAAATACATCGTCGCTATTAGAAACGTGTTTTTATTCAATGTTATATCCTCTTGACTGTTTCGCCGAAAATTGACAGGATATATTGACGAGCCTTTGGCTCGCTATGTTTTAATGGGTAGTCGTCTCCGGGCGCTACCGCGCCCTTCGCTTCGCCCGGAACCAAAGAAATCTTCCACGTTGTCCGGAGATTGGGTTTGTAAATGTCGAGTCCAGCCAATCGGTCATGGGTTAGCAACAGTCAAACGAGATATAACAAACGTAATATTGTTGTATTGTGGTTGCTTTAATTGTTAAATCATTTAAAAAGGCGCATGTTTTGATGTTGGACGACTAATAACAGACCTAAGCCGAAGCTACTACAGCACAACATACAAACTCTTTAAAATATATAGATACTTTTAAAATTACAATTAGCTTTTCTTAACAATTAATCATATATGCTTGTATTAATCCGTTTCCCAACGTATTGCATACAAATATAACGATAATTGTATTTCCTATCATATATACCACTTTCGCCAAATCCAGCTTCATTTCTTGTGTAATTATGCCTCGCTGAAATATTTACTTTTATGTCTTGTAAGCAAGAAACCCGTGAAAAAGCAACGTACCGTTGTCCATGATAGAACACTGACTCCGGTAAATGTACACCAGATACGTGAGCTTATTTACGTTAATTAACATTATAATGTTGAATATAATTATTTTACTTACAAAAAATGTAAGATTCCAGTATTCAATAGACGAAATAAGGTTCAATTGCTTTCATCAATAAACGCTTCCTGAATAATAATCAGTATCTATTTACGTTGCTATCCATAAACATCGAACTTTTCGTTGCTTAAACAAAAGTGCGAATCGGATAAGGCTAAACTTTCGTCTATTTATAAGCTTCATTGAAGCTAACTGAATAGGAGGTAACAATGACGGCCGCCTTGGCAACGCCCGGAAAGAATACGAAAAATCCACAAAATTTCGAAACAAATATCGTATTTCTGAAAACTTGGACCGTGTAACATGTAAACATCGCAGGAATAAGATAGTATAGAGTTGTATTCGTCGAATGAAGTAAAAACGAAAAAAATCAGTCCACATTTACATATTTTAATGCTTGAAGGAAGAATACCTTGCAAGTCAAGAAATGGATTCATACGTATTATCTCATGGAAAAATCTTAATCTCCTATATTGGCAGCAGTGATTAATCCCGGTTGATCAAACATTGACCATTGACTAAGTTAGGATGTAAGGAAGAATCGTACCAAATTTGGTTATTCTAGCTTTTATCGTTTAGGAGTTCCATGAACAAACACACGCTTCAAAATATATTATAGATTACGTTTGTAAGAATAGGATGTTTACAATGATTTATTTTTAACGTATAATTTTTATTTTATGTGGAAGTTTTTATATATTTTTTACTAAAAACAATCGTATTATTTTGCAACTGCAGATAATTAGGGTTGGGAACTATATTAATTATTTTCATTTCGCTATTACATTTAACAATATGTATTATTGCTGTTATTCCATTTATCTGAAAATAATGTATTAAAATCAAAATAATAGATGATTTAATTCAAAGTAATAGAATATATTTAATTCAAAATAATAGAACCAACAATCACAACAATAACGGTAAATTTCAGTGATAATTCATTACTTAGCCAAATGTATTACATTTGCATCGGTATTCCCTAACTGTATTGTTACCTGCATATATAAGTAGTTTTATAAATTTGTATTTCCAGCATTTCTGTGCTTTCCTTTATAAACGAAATCGGAATTTCTGGTCATTCTTTTCTAGAGTTTTCAGGAAACAGTTTGGTTATAGTATTAAGTGAATAGTTGATAGTGAAGATTGGATAGTGAACTATAAGTGCTGCACTACTGTAATAACTTTATAATAATACAAAACTAGTGCCCTTTAAAATGGAAGTGCAAATTTTAAGCAACAGAGGAAATGAAAAGTTTTACCATAACGGATTTATTTATAATTTTGAGACGTGTAGTAGGACTGACAATACTGTGAAATTTTGGCGATGTGAACAAATGGGACGTTGTAAAGGAAGGAGTCACACGAAAGCTGGAGAAGTAATCAAGGAAGTTACTGGTCATTCTCACGTGTCTTCAGCAGTGAACGTCGAAGTAGCAAAAGGGATGACAAAAATAAAACGTCGTGCGGAAGAAACTGTGGAAGGTACAGTAACAGTTATTAATAGTTGTTTGACAAATGTGTCGCAAGCTGCCCAAGCTTCAGTTCCAAATAATGCAGCCTTGAGGAAAATCATTAGACGAAAACGCAAGCAAGTAAATGCGGCACCTGCAGATCCCATAAGTCTCAATCAGTTGGTATTGTCTGATACATATACTACATATATCCCTCAACCAGTAGAAGAAAATTTTTTTATTATGGTCTGTACCAAACTTAATGATCGCTGGGAGGCGGGGTTAAAATGTGTGGAAAGGGAACCTTGTTGCCGAATCAGTCCACAAACGTGGACCAATTATAGTGCTTCGCAAGTTGGCAGAGACGCTGGATGGATAAGACTCTTTGTAGGAGTGGGGTCAGACAGGCGAACATCAGTAAACGAAATTATAAAAATGTTGAAAACTTTAATATTTAAAGCTACATAAAATGAAATTACGAGTATTTACGTTTGGTAATATTATCGTAGTAACTACGAATATATTACTTCCTCCTTTCTCTTTCATAAGTAGATATAAAACATTTTCCACGTTATAGGGTACCTATTTTATATGATTGTCATTTAAACAATATAGAATATTCTCTGCTTATATGACAAATAAGAGAAAAGGATGTTATATTTTACATTTTTGAGAATACGTAGAAAAAAAGTTAGCAGGAAGATGAGACTATTTGGTATGCGAATGGCAAATGTCGGAGCAGGTAGCATAATAAACACAAGGAGGGAAGGACGAGGGAAAAGAATGGTGTGGGATTTCTAAGGGACCACATGTATAACCACAACATATGTTCCGTTCTCACAGTTATTTGCTTCTGGTTTCAAGCAGCTGTTAAGTATATAACGGTAGAACTGCGTAGAACCATCTCGTAACATTTCAGCCAGATGAAAATACTGCCATATTTTCCGTATCCTATCTCGTATTGCCGAAAATACAGAAATTTTAGCCATAGGTTGTAAAGACGCAGCATTCTAAAAGTTTAGGTCTTATTGAACTATTAATTTAAAAAAACCAAGTAGTACAATATGCATCATGAAAGGGAAGAGGGTGCGGAGTAGGAATAAATACACAATATTTAATTTCATCTATTTATTTTTATTATTAACAATCAACTCTATATAATTGCAAATAGTTAATAGATCACATCAAGAAGAAGAGCAAAATATTCTTAAAGGTAGCAGTTGGATTACGGAAGAATTACATTTCGAGTACTTTCTTACTTCTATTGTTACTAATATTTTAAATATAACAAATGCATTACACGGATTAAAGCAAACACATAAGTTAATAATTATCATATTATTAGGAAATCATGATTGGATAAAAGAATAAAAATAACGCTTCTCATTGAGTAGGTACTTTTACTTATTCCAAAGACAATAAACCATTACATATTATATACATTGTGATTCAGAGTAAACGTTTGCATGAATATGGGAATATTAAAGAAATTCAAAGTAGTAAAATTACTTAATATATTTAAAACTGCACACAAATTGAACATTTTTACAGGGAAAAACCAGTAAGGCAAAAACCCCATTTGCAGAAAAACGGCCACAAGAAGAGACGTGAAAAAACTGCGAAACCTACTGAGGTAAACTAAGATATAGAGAGCTGTAAAAGAAGCAATGATTAGAAAACATAACAATAAACACGATTAAATTGTGCACATAAATAGTAAGATCAACACTAGAATAAAATAACCGTTTTTGTCAGCATATTATTATTACTGAATTTCATAAAAAGAAGTAAGTAATATAACTTCCTGAAAACCAAAACTTTATTATGAACAAACTGGGTTAAAACATTTACTGTCGTCATTACATTAGGATGAAAAGTATTTCAAATCCCAGATCATTCAAAATAAATTATTGGCTTCTCAAAAGTTATGAAATTATCTCTTTTTGAAATATTCTATTATTAAATTTATCCTGAGAAAACATATGACATTAGATTAATCATAGCCACATCAATGTCACTATTGAAATATAATGATATGTACAGAGACAGAGTGAATTAAAAATAGAGTAGCTACATATAAAATTTAGGTTATTTGTAAATAGATGAAGTAAAAATAAGAGAATCAATTTTAGGATATAAAATAAACAGAAATGGAATTATATACTAAGCATGAACAGTAAGTAATGAAGTGGAAATGTATAATAATGAGAAAAGTTAAGACAAAAATACTTTTGAAATAATCACTTATCTTCACCTGCCTTAAAGTTATTTAAATCTGTCATTATCATGTACACACAGGCGCTGACACTGACACTATACAAATAGATTGCAATTTAAACTTTAATAAGCTAAGTCATAAAGAAGAAGAAGCACTTACATGCTCTGAGCATGAAATATAAAAACTATAGCACTAAAAAGGGAAAAGCACTGTGGGATAGAGGGAGAAACACATTCACACTTCAGGGATTTCAAGTAGACACTGACCCTATACAAATAAATTACAATTTACACTTTAATTAGGATAATAGGGAGAACCACATTTGGTAGAAAAGGCACTGAATAAGTTAACCATTATAAAGAATATCCAAAGCTGAAGCACACACGATTTGAGCGTGAAATGGCAAGACTATATCACTAAAAATGGGAGTAAAAGCACTGTGGGATAGATGGATGAACACACACTACAGGGATTTTAAGTAAGCACTGACACATGAAAATAGATTGATGCACATTTGAAGTGTAGGGATTACAGCAAGCCATGGAAGAATTTAAAACTGCACCTAAGAGATAACTAAGGAATGTAACAGAATCATATACTTTTCTTGCAGAAAAGAATGAAAATTTTTTAAAAAATGAAAGGCTTTTCACCATATAAAATTAATTGATGAAGGTTTTAGTTATATCATTACAGATTATTTTTATTATTAGCATTGCCTTAACTTATAACTTATGAATTAATACTTATAATCAAACTTAAGTATGAACATTGGTTGGAATTAACTGGTTCTGCAAAAAAGAGAGGAATAGCATAATGAATTTCAAAACACTCATTCAATAGTGTGGTAATGTAATACTCCAATATACTTATCTTGTGGAAATTAATTAGCAGCTGGAAATTTGGGCAAAGGCACCATGGAGGAACTGATCAACTTGGCATAGACTGAAAATTTAACTTGTTAATAAATAGTCAAGAGGAAATTATACCTCATCATTCACCTCACCTTCTTACCTAGTAAAACATTAAGATATTTAAATCAGGAGACAAATTGTTGACTGATTGACAGTGTTCAATTGAAGCTGTTCAAAAAAAGAGAGATATTTGTATGAGTAAATGGCAAAACAATACAGCATATTAGTAATTATCTAATTTTACACTTAATTTTTTAAACAAAGAGTAATTATTCAATACCTACCTTCCTTAGTATTTAAACAGAATGAAACAAATATAAATAATTTCTATAGTTACCTTCTACAAAGGTGAAACTCCTAATTCTTCCAGTCCAACGTTATCTTCGCTAATAGTGACATCACTGCTAGTATTCGAATCCGAACTTGAGGTCAATGCTATTATAATTTCTTGAATTCCCTCTTCCAATATTCCTTCTTTAATCCAAGCCTCCTCGATAACTTTCTTTGTGTGTTCTACTACGGTTTTCCTGAGAATACTTCTCGTTGGTTATTCTTCTGACTGTAGCCGTTCCCAAGTTAAGGGCAACAGCTGATCTTTTTACAACCTTCGAAATAGCAAGTAACGATCCACCATTACTTTTCTCCCTCTCGAAGTAATTTCGTACACTTAAAACTAAATTCCGCGCGGAACTCTGAAGAACACGTCTCACAGATTTTCGCCCAGACATCTTTCACACAATACTCATCCGCCGCAAACAAAAGACGCTACGCATCTGCTGTGTGAGAGAGAGAGAGAGTAGGAAACAAACAGACGGCAACGCCGGATGCCTCTGATTTGTTGACGAAGGGAACGCCCTCATTTTTGGGGGCCTGGCCAGCGATCATTAAGTTTGGTACGTAGTATAGGCGATAGTGGAGAAGGGCAAGACAGAATTTTAATTTTTGGTAGAGAAAGCTGGCTCCAACATTTATCCACATCTAATACGTGGTACGCAGATGTAACGTTCACAATAGCGCCAAGGCTATTCCCACAAATTTATATTGTGATGGTAGAGAAGCATGGAGGGGTACATCCCATATTTTATGCTCTTTTACCAAACGAACAGCGTTCAACGTATACACGTATGTTTGAAATGGTAAAAGAACTGCAACCGAATTTAAATCCACGGTTTATCCACTGCGATTTTGAACAGGCAGCCTTTAGTGCCATGAAAGATTGCTTTCCGGAGGTTTGCGTGAAAGGGTGTTTCTTCCAGTCAGCACAGAATATGCGGAAGCATTTAGCTCAAATGGGAGTCATCCATCTCTACAACAATGATGCAGATTTTGCATTAAAAGCAAAAATGGTCATCGCCTTAGCATTTGTACCGGTTGCTGACTTGGATGGCTATGTTGATGCGCTGGCCAATGAATTGCCGGTAGAACTGCATCAATTATTAAATTGGTTTGAGGACAATTATATCGGTCGTCTGAATAGACGTGGAAACGACAGACGCCTACCTTTGTTTCCTCCAGAAATCTGGAATTTATACAATAGAACATTAGTTGCTGAGGATCGCACCAACAACCATGCCGAAGCAGCCCATTGTCGATTACAAACAGAATTAGGAATGCATCATCCATCTTTATGGAAATTAATAGATGGATTACATAAGGTACAAAAAGGTCGCGATACATATTACGAACAATTAGTTGCTGGGCACCGTCCACCAACCAAGTTTAAAAAATTTCGTGATGCTGATGAACGTATTTTAAGAATTGTATTGGATTATGGAAATGGAGACCCTATGGAGTATTTACGTGGCCTATCACATAATTACCAAATGACACACTAATTTCTTTAATTTTTAATTTTAATAAACCTCTTGTGTATTTTTATTTTGATTTGATGACACCAATCACTAATTCAACGTATATTATACGTCTATATATTATAGATAACAACGTACATATGTAAAATAATATGTAATTAAAAGAAATAATTTTTTAAGTGTAAACCAATTTTAATGTAAAAGTACATATGTAAAATAGTATGTAATTAAAATCAATTTTTTTAACTGTAAAAACCTATTTTAATATAAAAATGGGGAAATATCTATTAATACATTATTCAAACAATTTCAACTAAAACAATAAAATTATTTATTTCTAATTTAATATAGCACGTATAAATGTAACTGTATCTATAAAGAACTATAATAATAATTTATCTACTTATGATGAAACGGCCTATGCTGAAACAGCCGACGCTGAATCGTCCCTACAATGAAACAGCGACGATGAACTGGCGACGATGAAACGGCAACGCTGAAACATTCCATTCCGTCTTCTATCTGCTAAGGTCTGATCAGAACTAACTGCTTCTGCGGTCAATTTAATGTCATGCAAGTTTGCTCTTACCTTGAATCGGTCTAACCAGCCATGACTAGTTATGAAAGTGTCCTTATATGGGAACGACGCTCCACAAATTATATTTTTTCCATCTCCTGCATAATGGAACCTGATGCCTGATGCGTTTCGATAACATTGGTGCGATCCTTTAACATTTTCCAAAATAATGATTTTCTGTTTCACTATCGTGTTCACAGTTGATTTTTACAAGTTCATAGACCCTCCAACTTCACGTATGGAAATGCCACATAAGTACGTTATAGGGAAAGTACATTGAGCGAGCGTGCGTAAACCGGGGTTTGCCTGTATTATTATTTTTCTTTTTGATGCGTATCGGCACCAAAATGTTTAAGTGATGACATCTACTTAAACTTCAGTCTAATATTGTACAACAACGAATGTTTTCATTAAGAAGGATGTTTAATGAGTTGTAAAGTTATATATTCGTTAAATGGACGACAATTAATGAGGTTCCGATTTCCAAAACTTTCTAAAAAACGATATATATCAATACCAACGTACCTTAATGCAGCACTGAAGATTCCGGCCATGAATAGTCCGGGAAGGCCAGGCAGGGATCTCGCCACATCCATCACGAAATATGGCAAAAGCTGATCGGATGCTTTCACGATCTATATAATACGAACATATACATTTTAATTTTCTTCAGTTAATAGAACATAATATTTTTCTTTAGGGAAACCTGATAAATCAACAACTAAGTAATATATAAATATATGACCTCAGCATTTTTACGTATAATATGAAAGTTTACATCTTATTTTGAAGCCGAATACACAAGGTAATTAAACTTTATACTTCCCTGGTATTATGTATATCATAATAGCAATATAGCAATACTAGCTGTACCCGTGCGAATAATTCGCACATAAAGACAAACAAAATGTTTAATAAACAAAACATACTGACCTTGCTATGTTATACGACTGTGGAAGATTCTCCTGACATAGTCTACGGTTAATCGCATGACGTACTCTATCATTTTGTTGTCGGTCCATTCGCTGTTCATTAGTTTCCCGTTGTCGTAGTGTCTGTTTCCTTATTCATTGAGAGAAAAGTCGATCTGAACGCTGTTCTTTCGATTCCCTTTTTCTTCGTTCTCGATCTCTTCAAATTTTTTGCAGTCGTTTTTCTTTTTTCTTCTATCTTCTCTTTGGACAGTTAATATTCGATTAAAGATCGAAGTTACTAAGGTTGCATGCCAAGGATTTCCATCTAATGAGCAGAATCTCAGAGCTCAACAGAATATGAGTTTCTTGTTAACAAACAAAACATTTGAAAGTTCGGGGTAATTAAAATGTTAAAACAATCATTTAAAATGGGTTAAATTAGATAAAAAGGCATTCGCATCAATGCCGATCGTTTATTTCCACCAAATCAACCAAATCTCAGAGCTCAACAATACCAGCGTTTGTTGCTTGCAACGCATAAATAATACACAAAAAATGTGAAATTTCGGAGTACTAAAAATGTTAAAAACAATCCTTTGAGACGGGTTAAGTAAAAAAAATGGACATTCGCCTCAATGCCCAAGCATAAACTTTCCGAAACTGTCTTTTTTGAAAAAATACAATCGATAGTTCAGCAGATCATGATGGTGCAAACAGACGTTATTGTAATAATATATAGGATAACTTTCCTTAAAAATTCAATGTTCAGTAGCCCGATTATCCCGTAAGAGCTGACCCCTGACTTTTAAAATCATATTTGAATAATAGAAAAGCTGATATGCATGCATGATGTGATTATAAATTATAGTATAACATTTATACTCATATTTACGTACTTTTGCTGATATAAGGTCGCAGTCGTAATATGAAGCGTAGATTAGTAATCCGGCATATAAACTGATGAGGCTGATAGCGGTGACTCCAAAGCAGAATGCGACAACCAATCTACAAAGAATTGATGAAAATCAATAATAAACGTGATATTTTTTCTTAGTATAAATGGAATAATATATCCTCTTTAGATTTGGGAAAAAATAAAAAAAATTATGAATAGTGCAAGTCATCTTAATTAATTAAATAATGACAATGTAATATTTCTCTTTTTAACATTTCAATATGGTACTCTCTGAAATGAGTAGGTACTCAAATTTAATTCTTTTTAATATTAATAATCCAAACCTTAACCTATAAACAAGGGAGCGGTCTTGAGATGGTCATGGTGCTGACATTCTATGGAACGGGCTCGGGTTCGAATTGTAGCTCACACCGTCCTCGACTTACATCCTGTGAGAAGGACATGTAAGGCAGGATTCGCTCCTTCGCAAGAAACGTCAATCAATCATGATGCTCCTCGCAACGTATAAGCTAATGCCGATACCTACCTCCTGCGTGAATGTACGTCGTGTATTCAACAAAAAAAAGGCTGGCATCCTGTCTGCTTACAACAGACCAGTCTAAATTATCCATGTCTTAGGTATAAGTTAATCTCCACATGGGAAAACGGATATTTTAAGTTTTAATCCAGTGGCGCTGATATATTCTGGTAACGATGTTTAAGGAGCCGAAATATTTTCTCAAAATCATATTGAATTCCAAATCTGAGAGCTTTCAATACATCAAGGGACTACTTTGGATCTACCAATTGCAATTCCAACCACAATTATTTGTAATATATCTGCATTTAGTATAATTAATTTTCAAATTGTGACTTTGCTATTTGCGTTCTACATCTTCAGAAATATTTCGCTATATAAAATGCCTCATAACAACGTAAGTGAATAATATTATTTATTATTATGTCCCATATCAAATTGGTGATGAATGTCGCTGTACTAACATCTGTGCCCGTTTGATGCTGGACATAGCGAGAAATCTCTGCACCGTAGCTTGGTTAATAGCGACGTGGGAGACCCAGTTGAAAGCAGATCCAAAAACGGTATTCCAGAAAGAGTGTCGGATGGTTGGGTCTGGATCCATACTGAAAGCATCGACAAACAAACAATAAATTATCAGTATGAATGAATTAAGTAAAATTGTATAGCATGTTATCTCGACGGAACATTTACTTATCTCCCGCAATACCTACTTAAAGAATTCGATTCTCCCACTCCTTAGGTTTCTATCCCAAACTTCCCCAACGCCGCCAACAGCAGTAGTTCCAACCCAAATCACAACAATCATGCCGACGAATATCATCACTGTCTGCAGAGCGTCGGTCCACACGACAGCTTTCAAACCTCCCTGATAGGACCAGGAAGAAAATTCAATGTTCTGAGTAAAGTTTTAAATGCTATTTTGTTTTCTCCGAAATGATAATCTCTGACATAAGATCATTTTTTGTATGATTATGTTACGTTAAAGTTGAATGAAAGCATAAATAATGAATTTTTCATAAAGGAATCAATTACACTGATTTTTAAGGAATTAAGAGTTGAGATTTTCTTTACACTGATTTTAGCTGAAATAAACTCCTTGCAATGTGCCGGAGTGACCTTTGAAATAAAATTTTTAAACGTGATGCTTTTTCCTTCTATAAATCGTCAGAAAAACATGGTATTTCTTAATTCGAATAGTGGTATGAACAATTTAAAGATGAAACTTTAATTTATAAATTCATAATTGATGGATTATTTCTTATTACAGTTTGTAAGTATATCTAATTATGTTATAAATAATGCTTGCAATTTAAATCTTTATGACACTTAAAAGAGTAATATGCGTACAACTTACCAGACTAGTATAGAATATACAGACTAGACAAACTAACGGTGTGATGAGGTGAATGTTGAATCCTGAAACTGTTGACAGATAAAAAGACCATTGTCATTAATGCTATTTATTCATTCATTCACTGAGTTTTAATTTATAATAATTTAACATTGATAATTTTATATACCTTGGCTGAAACCTAGTGCAGGTATATAAATCACAAGAGGAATATACAGCATCTGTAATAAAATATAATTGATTTGCATTAGTACAGACATACATAGCAATCAAGCTGTTCCCTTACGGGGTAAGGAAGCTAAATGCCTCTACCATTCACAATATTTCTCCACACCTTCCTATCCTTACATATTTCTTTCGCTTCAAACATATCCATGCATCGTTTCATACATCGTCTTCCATTCCTTAAACTTCTGATCTCTCTTTTCTTAAGAGTCTCCTCCATCACATTCAGCCAGCTTTTTCTTGGTCTTCCTCTCCCTTTTGATCCGCATACACTACCATCATGTATCTATTTAGTCACCCAGTTCTCATCCATTCTCTCCACATGCCCAAACCATCGCAGCACACCCCTTTCATACTGACCTCTTAAATTTTCTTTCATTCCACACTCATTCATCACCTAAGTATTCCTGACTCTGTCTCTCCTGGTTTTCCCACACATGCTCCTCATATAAACCATTCCAACTGCATTCACCTTATGTGTTTCTCCTGACACACCCACGTTTCGCTACCGTACAACAAGGTGGGTACAAGCACACTTCTATACACAGCCATTTTTGCTTCCTTAGACACTTCTTCACGATTTAGTACTGACCACATGCTACCCACCACTTTTCTACCCGCATTCACATGCCTTTCTATCTCTCCATCTATTCTTCCATTCTTAGAAAACATTCTTCCCAAGTACACAAACTCATCCACCTGTTCAACAACTTCACCATTTATGCGCAGCCTACAGTCATTCAATTCATTCATTCTATCAAACACAACAACCTTTGTTTTTGACACATTGATCTTCAGATCCATTCTTTCTGTAACTTCAACCATACTATGTAACATTCTTTGCAACTCATTCGGCGTTTCAGATATCAACACAGCATCATCAGCATACAACATCATCCGCACATTCACTTCCCCAATCCTCAGACCATTCGTATTTGCACAGGCTTCCCTCACACATTTATCCATAAACACATTAAACAACCAAGGAAACATCACACACCCTTGCTGAACACCACTTTCAATCTTAAACCAGTCACTCAGCATACCATTTATTCTTACGCGAGCTTTACTTCCCGATTAGACTGCTGTCACTGCATTCACTAACCAGTCATTCACACCATACTCAGCCAGAACGTTCCACAGGTCATTTCTGTTGACTTTGTCATAGGCCTTCTCCAAATCCACAAATGCACAATACACTTTCTTTCTTACATTCATGCACTTCTCGATTACTTGTTGGAGACCAAAAATCTGATCAGAACACCCCCTACCTGGCATGAAACCACACTATACCCCTCAAATTTTATTCATAGTAGCCATTCTAACCTTTTCAATAAGTACTTTACCAAACACATTCCCAAGTATACTCAAAAAACTAATAGCTCTGTAATTCTTACACTCAGCTTTATTACCCTTCCCTTTGTACAAAGGAACAATGATGGCATTCTTCCAATCATCTGGTACAACTTTAATGTTAACACACAAATGAAATAAATCGTTCATCCAACTCATAAGTAAGCTACATCCATATTTCTGCATTTCACCCGTAAATCCATCCACGCCTGTAGCCTTCCCATTCCTCAACATTTTCACACATGCCTTAATCTCACGTTCATCTACTCTTTCTTTACTGGACACATTCATACAGTCAGTATCACTTTGGATGCCAGACTCTTCAGAACTACCTCCATACAAGTCTTCAAAATACTCCTTCCAACATTCTTTCACTTCACGTTCATTCCACACAGTTTCTCCATTCTTATTTACAATCCCATTCATTCCATTGTTGCTGCCCTGTCTCGCCCTTTTTATCCACTTCCAGAATAACTTCTTATTCCCTTCAAAATCATTCTGCATCTTTACAGCCTCATTCAAACATACTCGTTCTTTTCTTTCCTTAACTGCATTCTTAGCAGCCTTATTTTTCTCCCTGTAATCATCATGCAGAATCCCTCTTTCATTATAATTCCTTGCAGCAATCATCCTCTTATATGCCTCCTTCTCATTAGCTGCTTCACTCACTGTTTCATTCCACCAAGCATCCTTTTTCATACAGCTCACTAAAGTCATTCCACACGCCTCTGAAGCACACTGTTTAACATTCTCTTTCAGTCTATTCCAAGCATCTTCCACATTTCCTTCCCTTATATCCTCTTCCCATTCAGTTGCTTGGCAGTTAATTTACATTCCAACATATTCATATACTTGATCTTTACCTCACACTCTTGCAATCTCTCTACTTTCACTCTAGTCTGTTACTCTTCCTCCAGGTCCACTTCCTTTTAAGATCCACCCTAGAGACAACCAAAAAACAGTGTCCCACATTCAGCTCCTCTCATCACCCTTGTATCCTTCACCAGATCTCTGTCTTTCATCATACAGAACTAAATCAATCATACTTTTTGAGTCACCCCTCTGCCATGTATACATGTGGATGTTCTTATGCTTATACCATGAATTTGAAACAAACAAACTCTTTTCCATGCAAATTCCAATCAAAATCTCACCATTATCATTTACTCTGGGGTCACCGAAGGGGCCCACCACTTTCTCAGTGCCCTCCCGTCTGACACCTACCCACCCATTCATATCACCAAGTACAATTATTCTCTCACCTGCATCACAATTATGCAACATCTCTCAATTTCTCCTAAAACTCATCTCTAACTGTATCACTCTCACTATCCAGGAGCATAACATGCAACCAACAGAATTCTACGAATTCCTACTTTCATACGAACCCACAACAATCTGGGTGACACAAATTCATACTTTCTCACATACATTTTAGCTCTTTCATTCAGAATCAAACCAACCCCTTGACTCCCATATGTACACACATCCACACCAGACCACAGAGCCAAACTACCATCATTCATTACCACAGCATCATTCCCCTTCCTTTTTGTCTCACATACACACAGCACATCCAATCCTCGTACATTTATTTTATTCATCAACTCATGTTCTTTGCCATACACTCCTCTAACATTCCACGTGCCTAACTTCCACTCGCGTGAGTCGTCTAAGGATGGGCTAACCAGTTGTGACCTCTGCCGCCCACCATGGCTTTGGTCATCCGAGGCTTTTCGTATGGCTTTGTTAGTAATGGTAAATTAGAGTAGACTAGGTTACCAGCGTAAGTCGTACCAGTGCCGACGCAGCATTCCCTGCTAACGGTAAAGCACATTACCGGTCAGTATTGGCACATTTTGGCCAGACTGCCACAAACGCAACCGAAGCTCCGTATTACCCCAAGCACGCTTACGCTATTCTGTACAAGCTGCATTAGTAAATCTGTACATATTTTCTCGAAAATATATATAAGTTTTATCGCTATATATGTAGCGATAAATATATGAGGACTTAATCCATAATCTTAACCTCTGTCAACTTAACCATTCATTTTAATTTTTTGTTTTAATTAATTACTTTTCTTTTGAAAAGTTTATGAAATTGAAAGTGGTATACAATATTATATAAACCAGGTATATTAATAGTTTAAAAGTAAATAGCGATCCACGAGGGGAAATATTTGCACAGTGAAAATTCTCTTAGAGACTATTCAAGGAGTTATTTCTCTTATAAAACGACAGCCCCTCTAAAAGACAGATTTTCTTAGAAACCGCGGATGGTCACTAATTACAAAAATTCCCTCCATATGAGTAACTGTATAAATAATAATTTCTACTTACGCTGTTTAGGAGGAACAAGAGTGACCCAAGGAGCCG
The DNA here is from genome assembly GCA_036926305.1 of Uropetala carovei. Lineage (NCBI taxonomy): Eukaryota > Metazoa > Arthropoda > Insecta > Odonata > Petaluridae > Uropetala > Uropetala carovei. Next base: position 11,626,765 of record JAXCHB010000035.1, read on the forward strand.
CACCTTCCTATCGAAACGAACCTCCAGGTACTGAAAATATAGACAGGTAGCAACAATAAAGTGCGGAAGATATTAGGCAACATCAAAGTGAGGATTATTAATTACCTCGTAAGACGTATTTAACTGCAACTTGTAGAATATTGGCATGAAAACGGTCGCCCCCACAACGCTTGCTAAAATTAATCCGAGCATAGTGGTGGAGTATTGTGTGCCGTAGGTATAAATTTCAGCCGGATAACCTAGAAGGGTGATTCCTGCATCAAAGCTAAAATAAAACGACTTTCGGTAAAAATTAACGTAAAATTCCGTTTTCTTAAAACTCTTTATTTTTATATTCAATACAACTTTTATAATCAATGGCTTTTATTCATAAGGTCCTTGAAATATTTATATTATTTTCACAGGTTTCACGTATTTGCGAATTGTGTCGGAACCACGGATATTCCGGAAAAAACGAAAATCAGCATTTTACGCTAAGGGTTCTATATCAAATTTACCTAAAAAAATCTCGTAGGTATGATTCAGTATTAGGAAATAACATTTCTGGTTGAATTGGTGACCCTCAGGTCGCTTTGAAGCTTGAAAGAGATGCTTGTTTCAACGGATTTAACGACCTAGGTTTTATAATCAATTGAGAGAGGTTATTTTATGCTCCGGATAATTAGAGCTGCGATTTACAATAATCTTATCTTATTCCATTAGTTGTAATTAACCACGGGTTCTAATCTTACTTTATCTTTGAACTGAAATGGAGTTGTAACGACAGCAATACGCACCACCGTAGTTGTTTTCAGCACTTCTCTATCAGCCACTTTTATTTATTTAAAAATGACATTTCCGTTAAAACGATATTCCTTAAAGACGAGATTTCACTGCATTCGGATCTAGGATTATTGACCTATAAAATAAAAGCTATAAACTGACCTGGCTATGAGTGACAGCGATACCGGCAGTATTCCCATAGTCTTTCCTCCCATGAGGTATTCGGACGTGGTATTTTGTTTTTGCTTGGCGCAAAAAGCAAAATATACCCCGATGAGAGCCGAAATTGCGAGCATCGCCCCGAATAGACAATAGTCGTAGGCGGAAAAAGAAAGGACTTGCGGAGAGGATGAAATGTTCTGGAAATTGTACTGAGACGATGTGGACTGGCCATCGAAGGACATTAAAGAGTCTTCAGTGAGAGTCGTGGGACTTGCAGTGTTAGCCATTTCAGATGTAACGGACGAAGGCAGTACCTGAAAGAAACAATACCGTTATTAATTTTTCTGAATTTTCGAACGTAAATCCTAAGAATAATCGTTGATAGTGTCTTCGTTATTGAACTATGTTTGTTATGGCTTTATCCCCGTGTTCGGTCCATTTTTATTTTCATCTGGAGGAATTTGAATCGCTTCGTTTTAAACTTCACGCTTAATTTGTCAACCACCCAGGAAGTGATGCCTATGGTATGATTTTCAGTATATAGATGCATCAGAGGGCCTTTATCGCGTGATTTATAACGTTGAAAGCAGATAATGAGATAATAATTGGTGTGATACTTTTCTTATCTGGCACACGATAAACACTAAAACTAGTTAGAAATTATGTATCATAAGATCCATATGCTATAGGCATAAGCTAGAATTTTTGGAGAGTTTGGAAACGGGAGAAGAAAATTGATATGACCGGGGATCGTAACCGGGGCCTACGTAATTTTCGATCGGATATTCTACCACTGAACTACCGTAGCATAAGTAGGTTCTGCTTTGATGTATCTTTTGAATGACATTCGTTGAGGTTGGTTGTTTCTAGATAAGCTTGCCCAGTAATAGCAGATTTTTGTTCTTCTTTCCAAATTTCTCAACGATTAAAACTATTAAAGTTGTAGTTGATGTTTTCCGGTCTTACCCAGGGAGCCGAACTTTCTCACCGAGGCACAGGCTGAGGTGAATGTGTTTTGGGATGTTGAATTTTAGTCAACAGATACAGGGTACCGCATGCGAAGAAAATGAAGTGCAGACTGGGAACAGACCGAGATAAATAGCGACAGTAGGCTCAGCGCATCGGAGTCTTAAATTTGTAATAGTATCTCGATGAGCACACACTATCTGTACATTATAACTTCCGTTTTGGGTTGTTGACTTTCACTATGATACTTGCATCATAAAGCGCTCTTATAGAAAAAGGAAAGTTTTGAAATCATTCAGAGTTCATTGTGATCACCATCTTTTCCAACTATAAATCGAAAACGATATTTCCTATGATACTATTCCACGTTAGGAAGTTAATTCGATTCATTTTCATCCGAAGGCTAGTTTAATATATCCCTACACTCGTTTCTCTCATGGATATTGTCGAGAATATTCTTCTAAGAAGGAGCTAGTTTGTTGTGTTTCAATAATAAAGAAACGTAAATGATCCGATGTTTTTTAAAGTAATAATTATGTAATTTAAACATCTGCAAAAAGTATCAAATCGTAGTTAAATAACGAAACATACCTTACCTCTCTACGGCCATATTTTCATTAATTTAAAAATAATATTAAAAAGTTCATCCTTTTAAAGAAGGCTATTAAGCATCTAAATTCCTGATGTTTTCTTTGCTATGCATTTTTAGAAATGATTACTCCATTTCCATAATTCCTGTATCCACTCATCTTCATGATACTACTACATCTTTGGACTGACAAAACATTTTCCTACTCGAGAGAGTAAACGTCGTTGTTCCCTTGGCCGTGGAATCGTGGAAGCATTTCTTTAGGCATACCATTGGTAGTTACCTAACGGCAGTTTCAAATAGGAGCGATGTAGTTTCTCAACGTTTGTAAACAGCGGCGGCCTTTATCTCTTAAATTATTGTGACGCTTTGATTGCGGCTATGATGAAGAGAAGTAAAGAGGCACGCGAGGTCACGTAAGATGCTCGGGGATTTTTGTTTATTTTGGAAAAAGCAAAGAAATACAACCTGAGCTCGGAGAGCAAACTCTTCTCTTATTCCCGCAGATAATTTTAAATTCTTTGTTTTCGTATTAATTACGATTGAATTCAGTTCCATCGTATTTTTTCAAAACCAGGTTGCTCCCCCTTCTAATTTTTTTGGTACTTTTCTTGTTATGTTTCGTGGCTTTTATGCAACTTTGCTTCGTTTAAAGAGCAATTTGAAATTTATGCCAAATATTTTTTAAAAATATAATAGACGCAACGTCGCGAATGTATGTATTATTATTTTGATTGTAACATATGTACGAGTATATTGTATTTTTAGGCGCATTTCGCTTCCTTCGTGAGCGCCTACTATCGTCGGTCTGTCCGCCTTTCCGTCCGTCCACATGTTCGTTCTCGGCTTCTACCAATCGGATTTTCATGAAATTTGATATTAAGGACTTACTATCAAAGTTAATAAGAAAATCGCAAAACTGATTGTGGATCATGTACGCCGATCAGGGGTACAACTTTACTGGTGACAAAAAATGAAATTTTCGTCATATCTCGTAAAGTATTAGTCATATCAAAATATCTTTCAAGTAAAAGTTGTAGAAATAAATAGAGGTATTTTATTTCTCATACATTTTTATATTAGGAGTAGCCTTTATCGAGAAAATCAAACGAGAATGTCTTAATTCGAGTTGAACTTGGGAAATTTCTTTCATGGTTACTCCTTCATTGTTGCTAACATAAACAATCTCACAAAGAAACGTTTAATTTCCTGGCATGTGCATGCAAAATTTTTAAATAGGAAGAAAATGGCTTATTTATGATGAATAAAAGAACTTTAAAACGCTATTTCCCTTACGTACAGGTATATAATTTCTTTCGGAACAGATTTGATATAAGACACCCACGACTGCAGCACCGGAAGTGCCTCTGTGAACGGAATCATGAACTATTGTAAACAGTTGCTTGGTTTGGAGATCGAGTCGCGCTTGGTCAAGAGGATATAACATTGAAAGGATATATTGACGATACTTCGGCTCGCTTTGTTTTATTGGGTAGTCGCCTCCGGGCGCTACCGCGCCCTTCGCCTCGCCCGGAGCCAAAGAAATCTCCCCGTTGTCCGGTGACTGGGTTTGTAAATGTCGAAACAGGCCAATCAGTTTCTGTTAATGTTGTACGTAAGTAAGGTCCTGCAGATAATACGTAAGTACCGGTTAGGTTTATATTGTATTATTTTAAGAAATGAATCGGACCCAACAGACGTAATTAATTCAACTTCAATCTATATTCGCAGATCCACAAAATTCAAGCGATTCCATTTGCTCACATGTTAGTTCGTGATTCCATACACATAGGCACTATCGTCGTGGTTGTCGTATATCAAATCTAAGCCTTTCTTTCTAATACTCCATTGCACGAAACGCACCCATTTGTGATGCGTTGTACACTTTCCGAACTTGTTACTTTTTATTTTTCGTACAATAAAAATTCTGAATTATAACTCTTGGAAGGAACGGTGACCACATCTTAATTTAAAGTGATTATTCTCTTGCAGTAGTGTTTTCTTTCCAGAACGTTTATAGAGCGCTTAGTAAGATAATTTTATATTTCAGTGCTATAATCAAAATCTCATTCCTTCCTTTTTTCTTGCGTGTACATTGATACATCCAATCGTTTGGAGTCTTGTACTAAAGGTAAAAAGCCCAGTTTAAGGAGTACTGCATACGACATTTCAGAGCTACACAGATCAGGAGACTAGAAGAGAAATACAAACCAATCATCTGAACTCACATTGGGGCGAAGTAATGAAGTTTACGTTGACCATTACAGGTAAACTAGTTCCATAAAAAAAAATTCAAAAATTTTCATTAAAATACAAAGGGAAGGCAATCTGCCATATCTAACAATTTCAGTAAGAATTTCATTACCAATGAGAAAACCGTGATCCTTTGACATTTTTCAACATAAAAACAACATTTGCGTATTTTTGGATTAATTTGTTTTATTTTTCACTAACACACAAACAGCTTTTACAATGAGCGTAAAAATAATAACAACGACAACCATCATGCCCTCGGCAAGATTAGAACCTGTGAATCTAGCATTGGTAGCTAGAAACACTAATCACCCCTCTACTAACTAAGTAAGATCTTCTGCTTCATGGTGGACAGAATTTGAGGATTTCCATAACATTCCGAAAATTTTCAAGCGAATTTATTTAATCAATAATACTGTAAATAGAAGCAGTTCGGTTAGGAACGATCTCGTATATCAAAAAAACTATAAACTAGTCACACTTTTTCAATTTTTTAAACTAAACCGCTTATACACGCAGGTTGCTGTATATTCGTTTGTCGAAAACGCTAGATTTCATTTCAGTTAATCTTAAAATATCATATAAAAATAGTTTAAGGGAGATGTCACGGACCATGCATACGACTAATCCACTTTAAACAATTTCCGAAAACGAAACAATTTTACCAAATAATAATAATGTTAAGGCGATAACGTTTAAAGAGCACATCATGAGAAATCACGAATTTGTTAAATGCCATGTAATTTTAAATGTGATTAACTATTTAAAAATGTCCACTAATACTTGCATAAGAATCTAAATGAAATACCGTTGATATAATTGCTCGGGTCGAATAAAATCAAGTCTGTTTATAAATATCAAAAATTTCGGTGGGGAAGAAATGGCTCTGCTCACGATTCTTACTTCTTGATTTTCTTCTGCGGGTTAAGGTCTTTCCTGATGGGTCGTCTGGTGAAGAGAGAGATAGATATTGGCGTGCTTCTCCTTAGAAGAGGAAACTGCGACTGAATGTGAGCTTCCTTGAGGTTTAAGCGTGAGGCATGAAAACGATCGCCCCCACAACGCTTGCTAAAATTAACCCGAGCATAGTGTTGGAGTAATGTGGTCCGTAGGTATAAATTTCAGCCGGAGTACACAGAAGGGTGATTCCTGCATCAAAGCTAAAAAGAACGTCTTTCGGTAAAAATTAACGTAAAATTGAGTATTCTTAAAACTCTTTAAATTTATATTCAATACAACTTTTGTAATCACTGGCTTTTATTCATAAGGTTCTTGAAATATTTATATTAGTTTCGCAGGTGTATACCGCAAAATCCCGTAATTGCGAATTGTGTCGGAACCACGGATATTCCGGAAAAAACGAAAATCAGCATTTTACGCTAAGGGTTCTATATCAAATTTACCTATAAAAAAATCTCGTCGCTTTGAAGCTTGACAGAGATGCTTGTTTCAATGGATTTAACGACTTAAGCTTTATAATCAATTGAGAGAGGTTATTTTATGCTCCGAATAATTATAGCGCGATTTTCGGTACTGAAATAGAGAAATCTTATTCCATTAGTTGTAATTAACCACGAGTTCTAATCTTACTTATTCTTTGAACTGAAATGGAGTTGTAACGACAGCAATGCGAACCAGCGTAGTTGTTTTCAGCACTTCTCTATCAGCCACTTTTATTTATTTAAAAATGACATTTCCGTTAAAACGATATTCCTTGAAGGCGAGATTTCACTGCATTCGGATCTAGGATTATTGACCTATAAAATAAAAGCTATAAACTGACCTGGCTATGAGTGACAGCGATACCGGCAGTATTCCCATAGTCTTTCCGCCCATGAGGTATTCGGAAGTGGTATTTCTTTTTTGCTTGGCGCAAAAAGCAAAATATACACCGATGAGAGCCGAAAATCCGAGAATCACCGAGAATAGACAATAGTCGTAGGCGGAAAAGGAATGGACTTGCGGAGGGGGCGAAATGTTCTGATAATTGTACTGAGACGACGTGGACTGGCCATCGAAGGACATTAAGGAGTCTTCAGTGAGAGTCGTGGGACTTGCAGTGTTAGCCATTTCAGATATAACGGACGAAGGCAGTACCTGAAAGAAACATAATACCGTTATTAATTTTTCTGAATTTTCGAAGGTAAATCCTAAGAATAATCGTTTGTAGTGTCTTCGTTTTTGAACTATGCTCGTTGTGGCTTTATCCCCGTGTTCGGTCCATTTTTATTCTCTTCTGGAAGAATTTGAATCACTTCGTTCTTTAAACTTCACGCTTAATTTTTCAACCACCCAGGAAGAGATGCCTATGGTATGATTTTCAGTATATAGATGCATCAGAGGGCCTTTATCGCGTGATTTATAACGTTGAAAGCAGATATTGGAGAAAACTATTGACTAGTAGCTTGAAAAGTGGTATAAAAAATATTTAATATTATAATGAAAATGTTTTTCATCGGTCACATATTTGTTACTGTATCTCTTGTCTGAAGAAAAGCGAGGGTCATTGAAGACAGTGTTTTTAAAAAGCGTGTTGTGTATGGAAGCCAACTGGTAAAATTTTCCAAAGTAATAGATCGCTTATAAATCATTACTAATTAATAAGTGGTGTGATACTTTTCTTATCTGGCACACGATAAACACTAAAACTAGTTAGAAATAAATATCATAAGATTATAAGGTCCATATGCTATAGGCATAAGCTAGAATTTTTGGAGAAATTGGAAACGGGAGAAAAAAAATTGATATGACCGGGGATCGTAACCGGGGCCTACGTAATTTTCGATCGGATATTCTACCACTGAACTACCGCAGCAATGTAAGGTTTGCTTTGCTCTATCTCTTGTAAGACTTTCGTTGGGGTTGGTTTATTCTAGGTAGCAGATTTTTGTTCCTCTTTCCAAATTTCTCAACGATTAAAACTATTAAAGTTGTAGTTGATGTTTTCCGGTCTTACCTAGGGAGCCGAACTTTCTCGCCGAAGCACGGGCTGAGGTGAATGTGTTTTGGGATGTTGAATTTTAGTCAACAGATACAGGGTACCGCACGCGAAGAAAATGAACTGCGGACTGGGAACAGACCGAGATAAATAGCGACAGTAGGCTCAGCGCATCGGGTCTTAAATTTGCAATAGTATCTCGATGAGCGCACGCTATCTGTACATTATAACTTCCGTTTTGGGTTGTTGACTTTTACTATGATCATAAAGCGCTCTTATAGAAAAAGGAAAGTTTTGAAATCATTCATAGTTCATTGTGATCACCATCTTTTCCAACTATAAATCGAAAACGATATATCCTATGATACCTTTCCACGTTAGGAAGTTAATTCGATTCATTTTCATCCGAAGGCTAGTTTAATATATCCCTACACTCGTTTCTCTATGGATATTGTCGAGAATATTCTTCTAACTAAGAAGGAGCTAGTTTGTTTTTTCAATAATAAAGAAACGTAAACGATCCGATATTTTATAAAGTAATAACTATGTAATTTAAACGCGCTTAGTAAGATAACGTTACATTTGGCTGCTAAAATCAAAATCTCGTTCATTCCTTCTGTTTCTTGCGTGTAAATTGATACATCCAATCGGTTGGAGTCTTGTACTAAAGGTAAAAAACCCAGTTTAAGGAGTACTGCATACGATATTTCAGAGCTACACAGATCAGGAGACTAGAAGGGAAATACAAACCTATCATCTGAACTCACATTGGGGGGAATTAATGAAGTTTATGTTGATCGTTACAGGCAAAGAAGTTCCATAAAATAGAAATTCAAAAATTTCCGTTACAATACAAGAGAAGGCATTCTGCGATGTCTAAAAATTTCAGTAAGAATGTCATTAGCAATGAGAAAATCGTGATCCTTTGACATTTTTCAACCTAAAAACAACATTTGCGTATTTTTGGATTCTATTGTTTTATTTTTCACTAACTCACAAACAGCCTTTACAATGAGCGTAAAAATAATAACAACGACGGCCATCATGCCCTCGGCAGGATTAGAACCTGTGAAACTAGCATTGGTAGCTAGAAACACTAATCACCCCTCTACTAAGATATTCTGCTTCATAGTGGACAGAATTTGAGGATTTCCATAACATTCCGAAAAATTTCAAGCGAATTTATTTAATCAATAATACTGTAAATAGAAGCAGTTCGGTTACGAACGATCTCGTATATTAAAAAATAACTATAAACTAGTCACTTTTTCAATTTTTTAAACTAAACCGCTTATACACGCAGGTTGCTGTATATTCGTTTGTCGAAAACGCCCAATTTCATTTCAGTTTATCTTAAAATATCATATAAAAATAGTTAAAGGGAGATATCACGGACCTTGCATACGACTAATCCACTTTAAACAATTTCCGAAAACAAAACAATTTTACCAAATAATAATAATGTTAAGGCGATAACTTATACAATCGTTTAAAGAGAACATCATGAGAAATCACGAATTTGTTAAATGCCATGTAATTTTAAATGTAATTAACTATTTTAAAATATCCACAAATACTTAAGTACGAATCTAAATGAAATACCGTCGATACAATTGCTCGGGTCGAATAAAATCAAGTCTGTTTATAAATATCAAAAATTTCGGTGGGGAAGAAATGGCTCTGCTCACGATTCTTACTCTTGATTTTCTTTTACGGGTTAAGGTCTTTCCTGATGGGTCGTCTGGTGAAGAGAGAGATAGATATTGGCGTGCTTCTCCTTAGAAGAGGAAACTGCGACTGACTGTGAACTCTCTTGAGGGTTAAGCGTGATAATGCGTGGGTCCGAATAGGTCACTCCGTGCGGATGCAGTCAATTATTGTTTCTACATGCCCCCTCAAAGGCAAGGCGGTAAATGCGGACTACAGGAACGAATTATCCCCACCAGTTTAGTTTACGTCGAAATTTTTCATTTAACGATGTTTATTATTGCTCCTAATAGGAGCTATTCTAAATCCAAAAATATTTTACAAGGGTCGTTTTTTTTTTTACGATCAACCTTGTTCGAGTATACTGGTATATATATATATAATGATGAATTAATTAATGGAAAAAGCAATCAATTAAAATACAATGACTATAGCTTCATAGGTTATAACAAGAGAGGAACGATGCATGCATTCTTTGCAAATTATGTAATCATGTCAAAAAATATGAAAATTAATGGTTGCAGTTGATGTCTAAGCATTGGAAAACGATATATCAGAAACTATGGCAAGGGAATATTGAATTTTCGATTTACCGATTCATTTTCTAACCAGTTGTAATAAATAACACAATCGAAAATTACTTGTAACATCATATGAAATGAATGATAGTAATCCTCCTCACTCCCCATACTCTCCCTCTCTCTCTCTTTTTCCTTCTATATGTCTTCCTCTCCCCCTCTCTCCCTCCCTCCTATTCTCTCCTCTTAACTAAAAAGACAGCTTGTGACTTCTCTAATTCTTCCTCACATTGACTATTGCGATATAGTATACGAGGACTTATCAAAGCATCTGACATTAAGCTACAGCGTTCTCATATTGCCTGCGTCAGATTTATCTTTAACCTTAAAATATCTGATCATGTTACAGAATACTTCCGTAGACTCTCATGGCTAAAACTTGAATCCCGAAGAAACCTTCACCTTCTTTCCCTATTGTATTAAATCCTTAAAAATAAAATCCCTCGTTATATTTCTACGTACTGAGTTCGTTACCATTAATACAGTGCATCAATGCAGCACCAGAGGATGTGATAAACTTCTGACCGCGCTCCATAGAACAGAAATCAACAACAAATCCTTTACCGTCGCTGCATACAAAATCTAGAATGGCGTTCCAATGGGAATAAAAACCTATTTATCTCTATGCACTTTCAAAAGATTTTATTTCTACTATCTCCTCCTCCATTCCACGCCTCGAACCTTTCCCCATCTTGCTTGTCAGGTCGTCGAAAGTTTTCAATTATTGTATTTAATTGTACTTAGGTGTTAATATTCATACCATTGCGTTATGATGTGACGTTCATTTAATTTCTTTTTTGTACAATATTGTCTGTTTGCACCCCTCTCCCCCTTCTCTCCCTCCCCTTCTCTCCCTCACTCCTTCCCTCCCTCTCACTCCCTCCCCCTTTCCTGCAAAATATGTTTGTCTTCATTTAATTTCATTTTATTTTATTAATTTTTCTTGTTTATTTTTTCATTACTTTAAAATATATTTTGTGAATCTTATCCTTTTATATTTGCATGTATTATTGTTTTGCCATTGTTTTCTCTTATGTATCTAGGGTATTCGCGGGTTTTTTTCCACCCTCCTTCCCTTCGGGGCAAGATTCCTCCAAACTATGTGAATTAACCGTTTAACATGAGCGCTTTCGAACTGTAATAACAATTAGATTTCGAGGTCCAACAATGTAACTGGTAGACAGGACAACATCTTGTTAAAATGGCAAGATTTCCCCCAAACTGTGTAAATTAAACATTTAACATGAGCGATTTCGAACTGTAGGGGTAAAAAGATGAATAGAATAAGAAGCTTTATATGTTTTATTTAAAATGGTTCAGATCCTAAGATCGTAGATTAATTCTTTCTAATTTTAATCTAAAAAAGAATGAAAGCATACACGCCCAAAAGTCGATTTTTGCGTGTTATTTTATGGGAAATGGAAATGTCTTCCTTGGAGTCGAACCATGAACTTTTTTCGAGATTGTCTTTCGTAAGCACTTTAAAATATGTGAATCGAGCATTTCTGCAGAGTGTAGAGTTTCTATCTCGATTCTTTCTCGAGTTATTTGCGCTAGACAATAATTCGCCACCAGCCACGTGACTAACCAACGGACGAAGTAGATGAGATAGTGTCGATAAAACGCGGAAAATCGATTGTGAGACAGCGTAAATTAGGTTCGTTGTTTACGAGGAAAATACGTGATAATAAAAGGAGATCCATATCTGCCACTGCCGCCCCCCAATTTAGTGAATATGTAGTTATACTCTGTTTCTCACTTTAGTAATGTTCATGGATCCCAGTCAGGGACAGAAAATTGCATTTTTTCGATATGTGTATTGATAATGAGAGCAAAAGTCGCATCTGATCGAAATTTACTCATTTCTTTTTATTTCAGGCTGATATGGAGTTAAAGAATGTCCGAAGCGTGGGGAGCATTGACACACAAACGGCCACAGAAAAGCGCTTGTTACGATATGCTTTTTATTATATATATATATAATAAACTGTTTGTATGTAATTTTATAGCGCAACAACTACAGCACGTAGAAACAAGAGAAAGGTATCATTTTAACCGGAATAACGAGTACGGTGGTATAAGATTTTTATATCGATTTGATTGACCTGTCTAATTTTAAAAAATATTTTCTTTTTTCGTTTGAATTATATAGGGACAAGTGCAGCTTATTTTTCATTTGAATTTTAAAATTATTTAGAAACATGATACGAACTTGAGACTTGAATGGTTCTATGAAGAATAGAACAAAGTTCATTTTTATTGAAGACAGAATCCGAATCCTGATCGAATTACCATAAAAATGCATTTAGAATTAATAAAATACGTGGTTTTATCAGTTTTATAACAATACCCATTATAAGGTACCGTGACAACTCCCATTGTCGCCGAAATTGAGAGCCCAATGCATTTATATTGAAAAATTTTTAACATGATATCGTCTTTCAATTTCTGTGTGCGAGTTTGCTTTGTTTACATGACAACCTAATATTTGTTGATTATAATTGAAATATTACTAATAAATAGATTTAAATGATATTTTCGTGTGGCGTAGAGTTCTCCAAAGCAAGATGTTTTTAAAACTACGTAAGCAACTAAAATAATTACACGTAGATTTTCCACAAATTGTGATTGGATAAATAGTTTCATTGCTTCCAAAATAATTTTAATGTAAACAATTTTCTTATAACAGAACTCGTGGATGAGAGATTCAAGCTAATAGTCGAAGGATAATCTTCACCTTGTGATAGTTATATACATCGAAATACAAAGTTTTCGTACCAACTTCTTTGATTATATTGTTTTTTGTAACTATGCCAAATAAGGTGTTCGAAGATGAATAAGTATATCTCTACGTTACTACTGCGCATATAAACTAGCGCATTTCCTTACCCTCCACCTCCCATCACTCGTGGCTCACAGCAATCAAACGCGTACGGCCGAGTTCACGCGACTCACCCTAGCCAAGCAAAATTATAATCATAATTATAAAACTAAGCACCTCAGAATTTTCTATCGCCATATACCCTATGTTACTCATAGGTAATATTTACTAACCTATGTCAAATTTTGTGACTGTATCTTCAAAAGTGTGGATTTTTATAGCGGACAATCAAAAACACGATTTCAGATTTTCACGTTTAACTATAGTTAGCTAAAATCTTTATCCTAAAACTGCTGCTCTGATAAATTCCAAGTCGAATAGTTTTTCATAGTTTACCTTGAGGAAACCACACGATCGCGTTTATGGTTCATGCCGAAGTATTTTTTATATGTGCAGGAACTAGTAAGAAATTCAAATTTGTACCGAGTGAACCTAATTCAATTAAGAACATAAAGTTCAGTATATACATATTGTGTTGCATGACTAACATGTAAGTATTTATTCTTCACCTAATATCTTTGTTTTTCTCATTTTCAGAATAATGTAGCCAGCAATTTTCGCAATCACCATCCTAAGAGTGCAGCAAAGCTTCGAATCCGGATTAAGACATAACAGGATAAAGAAGAATATGAGCCGCTGTATCTCCTTAAAAACTATTCAAAACTGCTTCACGCTTCCTCCACGCTGATTATTCCAGCATTACTAGCCATCTTCACGTCAGCAGAGTTTACAACAGTCAAGCAGGTAAACCATATATTATATGAGAATCTGAATAGTCTTGTCAGATGTAACACTCTCTACTTAAGAGAGGCTTTCACAAGACCAGAGTTTTTTTCCTAATTTAATTCCTTGTCCTCCTTTATAATACTAGACATTGTAAAGTGCACTTTTCTCCAGGTGGAGATCGTTCTCTGAACTTCCGGCAGAGGGCGTGCTAGTAGAGTACAAGTAGTTCCTCCTGACGTCGCGATTGAAAATTACTAGAAGTTACCTTACGCCTCGGCGATTTGAGGGAATATGTATAGGAGGGGGGGAAATCCAAGAGAAAAGATGGGCTTCAAAGAGTGCGCGCTTCCGAGAAAAGAAATCCCCCCGCGGAGTAGAGAGGTCAAAGAAGGAATACGCCCCTAGTATCAAATTATTTACTAAGTTCAAAAGATTCCCTGTTATATTAAATTGGACGTGTTATAATATATATAACATTCATTGCTATCCGCAGTAACCGGCGTTGGCCTGTAAAATTTGGAAAACATCATTTGTTGACTTTAGAAACCATTCCAATTCTTTTAAGCTCCGTATAGCCTATGTTACTCGTACGGTAAATCAAATTACCTATGAGGAGTTACGTGACGACATCTTCAAAACTGTGGATTAGTATAGCTGACAAACAAAACCATAAGTTTAGATTCATGCAGATAGATTTTTCTAATATGTTAGAAGACGAAAATTAATATCTCTACATTAATATTGAGCACCGCCTTCACCTCCACTTCCCCGCACTCGTGGATCATGGCATTTCTCTACGTACGACCAAAATTACGCGTCTCACGCTAACCGAGCAAAATTATAAGCATAATTGTTGAATTAATAATCCCCCAAACTTTAATCGCCATATACCCTACGGCCTATGGTAATCGCAGTGCAACATTCTATATCTATGCGATTTTTCGTGGCGATATCCTAAAAGGGGTGGATTTTAAAAGCGGACAAATAAATACAGAAGTTTAGATTTTAAGATATAAATTAAATCTGAAATCCTATAATTCGACAGTTACATACTACAACGAAAATCAAATTTTTCGTACTAACTTGTTTGATTGTATTGCTTTTTGTAACTATGCCAACTAATGTGTTCGAAGACGAATGAGTATACCTCTACGCTACTACTGCGCATATAAACTAGCGCATTTCCTTCCCCTCCACCTCCCCTCACTCATGGCTCACAGCAATCCTCCGCGTACGGACGAGGTCACGCGCCTCACCTTAGCTAAGCTAAATTATAAGCATAATTGTAGAATTAAGCACCTCAGATTTTTTATCGCCATATACCCTATGTTACTCATAGGTAATATTTAGTAACCTATGTCAAGTTTTGTGACAGTATCTTCAAAAGTGTGGATATTTATAGCCGACATTCAAAAACACGACTTCAGATTTTCACGTTTAACTATAGTTAGCTAAAACCTTTATCCTAAAACTGCTGCTCTGATAAATTCCAAGACGAATGGTTTTTCATAGTGTACGTTGAAGAACGCACACGATCGCCGAACTATTTTTTATAATTTCCGAGAACTAGTAGGAAATTCAAATTTGCACCGAGTGAACCTAATTAAATTAAAATCATAAAGTTCAGTATATACATATTGTGTTGCATGACTAACATGTATCTATTCTTCACCTGATATCTTTCTTTTTCTCATTTTCAGAATAATACAGCCAGCAATCTTCGCAATCACCATCCTGAGAGTACAGCGAAGTTTCGAATCCGGATTAAGATATAAAAGGATAAAGAAGAATATGTGCCGCTGTATCTTCTTAAAGACTAATAAAAACTGTTGGAAATAATTCCCTTGTATGAATATTGATGAAAGATGTTGATCATGTATCGGAAAGTCATGAACGTGTATGATATTATTAAACTGCAATAAATTAATAAAATTGGTACTTAAAAAGTGTTATTTTTATTTAATATCAAGATCGAAACGAATTACGCATCCTGCTTAAAATTAGGCATTCGCATTTTGAATATAAAACGATATAAAGGCGATGAAAATACAAAGATTCAAATGAGCTGTTTAAATCTCGCGCCACGTTTCTGTGAAGATTTGGAGAAAAACGGGAAAAACCGCGATTTGGCCTTCAAAAAGCCCAAAAACTCACACCACTCTGGTTTTCGAACTGCAATGTAAACAAAGGAAGGCAAAATCCTCACACTCCTCTGGGTTTTGACCTCCAACTCGCCTTGAGGGGCCTGAAAGACCCACTTTCCCCTCGGTAAACACGGTCGATCAAAAAGGGTCGCTTAAAGGCCATGAGATAGTGAGGCCGTCTAAAGGGATGCCTTTACTATGCGTTAACTAACGGGGCGAATGCTGCATTTTTCCGGTCTCTTTTCGAAGGCATTTTTCACTTGCACTAGAAAGACCAAGCCATTCATACCGGATAACTTTTCCGGCGACATCGAGCTTGTTGCTAGCTTCGAGGAAAAGAGCACGGCCAGTAATGTAGAATTTAGTGTTCGATTCCAATTAAGATGAGATTTTTTTTAGTTCGAGTTTGTTATCCCGGACATGAAACTTTTTGTATAAATGTAACTGCCGTTCTTTAGCATCATTATTTAAATAATCTCTCATACTTTTGTATTATTATTAATATCTTATTCAGGAGCCCTCGTTCTCGCCACCAAAATTTATTTCTCCAATCGATTCTCATTGTTATTAGTGGTGCTCCTCGTGACGCTTTCTTCGCGCGCGCTTTGTCGTGCCTCCTTCTTTGGAATTCCACTCCATAATCACGTCGGCGGCTCTTACAACTATGCCGGACACGCAACTGATACATGCTGTTGGTGAGCTCTCTTCAAGCGCTGCATTCTTTCTAATTATCTATTAAATCTAGTTTTCATAACGTTTTCGTTTTCTAGCATTTATAGGATTGTCAATCTGGAGGGAGTGCGCGTCTTTGAAAAGAAAAAAAACAGCGTAAAGAGAGATCGCGATGGCCGCAGCGAGTGTGCCAGGGCTGCGCCGAGTATGATGTGTCAGAGAGAGAACAGGAACAACAGTAGAAAATCAGTGTGCTCGAGTCAGCGTCGCGGCCGAAAAAAACAAGCGCCTACATACTGCTTGCCGTCAACCCCTTTCGCAATTTCGATAGACCGTAACGATGATGGGAAGCCAGAAAGAGTGTCGCCAGCTGTGCGCTACGCCAACGTACTGAGGACCATTTTCTTCACGCTGATTATTACAGCATTCCTAGCCATCTTCACGTCAGCCGAGTTTCCAACAGTCAAGCAGGTAAACCATATATTATATGAGAATCTGAATAGGCTTGTCAGATGTAACAGTCTCTACTTGTTAGAAGAGGCTTTCACAAGAGCAGAGTTTTTTTCCTAATTTAATTCCTTGTCCGCCTTTATAATACTAGACATTGTAAAGTGCACTTTTATCCAGGTGGAGATCGTTCTCTGAACTTCCGGCAGAGGGCGTGCTAGTAGAGTGCAAGTAGTTCCTCCTGACGTCGCGATTGAAAATTACTAGAAGTTACCTTACGCCTCGGCGATTTGAGGGATTATGTATAGGAGGGGGGGCGTATTCCAATAGAAAAGAAGGGCTTCAAGGAGCGCGCGATTCCGGGAAAAGAAATCCCCCCGCGGTGTAGAGAGGCAAAGAAGGAATACGCCCCTAGTATGTGATAATTGTTAGGTAGATGTGTTGCATTGCATCTCCTGCGCCCACCAATTTAGTAAATATGTAGTTATACTCTGTTTCTCACTTTAATTATATACATCCATCCCAATCATGTAAAGAAAATTGCATTTTTTCTGATAGGTGTGTTGATAATGAGAGAAAATTTGCATCTAATCGAAATTTATACATTTATTTCAGGTTGATATGGAGTTAAAGAATGTCCGATGCGCGGGGAGCATTTACACACAAACGAAGGCCACAGAAAGGCGCTTGTTACGATATTCTTATCGATAAGAATGTTTACAGTCATATCTGATAATAATTTACCCTCTCTATTTCATTTCAGGTTGATTTTCAGCTGTCCAAAGCGTGAGAGTGCCGTCTACGCGTCGACTCCCGTCTCCAAGGAAACGACGCCCCTCTACGCCGCGAAGCCTCTAATACTCTCCCCAAGACTGCAAGAACTGACACTCGAACGAAGACCGGCGCGAGAAGAACGTTTCTGTTTTTTTAAAACTATTAAATTTCCACTTTGTTAGAGTTTGTGCGAAGATTCGTATGCAGTTCGCAGTCGTTACTTTCCCGTAATACTATTACGTGTCTACTATAGTCTTTGACTATATTGATTTTGGTTGCGCATGGCTCGCGCATCTCCTTCCCCTCCACTTCCCCTCACTCATGGCTCAAAGGATCTACCTCCGTACGGCGAAGGTCACGCGTCACTCGCTAGCCAAGCAATATTATAAGCATAATTATTGAATTAAGCACCCTATCCCCCAAATGTTTTAATCGCAATATGGCCTAGTATGTTACCCGTAAGGTAAAATTGTATACCTATGCGAAGTTTTGTGACGATAGATGTCATGTGTGTAAACGTATCTTATGTGTGAATTTATGTGTATTACCGAATTTACCTAATATGCATTTGTATATGATTGGTGATCGCTGTTTTTGCTGTAAAACTGGTGACATCGTGATAACAATGGCAATAAAATTATGTGGTAATGACTAATTGGTGTTATTTATTAATACCCTCGCTGCAATTATGCAGGAACAGAACCTTAAGCCCGTAATTACAAGTTTCTCTTTAAAATCTCGGGAAAATACTAAATATTCATCAGAAAACGACGAAAAGATAATCTTCCACTTTTGCTTCTATTATAATACGGTGTAAATTGCGATATATTTATACCAATGTACCTTAAAAGCTAATCTATTGCTTTTAAATCGTTCACTAAACCATATTAAGCCAAAACAGTACGTTTATTTTAAAAGTAATATAGGGATAACAAACTCGAACTAAAAGAAATTCTCATCTTAATTGGAATCGAACACTAAATTCTACATCACTAGCCGAGCTCTTTTCCTCGAAGCTAGCAACAAGCTCGATGTCGCCGGAAATGTTATCCGCTATGAATGGCTTGGTCTTTCTAGTGCAAGTGAAAAATGCCTTCGAAAAGAGACCGGCAAAATGCAGCATCCGCCCCGTTAATTAACGCATAGTAAAGGCATCCCTTTAGACGGCCTCAGTATCTCATGGCCTTTAAGCGACCCTTTTTGATCGACCGTGGTTACCGAGGGGAAAGTGGGTCTTTCAGGCCCCTCAAGGCGAGTTGGAGGTCAAAACCCAGAGGAGTGTGAGGATTTTGCCTTCCTTTGTTTACATTGGAGTTCGAAAACCAGAGTGGTGTGAGTTTTTGGACTTTTTGAAGGCCAAATCGCGGTTTTTCCCGTTTTTCTCAAAATCTTCACAGAAACGTGGCGCGAGATTTAAACAGCTCATTTGAATCTTTGTATTTCCATCGCCTTTATATCGTTTTATATTCAAAATGCGAATGCCAAAATTTAAGCGGGATGCGTTATTCGTTTCGATCTTGATATTAAATAAAAATAATACTTTTTAAGTACCAATTTAATTAATTTATTGCAGTTTAATAATATCATACACGTTCATGTCTTTCCGATACATGATCAACATCTTTCATCAATATTCATACAAGGGAATTATTTCCAACAGTATTTATTAGTTTCTAAGGAAATACAGCGGCTCATATTCTTCTTTATCCTTTTATATCTTAATCCGGATTCGAAGCTTCGCTGCACTCTCAGGATGGTGATTGCGAAGATTGCTGGCTGAATATTCTGAAAATGAGAAAAAGAAAGATATCAGGTGAAGAATAGATACTTACATGTTAGTCATGCAACACAATATTTATATACTGAACTTTATGATCTTAATTTAATTAGGTTCACTCGGTGCAAATTTAAATTTCCTACTACTTCTCGGAAATTATAAAAATACTTCGGCATGAACCATAAACGCGATGGTGTGGGTTCTTCAACGTATACTATGAAAAACCAATCGTCTTGGAATTTATCAGAGCAGCAGTTTTAGGATAAAGATTTTAGCTAACTATATTTAAACGTGAAAATCTGAAGTCGTGTTTTTGATTGTCCGCTATAAAAATCCACACTTTTGAAGATACTGTCACAAAACTTGACATAGGTTAGTAAATATTACCTATGAGTAACATAGGGTATATGGCGATAAAAAATCTGAGGTGCTTAATTCTACAATTATGCTTATAATTTAGCTTGGCTAGGGTGAGGCGCGTGACCTCGTCCGTACGCGGAGGATTGCTGTGAGCCATGAGTGAGGGGAGGTGGAGGGGAAGGAAATGCGCTAGTTTATATGCGCAGTAGTAGCGTAGAGGTATACTCATTCGTCTTCGTACACATTAGTTGGCATAGTTACAAAAAGCAATACAATCAAACAAGTTAGTACGAAAAATATGATTTTCGATGTAGTATGTAACTGTCGAATTATAGGATTTCAGATTTAATTTATATCTTAAAATCTAAACTTCTGTATTTATTTGTCCGCTTTTAAAATCCACCCCTTTTACGATATCGCCACGAAACATCGCATAGATATAGAATTTTGCACCGCGATTACCATAGGCCGTAGGGTATATGACGATGAAAGATTGGGGGATTATTAATTCAATAATTATGCTTATAATTTTGCTCGGCTAGCGTGAGACGCGTAATTTTGGTCGTACTTAGAGAAATGCCATGATCCACAAGTGTGGGGAACTTGAGGTGAAGGAGGTGCTCAGTATTAATGCAGAGATATTAATTTTCGTCTTCTACCATATTAGAAAAATGCATCTGTATGAATCTAAATCTGGAGGTAGCATTACGCTTCATGAAGCAACAGTCGCAAATCTTTTACTAATTAAACGATGGAGAGACTACGTTGTTTAGAAAAAAACATGCAAATGCTACTAATAAAAAGCATCATATCGTTTTTTTTTAGAAATAAACATTTTATCCATAAAACCTATTCGTTGTTTGGATATTTCGGTAATAAATCCAATTTATTTCACAGTAATCTCGTGTCCTCTTCTTTCAACTCAGAGTACAACTAAGGTATCTGTTGCTCTATACAATACATAGGGCCACATAATGAACGTAGATATCGGGGAAATAGGTTTAATTTTGGTGGACATATTTATGATCAATATGAACGTGGGAGAGTTAGAAAGACATATCTCCACATAAATATTTTGAAGAGTGTGTTTGTTCCGTATAAAGTCATACTTCACGATTACATACGGTTACAACATTTTTTAAAACCATGGTGCTGCTTAATATCTTAATGCAGTGCTTTTCACACCGGGATATGATGGGTGAAAGTTTTAAATAACAATTTTTGTTTTCCATTTGAATAAAATGGGAATGCTTCGAATTCAGAGAGCAGGACTTTTTTCATTGGCATTATAAAAGGTGATAGAATTGAGCTATCGACGCCAAGTTTATACCATCATTGAATAAAGTTTCTTATTTCTGTGTAGGGATGTGCTGCATCCGGCTCCGTACGGCTCGCGCGAGCCGTTTGTTAAAATTTTTTATGCTCAGCGCGCCGGTTATTGAGCTAAACGTTCTACGTTATCCGGAGGTTAGCGACGCATCACGATCTGATAATACTAATGGGACGCCAAAATTTTAAGGGCGCTTTCTATATCGTGTTACGCAGCAATTTATTAGTTGAAAGACGCCTAACAATTGTACATGGAATGTGCTTATTCGAAGCCACGACCCTCGATATATTAGTCATTAATGATATTTAACCATTTAAAATAAAAATGTAATTTTTATTTAAGATAGTATATAGTTTTTTATATTGAAATCTCTTCTAATTCCCGCAAAGATCAGATAACGCGATCTCAGAGCCGCAAAAACGTAATGAAATCGGTGCTGGATGGGATGCCTAACTGCCAGGGGCAACGATAATGGCGAACCTGTTGTTATATAGTTGTCAGCACACCCCTGTCTTTACTCATTATGAACAGATTTCCTTTTATTTACTGCATATGTATAACAGATAATAATATTTAAACATTTGAAATAGAAATTTAATATTTATTTACAATATCATTTTGTTTTTTTAATTGAAATCCCTTCAAATTCTCTCAAAGATCAAATAACGCCATCTCAGGGCCGCAAAAAAAAGATCATGTATTCGATGCAAAATGGAATGCCTAACTTCCAAGGGCGGCGATAACAGTGAGCCTGTTATTATATATTTGGCAGCACACTCCTGTTCCAGTGATGGAATTTTTAAACTCCAACTTACTCAAAAATTGTTTATTTTCGGATTTTAGGCGATTTTATGCTCATTTGATGTGAGTTCTCCATGACAGCTGCATTATCGACTTTGGAATATATCATTCGATTTCAACGCGATTTTAAACAAATCGATGGATAACGCGAAATTTACTTAATTCATTAGCCGGCCATACACTGGAGGACTTTTTGAAGGACCTGGTCCGGCGGATCAGGTCCTTCGGTCCGTCGGACTCAGTCCTTCGTTGCGCCCACTAACGTAAAGATAGATATCCTTCGAGTATAGTGGAGCTAATCAGTCAGCGGACTAGGTCCGTTCGTGTGTGGGGAAGGAATCCGCCGTTTTTGATGGATTTGGTCCCTCAGGACCGGGTCCGCTGGTCCTTCAGGCAGTCTTGAAGGACCTGCGGATTTTTAGTGGCGGACCTCAGTAGCTTAGCTGCCTTCTTTCAGCTAGTGTCGAAACATAATATCAGTATTTTATTTAATAAAATGTCTCGAAAAACAATTGCCATAGCCGCGGCAGGGTTTTTCGCTGTACATTATCATGTCATATCGAAAAGGAGGAACCGGACGAAGTGGATGAAAAACTGGATTGCCAGAAGAGAAATCTTTGGGCATATGCCTTTACTTAAAGAATTATGAGTTAATGAGCCGAGTGATTCGAAAAATTATTTAAGAATGTCAGGATCAGATTTCGATCATCTTTTTGTTCTTGTACTCCTCCGAACCGAATTTCCACAAGCATTGTTTTCCTCTGTAAAGTTCTATAAACTCACTTGTTATAGACTTGCTCCACTCCATGATTATATTTTTCGCACTCAAGTGAATAACATACACAACTAAACAACAAACATAATAAAACAACAATAAACGACTAAATTATTAGATGCTAGCTAGGGAAAGGGTGTATAAACGCGCGAAGAGAACAGATGATAAGATGACAGATAACAGAAGTTGATTCACAGGTCTGCTCTAGGCATGTGGAGGAGTCCTGTTACGTTAGTGGAGGACGGAGGACCAGATCCGTAGTACCCACTCTGCCTAATTTCACACGGAGGACTTGAGCACAGAGGACCTGAGTCGGCGTCCTCCGCTAACAGGCGGACTTTTTGAAGGACCTAGTCCGCCGCGGACCAGATCCTTCAAAAAGTCCGCCCGTGTATGGCCGGCTATTTTCTTCCAGTGCTGTATATGCCATATACCCTCTGCTTTTTTCGAATGAATAGGGTATACCCTCTACTTTTTCGAAAAAATAGCCTATACCCACGCCTTACGAAAAATGATGCAGATCGATTGAATAAGTAGCCCATACGTTTTCTCCTGGCATCGTAACATTATAGTCATGTAATTTTCTCTAAGAAACTGGGTAAAGAACCCTCCCTCAAAATTTTAGTTTAGTGTGCAGTATACCCTCTGTTTTTTCACTACTACAGCACTGTTTACTTCTCATGTTTTCTGAATGTGAATGGCCTTTCACACGACACTATAAGTTCATAATCTATATACCCAGGTTATAGTGTCCCATGGAGGAAATAGCAAATGAAAGATTTTTTGTAGCAACAAAAACAAACATGCCATACAAACCATGGAATGGGGCAGTTCAGCACAACTGATTCATATATTCACTTACAAAATGTAGTAATGTAACTTGTGAATTTCTGTATTCTGCCTTAACTTTAGTCCTGACATTAATGATGAAAGAAATCTCAAGTTACTGAAGTTGTGACTGGTATTTAAAGTTGAAGTTTATTTCTGGTATTTACATAATGTCCATCATAATGGGATGATTTTCTACAAGAATGTCTGCACTTTGATTTACTGAAGAAGATTTACTTAAGAGATAGAAGTGAAATATATGATACTTCATATAAAACGGTTGGAAAAAAAACTCTTTTGAAAATATGGAGATATGGTATTGAGAGGGAATAAAATAAGCTATTCCACTTAAAAGTTTAGTTATATATTTAAAAAATTTCATGGACTATAATATTTGAAAAATATTCAGAAAATATGTAGTCAGAAAAATCTCAAAGACTAGAAATAATTAAAAGACACATAGACTATAGTCTTTGTAAAACATGATGGGCTATAGTCTTTAAAAAATTTCATGGAGTATAAGTCTATTAAAAATTTCATAATATAGTCTGAAAAACTTTGAAAAAAGTTAAAAGACTAAAGTCTTTAAAAATTTCATAGACTATGGTCTATAAAAATTTTGTTGACTGTAGTGTCAAAATTTTTATTTAATATATTCACTGAAATTTTTCAGAATATTCAGAAAAAATTTCAGTCTATTGTCTTTGAAATTTTTCAAAGTATTGTCTTTGAAAAAAGTTAAAAGACTAGCCTTAAAATTTTCATGGACTACATTCTTTGAAAAATTTCGTGGTCTATAGTCTTCGAAAAAATTTCAGAATACAGTCAGTAAAATTTCATGGCCTATAGTCTTTGAAAAATTTTATGGACCATAATATTTCAATAATTTCATGGTAATAAAGCCTCTTCCGCGGCATCTCTTTTTCGCCGAATTTTATAGTCCGAGTGGCTTTTGTCCCATAACAAGGAAAGTTTTGATACGATTCTAAAAACTGAAAGATATCAAAAGCAGAAATTTTCAAAAAAAGAACAGCAACAGATACGAGAACCGGCTACGTCCACCTGCAGCTATCGTGTTGGCATGATAGTCGTGTATAGACGGTGAGAGTTGCCGTAATAGTTCGTATTACTCTTGCGAGAGGACTATCACGTATCTAGCCGGGCGTAATAGTGCGATAGTTCTCTCACGATAGGGTGATAGTGACTATCGCGCCGTAGTAGCGTGAGAGTTGCTATCATGAGAGCTACTCTCGCGTCGTACTCTCAGCGTGTAAACGAGGCTTTAAAGACCTGAACTTGCTTGTGAGTGAATGAGGGATACCTTCCAAAAACCGCTCCGAAAGACGGTAAACGAAACTGATTAACCGACGAGATAAGAGTTCACTCTCTAGCAACATTTCTCAACCTTATTTCCCCGCGTTTCATCTCCGTCGCTTATTTTGTCACTCTCCATAACTGCTACGCAAACGCAATGCTTCACTAAAACTAACCATAAGTAAACGTTTTTAAGCAAATTTCAACGCTATCTGAATTTTTGTATGGATTTCCCAACTACTTAAAACACCACACATTTCAGTGTAAAAGTACACTGAATTGCGAGAGTAGACAAAAAATTGAATCGCATTTTAATGAAAACGATTCGATTAGCCCAATTAACGTTCAGCGGTAGCTTTTCAGACAAACTCTTAAATTCCCGAAACAAAATTTACCGACAGAAAGTATCAAGAATGGCTGAGGCCGCTGAGAGTTATTTTAGAATTCAATAAAAACTAAACCATTATTTCTTAATGCTTATCAACTGATAACCAACGGCGTACACGTGATGGTAGACATACCACGGGTTGAAAACATCTACAATACATTAATGCAAGGGTTTCCTCAACCTTTTCGCGGTTTACGAACAACCTACCACAGGAATCCTTGACCTGGTGGTCGCAAGCACCACTGTGCTCTTGGGCAATCGAGATTTAGCAATTTAATTTGTTAATTTATTTGCATTCTAAATGTATTTAAAGTGTTCGTAGTAATTTAAATATTGGTTGTTTTTTATTTATCTAAAAATTAGTATAGCGGTGCTCGATTGACGTTCTTTAATACTGAATTTACTTGTATAAATGACGCACTTTTTTACGTTTTTTTACACCAAAACAAGGATGGGACAAATACGCGGCTTTTCCGTTATACATATGTAGTAAATAAAAAGAAATCTGTTCATAATGAGTAATATATAACAACCGGTACGCTATTATCGCTGCCCCTGGTAGTAAGGCATCCCATCCAGCATCGAATTCATTACATGTTTTTGCTGCCCTGAGATCGCGTTATCTGATCTTTGCGGGAATTAGAAGAGATTTCAATATAAAAAACTATATACTATCTTAAATAAAAATTACATTTTTATTTTAAATGGTTAAATATCATTAATGACTAATATATCGAGGGTCCTGGTTTCGAATAAGCACATTCCATGTACAATTGTTAGGCGTCTTTCAACTAATAAGTTGCTGCGTAAAACGATCTAGAAAGCGCCCTTAAACTTTTGGCGTCCCATTAGTATTATCAGACCGTGATGCGTCGCTAACCTCCGGATAATGTGGAATGCTTAGCTCAACAATCGGTTCGCCGAGCATAAAATTTTTAACAAACGGCTCGCTCGAGCCCTACGGAGCCGGCTGCAGCACATTCCCGAGTACCGATAATGCGACTTAAAACATTTACTGTTATTTAGACCATGCACTATCTATAAAAACGTTATCTATTTTATTAAACTTTGACAATTTCTTCAAGTGAGTTACGAGTGTAAACAATTAATACCATCGTCTCAAAGTAAATAAGGGGCAAAGTTGTGACGACAGTGATTTAAATACTCCTTCTGCGTGGTAATAGTTTTATTATCGTCTTTGAATTTCTTTCAAATGGGATGAAAACTCGACATTTGGACCTCTGTACAGCAAAAATCTTGTCAAAGTAAACGAAAGGAAAAATCTTTTATTTCTTCCTCGTAATTCGTGTCGGACAATTAAGTAAGGTATATTATCTTGGCGCTCTTCTAAGTGTAAAGGTTAGGAACTCCTGACCTATCAGAACAATAAAGTAGGCCCTAAAATCACCGCGACCTGGAAATCACCAAGTAGGTACGTCACGAGAAAAGGGGAGGTTAGGTGTAGGTGTCTGAGCCTTCTGTGTAAAATGCAAGCACGGGGGTATTAGTGGCCGGCGAATAAGCGGTCACACGGCTCCGAATGCCTAAGTTAAATACCTCGCGCTAAAGTTGGTAGTCTCGAGTCGGGAAAGTTCGCCCCGAGAATAGTGCTCGATGCATTGTACTAATGCTTCACTTAATATTTCTCAGACAGAGTACGGTAGAGATTCGCTGTCCTCGGGAAAACTCCGCGGATATCGAAACAAAAGAAAAAAAAGGGAGTTCTGTTCCTGGCTCAAAAGACTACACATATTATCATAAGAATAAATACGTACATTTGCGATAAAAGTAACTGGTAATAATATTTAAATCAATCAAATACCGTTATTGATAATTAAAATACACCCTTGGAAAAATGCGTATTTAAGGTCAGCCTTAACCGTAAATGTATCTCACCATTCCGTATGCGAAGTCCACTTCAAAACTTCCATCTGGTGACAGCAAATCTTCTTTTTGGCACAATGAAAAATATCGAGCGATTAACGGAGAAACCTTATTTCCACAATGCTCGATTCAAATGGGTTTTCTGATTTTTCCCGTGGTGGCGCTATGATTTGAACAGAACGCCGAATTTCGAAACAACTTTAGGTATCGTAGTCGTGCTGGAAAGCAATCAGGGGTGCTTTTAAGACTTAAAAGTACTCGGTGCAATTCTTCCAGTAGATCTGCTATAAAGATTCCAATTTTCATTTTCAAAATATTAATTTACGTTATTGATTTTATTTAGAATAAAATATCGGGTGTGTAAATAGAGGAAGAATCGCTTATTGACATCGATTCTGATGGTTATGAACGCATAGGCAAGCGTTTGAGCAAGACCACCAAATTAAATTTTTGCTTTCCTTGGAGTAATATCAAAGCGTGGGGCCTCTGAAATCGTGCGGCTCGGAGTAGTCACCATGATTCGCCTACCCTAGGCAAGGCCAGATTATGGTTTAGGTCAGAGGTTTTCAGCCCGTGGTACGCATACCCCCCGGGGTACGTCAATAATTTTGAAGGGGTATGCGAAAGAGTCAAAACTGTGAATTTTAACGTTATAAACATGAATTATCTATCATAATACAAGTGTCATTCATTTCATTATCTCTTAAAATGTACTTGGGGGTATGCGACCATTAAAAAAATCTCTAAGGGGTACATGAGTAATTTAAGGTTGAAAACCCCTGGTTTTGGCACTACAGGCACTGTGAATAGAGCCTACAAAAATGGGACTAACGTTCAAACAAAACATATGTTAACATAAATGTTTTATTATCATACATTATAATTCACACCATGTGTTCATTCTAGTTATTTGACATAAAGTAGGTTGATTTTTGAAGCCAGCTGACATGCGCAATAAAAATAGCATAATAGTACTCCTGTAGGTATCATCAAATCAGCCACCTATATAGACTAAGCAATGTAGTTCAAGGAAAACCTAAATTCTAGAATAAGTTTTCTTGAGAAATCAATAATTATTTTTCCCCATGTTTCCCCAATTAAGTATCAACTTGGACATATGTATGTATGTGTGTATATATACAGTGTGTATATATACAGTGTGTATATATATGTGTATATATATATATACAGGGCTGATATTCAGCCGGTACGCACCGGTACGGCCGTACCGGTTGTTAAAATATGGAAATACTTCCGTACCGGTTGTTAAATGTTATAATAATAATTGCGGTAAGCGGTAAAATTATAAGTAATATAAATTCTATTATAAACTCGTTAGTTGAAGATTCAAGGCAAGTAAAGCCTTTCGTTAGCGCTCCAAGCGGACGAAGTTCCAATTACTAATAATAATAAACAACAATCGTGGCGGCTTGTTTTGTAATTGTTTTGTAGATAAGCTGCCAAAACATGCGAAGCGTAGCATAAATGTGAACTACACATTTCATTCTTCATTTATCTATAATCGATACCATCAAATTTTCATATAGTTTAGTTTTTACATTGGCTTTGTTAATGCGTTTTACACCTTCTGTAAATGTGAGCGGTAAAGTAAGTGTGCAGTGTTTTTATATTTATAAATTCTGAATTTCTAATAAGATATTAAAAATAAAACCCCCAGAATGAAGAGACAGCAAAGTTTGGCTAAGTTTTTTAACGTTCCTTCTAAATCTCAAAAACATGAATCTGCTAAATCTGCGGGAGAACAAAGAAGAAAAGATAACAATAACGAGCCGCAACCTGGAATATCTTCTGATGTTGTGCAAATATTAGAACAACCTGGAACTTCTTACGGTACCGTACAAGAATCAGTACAAAATAAAACAAATAACTGATATTTCTGGAATGAAAAACAACTTGATTACTACAAAAGAAAATATGAGTGGCTTATTATTGCTAGTGATGTAAATGTTGGATGCCGATGGTGCTCAAAAGTTGTGTCTTTAAATGTTGAAAGTACCAAACACTTGCATATTTCATCAGAATGGAAATCATGTTCTGTTAAGGCCCATGGTTCAAATATAATAAATTTGCAATCATCAACGAGGAAAAAATTAAAAGAACATCATGAATCAGTTTCACACAGTAAAGCATTTGAAATAATAAAAACTTCCGACAAAAATATTATATCAAAGAGTGTCGATGAAGCTAACGAAAAATATATGGAAAGTACTATTAAAATCTTTAACACTATCTATTGTATAATTAAAAATAATAGACCATTTAAAGACATGAAGTATTTAATAGAACTTCAAAAAAAGAATGATATTGATATGAGCGTATCATTGCATTCTAGATTTATGGTCCCGCTTGTTGCAAAACATATATCTATTGAAATGAGAAAACAACTTTTTGGAAAACTTATAAATCAAGGCAGTAAAATTTCAATCATTATCGATGAAGCATCAACTGTTTCACATAAAAGTGTTTTAATCATTTACTTAAAATGCGAAATTCAAGACTTTGAAGATAGTTTAATAGTTTTTGTTGATCTCGTGGTGCTGGAAGGCACAACATCTGAAGTAATTTATCAAACTTTATTGTCAATACTAGAGAAAAATGGTTTCAATGAGAAATATTTACATGAAAACCTTACTGGATGTTGTACAGACGGTGCCAGTGTAATGTTAGGGAGAAAGTCGGGAGTTTCAGCCAAACTTTTAGAAAAATTTCCGGATGTTTTAATTTGGCATTGTCTAAGTCACCGTATACAATTATCTGTGGATGATGCAATAAAAGATGTAAATCAAGTAAATTATTTTCAAACATTTCTCGATAAACTTTATGTTTATTATCATACATCAAACAAGCATCAGAGAGAATTAAATAATATATCTGAAGAGCTTGGAATTGAAATAATGAAAATTGGAAGAATATATGGACCGCGATGGGCAGCCTGTAGTTCTAGAGCTGCAAAAGCAGTTTGGAAATCATATCAAGCTTTGTATATTCACTGTAATAGAAACTGTGAAGTGGGAATAGTTAAACATTTGAGAAATGAACATTTTATTAGAGATTTGGCTTTAATAAACGACATTCTAACAGATATGTCAATACTTTCTAAAGCTTTACAAGAAAGAGATGTTTCAGTACTGAAAGCAGACAGATTAATTCGACGAACGATAAAAGTAATTGAACATATAAAATTAAATAAAGGAAACTATGAAAAAGAAGTGGAAGTTATTATAGAAACGAAGAAATATAATATACCATTTGAAACAAAACAAAGGAAAGTATCAATTCCAAGAGAAAAACTATTAGATTGCCTAATAAATCATCTGAAAACGCGCTTGCTGTTTGATGACAAAAGTGAAAAATACAATGAACTTCTAAGTTATTTCAATTTATTAAATCCTGAAACTTGGCCAAATGACGTTTGTGAAGCTCCTTGGATTGAAGGTGAACATAAATTAACGAAATTAAGTCAAATAATTAAATATGACATTTCAATAAACGATTTTCGTGACTTTATTGATAATAGAGATATTGAATACATAAAAGTCCCAGACAGTATCATAAGGGCTAAAAATATTTTGAATGTAATTGCCGTTAGTTCAGCAGAAGCTGAGAGAGGATTCAGCACCATGAACAATATCGTTGATGTTAAAAGAAATTCTCTACTTATTGAGACCACAAGTCACTTAATGAGCATCAATTTAATGCGAAAATCGTTGGAAGAGTTTGATGCGGTTCCCTATGTCAAATCATGGCTCAGACAGGGGCATCATTTAGCTAGCGACAGCCGCGTCAAACAAAAGATGACGCCAACAATTTCTCAAAATCAAAAAATGATTTGGAAATTCCTGGAATAATTTGAGCTACAATTTATTTCAATTGGTAAGTAAATAGTTTTATAATAATAAGGCTTATTTAGAAAATAAAAGAGAAATTTCACGTATATTCATTCCTTACGCATGCACGCACAAATATTCTTTTTTAGTTTTAACTCATACCTATATTAATTTATGTTAGCGTACCGGTTGTTAAATATTTTGAATATCACCCCTGTATATATATATATATATATACACACACATACATACATACACACACTCTCACAATAGATAAAAGGCTGATGAACCATAGTAACTAGGGCCTACAATACCCTTAATCTGGCCTAACCCTAGAGACAGCTCTGGCTGCCTCAAATGATAGCACTAAGGTACAGGTCGATGGTGACAGTGTCAAAACATCATCCTCACAAAAGTGCTGCCAATCAAACTCACCTCTCGCCACAGCCCTGCTGATAAATGAAACAATTACGGATGATGTCAATCCCATCTTGTCCACCATAATGGTACCAATGTCCAATGCAGGGGTTTGAATATTGGTTGATACTTGTCTCTGTAAAACATATGTAAAGGGTGGAACTCCTTGTGGCATACCATTCAAATTGAAATGGATGATTCAAAGGTTGGTGGGTAAACACCAAATATCCCAGCCTTGATAAACTTACATCCACTAAACATTTATGTTCCTCAACTGGAAAAATTATACTGTCATCCGAGTAATTGCATCTAATAATGTATCATATTATTATGTTAATGAATAAGTAAAATCAGAGCCCTATGGTTTATTATAACAAATAAGGAAATGAGAAACCTCTTTGGTAACCATAAAAATTGCAAAAAAGTAAGTATTCACACAAACTCCAGATTTAGGGGAAACTACTCCATACTGGAGACCCTTTATTCACACATACCTGAAACACACAAGCAAAAAACCATGCAGTGTACTATCATAAAGACGGCCTACTGCAGATGGAATCATTGATTCAGAAATACACATCTAAGCTCTTTTAAAAATGAAGTACACTGTTAATTATTAGTTAACCCTCTCCCAACAAAATTTCAATGCCCAGTATCCCCAGTTTTGAGCCGTTTAATTCACAAGAATTGCACACCATGGACAGTAGTTATATAAATGACAGTAACTCAATAAGTTATTGCTGTATCTTACTGAAATTTTCAGTAATTATTTACTTACAAGCACTTCAGAACACTTCATATCTTTCCAGTCATTGAGATTCACATGGGACGATTCATGTGATTGAAGATCGCTGTTGGCAAGAAATTGCATAACATCATCCTCGTAATCACTTCCAGTCAAAACTTCGCACAGCTCCGAATCACTTAAACTATCAGAATCACCAATTTCTCTATTCCCTTCTTCTGTAATAGCATTCAGACTCAACTTGGCCATGGTCACAACTGAGGACTATGGTCGAAAAAGAATAATTTTTCTGGCAATCGGCAATTTGGTGCATGAGAAGGTTTGCATAGAAACTGCATACCACATAAATCACAGAAGAAACCTCATTTTCCAGGAGATGATGACTACCTTTTAACTGGCTCATGTATATCATTTCATTTCTTCATTCATCAGTTGCAATAACAGCCCGTCTCACGACAGCAGCCTCACTCATCTCATGTCAGTCGTCCAGCGGAGTGCAGTTGTCCGAAAAAAGATATTATTTCCAGCACTCAGCATTTTGGTATGTGATGAGGTTTGCTTACAAACAGCATACCACATAAATAACAAAAGAAACTTCATATGTCCGAGATGATGACAGTCTTTTAGTTGGCTCATGTATATCGTTTCGTTGCTTCATTAGTCGGTTGAATAACAGGCAGTGAGTAGAAAATTATTTTTTTTAGTGTTTTTAGAAGAAGGAATTGAATACATGAGAGAAAAGAAGTGTAAACAGTGAGAAGAAACAGTCAAAACACATAGCACCCCAGAAGAGAAAGAAAAAAATCTTGTTATGTCAGCGCTTACAGGCGCCTTGTGCCATAAGGTCCGTTTAGGTTCAGGCGCTTTGTGCCAGAAAGGGTTAATGTTATATACTCAATATTTAATTTTTACCATGTCTATTATATGACAAAACTACTTTTTAAATTTCTAATTATTGCTTATTCTTCTTTTAGGCATTCAGTCTTATAATACTCATTTTGTTATCATGAAGCACCTGAATATATTTTGCACACATTAGCCCAATCACCATCAATTTTAAAGTGCATATGTTTTCTATTTTTTTGTTTTTTTAGTACATATAAAGAACAAAGCAAAAGCAAAGATAGCTGATAAGGTTTCAATTTTAACATTTATTGTTGGTAAACATGGAAAAATAGAGGCAATGAAAGACCACCATGTTGTGGCTTAAATTGCTACACACACACACACACTGAATAAGACATAAGAAATTATTCCATTTCTCATAAAAATTATAAATTTGTACGTCAATAACATATATATACAAACATCTTTCATTACATAAATATTCAATCACATGGCACAAAAATGCCAGCACATGGTTACGAGTATAAGCTGATATTAATAATAGAGAAGTTTAACATTTACAATAATAATTGTATACATGAGTTTTCATTTAGATGATAAAAAAGCAATTACTTGCTCAAAAATTTTGAAATCATGCAACAAAATATGTTACTATAGTAGTTACTTAGCATTTCTTAAAATTACAGTTATATATAAAATCCTCATCAAGAGCACTTGCCAAGAAAATCTTTTAGAAAATTAACAGATCCCTTGTCATGACTAGATGTGACCTATCACATAAATAACCATATCAAAAATACAGGGTTCCCAAACAAGAAATGAAAGGTATTCATAGAAATATCACAGAAAATCTATAGTACTAATTTTACTTAAAAGTTTAAAAATTAATCAAGCCTTTTTTATCCAAAAACCTCATTTCCATTCAGTCATTATAAAAAATTACAAATGGCCATTGCCCATATCCTGCAGATCATAAAAATCCTATCATCTATTACTCTCATCTTATAAAAACAATATCATTACAAATATTTTACTATTAACATTACATCAATACAATAAAAGTTAATTTAATATGAATAACATAAGTTGAAGGAATATCCTTACATGTGAAAAAATAAATTGGTTGTATTACAAGCAATTTTTTCCATTTACACCATTCCAAAATTTATATTACATTTTGAGCCCAACCTTAAACACTAATAATCTTTAAAATAATTGAAACTTATTTACTTTAGTTGAAACAGAAAAATATCACAATTGTAATACTAAAAGTACTCTTTTTAAAAATTCCTAGAAACAATCAGCAATATGGAAGTTCAATTTTTGTGTAAATTACAACTTACAGTAATTGCAACAACTGAAATATAAAAATCATGCTCTATGCTGAATTTTACTGTGGCTTCTTTCATTTTATCCTATGTTTATGTACCTATTTTATTTTTGATTTTTTACACAAAACATTCTGAAAAAATTGATAAAATTCCTAATTTTACCTATCTTTAAAAATATCCTGAAGTACAAAATTGCTCATTATATTCAATTAATTTAACAATTGAGATATCTTAACATAGATCAACATTTTATATTTGACTAAAATATAATAATATAATACTAATAATTGGATGTATATGTGACTAAATATATTTAACAAGTGTGGCACATTTATACTGGGAAAATAAGCATTATTTCAGCTCTGATTAATAAAAGGCTAAAATAATAGTGTGATATCCATTATGGAAATCTATAAGTTATTTTTCACTGTGTTGATTAATGTAAACCAGCAATCTCAAAAATATAGTTTACATATCAATAGTTTCAGCATTAATGTGGCGAAACCAGTTAAATTGAACTAAAACCTAAATGTTCACTCATTTTTATCTCAATTATTTTTTGTTTCAATGCAGTTATTCACCTTAAAATATAATACACAAACTCATTTAAAATATATATATTAACTGAAAAAGTTAAAATCGTATCCAAACTGCTCATTTTTAACTGACTGGCAGTGATCATCACTTAAGGAATTTCAACTTTGGAAACAGCTTGCACTTTAAACAAAATCTTCAGTTTGTAAAAGTCTTGAAGTTAATAGTATTAACATGGTCACAGTTGTCCTTAATTTATAAATAACTTAACATCACATTATAAAACGTTGAATCTTTAAAAAGACTTCCACAAAGTTGGACCTGTAAAAATTTCTTCCTTATTTACTACAAGCAGTCAAAGGAGGGGGAAATGGGGCATTTTCCTCAAACATCATCACCAACTTTCCATACTCCGTCGTTCTCCTTTTCTTTTTAGTCTATAAATAAAAAAAACAAGCATTTTCATTAGAAAATAATGACTACGAGATATTTATATTAATTAATTTTTTGCAGAAATGTTAAATAGTGTTAGCAGTTGATTTTAACAAAATATGAAGACAGTTATAATAGGCATGATAATTCTATGGCTGAAGGAGAGAAAGCAGGGCTGTGACATAGAAATCTGCCGCCTGAGGCAACACAGCAAAATGTTTCTCCAGTTCACAATGGAGAGATTTTGACTGACAGCAACTATGATGAGAACCAAATGAGGACCTTCTGGTAAAAAAGGGCCTCATTAGGCTTTCCACCCCAATCGATGACAAAGTTCTATGAGAAAGTTTTAAAATTCTTTAGGATTTAACCCTCACAATCTCAAGGCAATGTTATGCAGCTCTGCTGGTGGTAATCAAGTTTTTAAGCTGCCAATATATTGGCACTGACTTAAAATTACCATAAAGTACAACTAGTGATACTTAATCACATACAAATGCAAAAAAATTAAAACATATGTTTACATGTTTCACCCATTTTATTTTGAATTATACTACAAATAAATATATTTTATACCAAGACATTTCTGCTGCTCTTTCAGAGATTGGGTCCAGTGCTGAGTCAGTTGGAAAATCAAAATTTATGACTAGTGGAACTTCATCCATCCAATTGCTATACAGTGAGAGTAGTTCTAAAAATAAAATGTTTTATTTTTTAATTTTTCAAATAGGTAAAAAGCCTATTTACTTATTTTGTGTTCTC
The DNA here is from genome assembly GCA_036926305.1 of Uropetala carovei. Lineage (NCBI taxonomy): Eukaryota > Metazoa > Arthropoda > Insecta > Odonata > Petaluridae > Uropetala > Uropetala carovei. The sequence goes on from JAXCHB010000035.1 coordinate 11,662,736, forward strand.
TCATTGTGATTCTGTTTGCTTTTAACACAGATAATAATTGTCAATATAGAACTTCCTTACCCTGTGGATCAACTCTCCTGAAGCTCCCTTGTTTGATGAAGGGCTCATGTTAAAAGCACCAAATGGGATAGAGGCTTCATCTGTACCGCTTGATGATGTAAACCCCACAGAATCTTCTAGACTCAATCTTGTTGTTGCACCCTCTAACTCCATGTCCATATATAGCTGACTTAACTGTTCGTTGACTGTGCTTGACTATAACAAATGATTAATAATTGATTAGTCAAGTATTATTACCTAAAATATGAGATAAGCATTACATTTCATTAGGATACCACTAAATAGCCCTCATGATTCACTATGGAGTATCTGATACACAAAAAATTATGTAATCATCAGAATAAATATAAAAGAGAAAGAAATATTGATATACATATTACCATATATGTCCGAATATAAGGCGAGGTTTTTTCCAAAATTGTCCCTCAGAAAAGGGTGTGTCGCCTTATATTTGGACCCTTAAATGTGAAGAAGAAAGAAACAAAGAAAAACGTGGTTTCTTCCCACAATAAAGTGCTTCCTATCTGTGGCATCTTTTGTCAAAGAGTAGGGGTTACAAATAATGGGTTTTGCTAGAAGTCACATCTGTTCCAATACCATTGTTAGTTCCCACTACCTACTTAACCCGTCAATAATCAAACACACAGTATCATTGTATATAAGCTGAAGAAAACATTGTGAAGAACAGTATACTGACATGTGTTACACTGACAGTAATTTCTCACAGGAAAGGTGCAAGGAACCCTCTCTCACTCTACCCGCCCGGTCTACCCAGTAGTCAGTTTTGAGGTTTTGTGTAATGTGCATACTTTTTACTTTCTCATACAAAGTATCGAGAAAGTATTGTTATCGCGAAATAATTCGACCTCGAGTTTTTTACGGAAATATACGTTTTAGGTGTCGCTGAATCCGAAAGTGTTTTTTGCAATGCCATCTGTCTGTCTGTTACTGACTCTGGAGCCTAGATGGTATAGAAAAAATGAATGAAATCTCGTACTTAGGCATTTTTTCATACTGAGCAGAGTATACATAGAAATTGTTGACGTTGCTCAATAATTAAGAGTAGTTTATTCTATGCATTTTTAACAACAATCCGATTTTCTCAACAACGGCTGTAACGATTTTGAACAAATTTCGTACAGTTACTTGAGTTTACATCTTTAATAATACTGTATAGTTCATATTTCTCAAAAAATGAATACAAGGCTAGTTTATTCTTGGGCAACTTTAACAAAAATTGGATTTTCTAAAAACAGGCTCATTTTCTAAAGATAACTAAACGACGCATTAGTACCCATATATGAGAAAGTTTGTACAATGTATGTTGTACCGATTTTTTTTATTTACCGTACCTAATTTGTGAGTTTTATAAACCTTAAATATGAGCGAATGGCAAGGAAGTAAAAAAGTCAGATTAACAGAGGAATGCAATGAAGTTACGATTCCCATTGTAAAATTATAGCAATACATGAAGCAGAAGCATCAAATAACTGCACTGCTGCAATAAAGTTCAGTGTTACTGAAAACAATGTGAGGAGAAGGCGGCAGCAAAAGGATGGATGGGCTTGTCATTGACTGGTTAAGAACTGTCTGGGCAAGACAACTGGGATTGAGACGACGTCAATCAATGTTGGTTTTGGATACATTAAGAGGACATTTGAGAGAATCAGCAAAAAAAGAGGTGAAGAAACTTAATACTGATTTAGTGATTATTTCTGGTAGTATGACATCACAATTACAAGTACTGGACGTTGTGATCAATAAGCATTTTAAAGATCACTTGAAAAGGCTATACAGTGACTGGTTATGTTGTAAAAATCATCCATTTACTCCCATGGGACTAATAAAGAAGCCAAGTGTCACAATATTATGTGAATGGGTACTGCAGGCTTGGAATCAAATATCCAGTGATAGTATCATCCACGGGTTTAAGAAGTGCTGCATTTCTAAAAATCTAGATGGTGATGAAGATGAAACTGATGTTGAAGAACATGCTGATGACTTTGAATAAAATTCCTTCATGTATATATGTTATATAAAACGGTATGTTTATGTATATGTAATAGCTTATTAACATTTTTCAATAATAAGATTTTTACATATTTTGAATATTTTTTTAGATCCCTATCGCTCAAACTCTGATTATTCAAGTGTTAGTAAAATAATTTTTTTCTAGTTTTTTCGGTGGGAAAATGTGGGGGTCATCCTATATTCAGGGTCACCTAATATTCAGGCATATATGATAACTATATGCAAGAAAATTATGGTAGTTCACATTCATATTAAAAGTAAATTTATCTCACCTGATGAATATTTTTCAATGTTTTCAAATCAGTCTCTAAAACATTGTTAAGTACTTGGTCATCCATTTTATAACGAAATACTAAATCTGGTGTAACATCTACCTCCTCTAACCAGGATGGCCCCTGTTGATATATATAAAAAATAGCCATATTTTAGTATGAAGAATAGGATATGACAAACAGTAATATGACAAACAGTTACTGAAATTGTTGCATGCATAAAACCTCCCTTCTTCATAGATACTATAGCCAACTAACCAATCCAAAATTAGTTATGCATTAAAGTAATAACATTGCAGCCACAGATAATATATAAGCTATAGCAATGTGCATTAGGAGTTCTTATTCTTTATTGTACAAAAGATACATTAAAATTTAATTGGATTTTGTAACTTGAAAGCTTCTTCAAACTCCAGAATGTATTAATAATATCATATGCAAACATTTTTGTCACACATTCAGATACAAATTTAAATTCATTTATGACAAAATCATTTCTAAAATGGTATTTCAATGTATCAAAGTATGTTGCCCTTGCTCTAAACTTCCAGTCGATATGATTCATGCCTATAATATGACAAAATCAATGGAGGAAGTCTTTACTTGGTGATACTCCATCATGAATAAAATGAGAAAAAATCACTTGGTATAAGTCCACTTTATTAAAATAGATACGACCGGTTTTGACTAATGTCTAGTCATCATTCTACGAAATTCTAGCAACTTTTTAAATTATATTTGGATAAATAAGTTACTTAAATGTTTGATTTCAATTTACCATCAATAAGAATAATTTTAACGCAACTCCATAAAGTTATGTAAATAATATTCATAATTTAATAAGTGAACTTTTTTAAATGTTTCAACAAATGTCATTCAAAGATTTCCTTTAAATACAGCTCCCTTCATCTAAAAACCTACTTTTGAGATGGCGCTTTAATTCTCGAGATATTTTAAAGTGCCATAAATAAGGGACCATGGAAAATTTAATGAAAACTTTATTTTAGCAAATGCATTCAGAACATAAAAAATAGGAATTAAGTAAGGAAATAAAAACAAAAGTTGTAATAGTTGAGTAAATCAACATGACAATATAAATTACCTTTCTTACTGGTTTCTGTGCAAGTTTATCCCCAGCTCCTTTTTCATTATCCTTAGAACCAAACACCTTTATATCATCCTATAATACAGGAATAAATGGTAAATATTTACATAAAAATGCCAGCTGCTGCACTGCTTCAATTAAATTGCCCTCAAGAATTACTGTTATATAAAAAAACAATGCCCGAGCATCAAAAGAATATCAAAATTCATTAGGTGATTTATAAATGCAGTTGACTGTACAGGCAGAATGAATCCTATGTTTTTAATGGCTCATCATTTTATTTGTAGGAGATTCTCATCTTTCAAAAAAAGAAAATTTTATTTCAAAACCAAATTCAAAATGTCTCGATAATAAACAGAAGGAAGACAATATATACAGTTGCACTAACCATTGTATCACTTTCTAGCATTTCTCCCTTAGAATCCCATGGAAAACTCATACTCTCATCACTCTTTTCAGTTCTCAAGAAGGAATACAGGGATGAATAGCTGTTGGAAATCAAACAAAGCAATTAAAAATAATCCTTACTAATATTAACCTGTAGCAATATTTATTATACATGTAGATAGGGTGATCAGAACTCCTGTTTTTATGGGACACATGTCCTGTTTTATATCATATTGTCCCAGGATCCCCAAGAGGTCAAATTTCCCGTATGTTAAACTTTTCTAAATAACCAACAATAAAATGTCATTTATACTCAAAGTTAATAGTGAAATTTATTTCTACTTTATCTACACTTATATGGAGGGAATGTAAGAAGTAAAAGTTTTTTTTACATTACGGTACAGATGACATGTTTTCTCATCTCTAATTACTACTTTGTGTAATTTATACTCTGTTCTTTCACTGCATAAGCTATGACCATTGTCAGACATCGTACATAATTGCCTATTTTCAGTCTGTGGAATCTGCATTTAAAAAAACTAGCTGTAGCAAAATTTGTTTGATTGCCTTGTACCATTTTTATCATGTAGGTTATAGAAAATGTCCATAACTATGGAGAAATGAAATCACAATGAAAAACACTCAATACATGTATAGCAGGAATGAGAAAAGATATCTATGATTGAAAAAGTAAAACGTTTATGATGGCTTTTTCAGGGATCCTATGATTTTATCTGTACCTCAGTAATTGAACTATGGAGTTGACTTTAATTGCAGAGCTAAATCTCCATGATGATGGATTATTTTTCTTGTGCACTAAGTTCCGCTTAATAGAATCACTGGTTTATTGAATCAGCCGCTTTATTGAACCAAAACAGGAAAACCAAAACCATATTGTATCAAATCCTTACAAAATTCTCCTCTTGTTGGAATCACTTATTTCGGTTTATTGAATCAAAACAGGGTTTCCAAAGCCCACATTCCATGAGAGTGTCGAAGATAAATCAAAGGAAGGATCTGAGTGTGGCTGAGAAGAATTAGCTGCTCAAAAAGTATGATGAACTCTCATCATAAGGACAATTTGATTCAAAAGACGTTGGACAACTTTTTTAAAATAACATAATATGTAAATTGGATAAAGTAATTGTTTTTAAGCAATTAAAATTTGCATGAATTCTATTTTTTCATTTTCTTATTTAATATACCTAAAATACTCAACCTTCGTATAAATGAATCGGTCGGTTAATTGAATCAAATAATGGTTTCCCAACTTGATTCTAATAAGCGGAACTTACTGTACTTACTTCTATATTTGTGTGAATGCAGTGCCGCATTTACCATAAAGATTTAGTTTTTGTTTACGGTTCTTTAAAAATATTAAATAGCAAAATATCCTCTATTTACAGTGTTATATGATAAATAAATATATGATTTTCTTTCATTCTAAAATAATGTGTTTTAATTTTCGATCAAGAGCCCCAGAAATCTGATTTACCTAGGGCCCAAATTGTGCTAAACGCAGCACTGTGTGAATGAAAGGGTATTCGTTTAACTATTTTGTTGGTAGAAATTTTTTTATAACTTCTTATTTAACCAGTTAATGACATTATAATTTGAAAATTAATTCTCTATCAGAACTCAGCTATTCTATCAGTTAAAAGTTATTGTTAAATGTGAAATTAAGACTTCTGATGGTATGACTATATTGTATGACACATTCATACATATATAGTTCTATCTCCAGTTTAAATCAAGAAATCTATAACTTTTTAGCTAGCAGGATATGCTATTTTTTAAATTTTGATTGATACACAGTCTCAATAATAATGATTAACAAAAATAACATTCAGGCACTCATTTATACAATTCTTGAAATCTGATAAGGAGACTATTCCTGCAGTATTAATGAAGTAACATATCTTAAAATGCTATAACCACAAACTTTCATGAAAAACCAGGACCATAGAGCTACAAAGCTAAAAGTAATATTATTATACTTGAAGGGAAACACTCACCTGCTATCACCGTAAACTGTATCTTGATCGTGAAACAAACGAAATGAATAGATATCTCTCCCTTTGCTACCATCTTCCATTTTCCTGACATCTTCCTTACATGCCAAATCTCTACTGTTGACTTTTAAGTCTTCCTCATCCTCAGCACCATTTTGTTTACTCACAGCGGAAGATCCAACTGATTTAAATTTCTTAGATGCTTCTGATAACTCCTATAATTAATATAAAGATCCTTTAGCAAGAAAGAAAAATGCAAATTTGAGTAATGATATGAAAACATTTTACACTGCACTCAAGAGATCAGGTCAAATATTACTGTATTTTCCAGTGAACCACATGCACTTTTTTCTGCAAAAAAGTGTACTAATATTGTGCTGGATCTTATATAATGAAGATATATATGCACATAAGACATTTCACTTAAAATTTAGATATACACACTTCATATTTTCACAACTATGTTTTCAGTAGAAAGGAAGGTTTTCTATGCAGTACATATAACTTCAAACAACTGCATTCCTTCTTCAGAATACTTAGAATATTTATTATTGTTATTTATAATAATTAAGTGTTTTAGTGAATTATTTTTAACCAATCAGCAATATATTCATTTTGTGAGATACAATGGGCAATTTTACAGAAAATCTCGGAATGTGCTGCTTTTTACCCAAACATGCTGCATGTGGAAAGTGACAAAAAATCATGACTTTCTAATGGAAAGAAATGCTAGCAAAATGATTCTCATGAAAGAATTATCGAAATATGAGACTAAGCTGTGATGATGCCTTGATATTCTCCAGACTCCATCATCAATAATAATAATATTTCTTTCTCTTTTATATTTGTTGTTATATGTTGTATCCAGCCATATAGTTAATTACTGGTGAATTTCACATTTTTATTATATTTTTTCAATTTTTCCCTTGTAGTATCCTCGTTGTGGAGATGAAAAATTTGGAAAAAGTATGAGTAAATGTGGAATATTTTCAAAATTATTGAACTAATAGATACTTTTTAACCTTTAATTAACTTTGTTTTTTTAACCAGTGATGAATCTAATTCCCTTACCCAAACAAATCTGTTTTTATGAGCAAAACTTTTTCAAGCTGGAAAATGGTCTTATTTTTATGGGTGTATCTTATACACTGAAAAATTCAGTATATTGTTGTTGAGCATAAAGAAAACTGATTTAACAGAATTTTTGGAATTTAAATTTGGTGATTCCATAATTCTAGATTTATTGAAAATCTAAATATGTATACTTAATTTCACCAAAGAAATGAAAATAAACACAAAAAAGTGCATATAAATAGTATTTATGGTTTTTCAAAGCAACAAAAAGTAAATTATCCTGAAAATAATTGCTTACAGAAGTATTCTACATGGATTTGCAATGTTTTTGGTTTAATAATAATTAAATCTGCTTATTCAGAAAAAACATAAAATAATCTTTATAATAGGTGACACTTTATCCTTGCTTACCCTTAGCCCAGAGGTAGAAATAATGCTTCCCACAGCAGAACCAGGCTCTGCCTTAACTGAGGTATCCTGGAAAGCAGGACGCTGACACTTGGCAAAGGTGTTTCCTTCCCTCTCGTCATCTTCATCTCTCAATTCCTCTTGTTGATTTCCATCCTTAAGATTACTTGGCGCTGAAAGGCTATCCCTCCTGGCCATCAATAAGACACCTAATCCATCCCTACCCCTTAGCAAGTTTCCTTGCTTCAACAATCCTTTGACTCCAGCTGATTGGGGCTGTGGAAGGCGGATGTGGTGAAGCATGTTTCCATGGTGGTGATTCTTAGATGAGTGCCTGAGGCGTGTGCAATGAAGATTTGACACAGAGGGCTGATGGCTAGGAGGAAGTTGGGGAGGTTGTGAGGGGGTCTCTGCAGGAGAGGATGGAGAAAGATGAGCAGGGAAAGGGAAAGCTAAATTGTTCGTAGATGGAAATAACATCTGTGGTGACCCAGGCCCGGGAACTTGCGCTGGACCAATGGCTTGGTAAACCATTTGTGGGATGCTGCTGAGACATTGCACTAGAAATAAGGAAGAAATCATCATGTATTGATAAGGAATTGTCTAAATGTCAATAACCATTAAGTAGGTGCGTACATACAAGAGGGCACCTGAGTCTATATGACCCCATGCTATATTTTTAAGTTAATAATCATGATGTTGTTTATTATATTTATTTAATGAATTATAATGATGGCAAATGTACTAAAAAGATGTGCGAGAGCAAAAAATGTTCATATTATTGAACAAACATAACAACAAATTAAATAAAATTGTTAATGGTCTAATGGCCTACTGAATATCTAGTGGAATCATAAACCCTACAAACCAACTTAAGGCTTAATATATGCAACATTAATTAAAATGCAAATGTTCATTGCATGATATGAAATATTTATGCCTCAAAAATAATTAAGCAAATGAAAAAATCAATTTGTAAACTACGATGCTGAAATTGTATCACAATTCCTGAAATTGTCAAAAGATTCTTGATTCTGATAGCATAGCCACATAGAAAACTTTGAAAAATCAGCATCAAATTGCAATCAATATTTTATGGGTCTCAGCTGAACTTAGAATTGGCTCACAAAATTCAAAGTTTAAACTGGTGAATCCATGCTACTGAAAATCAGAACTTTGACTGTATCGATTTGAAAATGCTCACTGTGGTTAGGGATGTACAGCGTTCCTGCAACCTGTGGGAGCCCAGAAGATTGGGAGTGGGGTGATGGCATAAGGTACGAATAACCCGGTATCTGCTGCTGCTGGACTTGAGGAGGCAGGAAACCCACATGGTGAGGGTGAGGACTGGAATTCTCAGCATCAACCGACGAAGACACAACACCCACAGGGGCAGTCGGGACATAATATACCGGAATTAATCCTTGAGGATGCATGTCTACAGAGTGAGTGAATGGATGTTGGAGGGAGAGAGGGATCTGATGGGAAGGAGGAGGGGGCGGAGGCAATTCAGCCCCCAAGGGAGGTTGGAGCGTGGCTGGAAGAGTTGACGATGGAAGGGTTGGATGCAGATGCTGGTTGTGTGTCATTCCAGGAAAACTGGGGAGAGACAAAAGAGAGAGAGAGACCTACATCAGAGAGGAGGAGGGAGAACCACAATTCTTTCATATAAAAGAAACTTTCCCAATATTCAAAGGCACACTTTCTCAACAAATTAAAAGAATGTTAATTTATTTAGGAATCAAAGTATGTGCCATAATTTCTCTGATGCCACTGATATGATATATGCCTAAACATAAAAGAAAGTTTTCTGTTAATGCCCTTGTTCAAAATAAATTTTTGTAAACATTTAATTTCTTCAAATTATATGCTTGCATAATGATAGATATATTCAAATAATCCACAATAGTTTCAGTTTAATTTGCCATATAAGGTGGAAATAAAGTATTTAGGGCAAAAATTTCTCATTTATGTGATAATTATCACATTTAAGTACAATAAAACATCATGGAGAGATAATAAATGAACACTTAGATGAGAAATGATCATAAAAAGTAGAGGATTAATGTGGAATAAATAAGAATAAGCAGTGCTTTTTTTGTGATGGTACATGCCAGTACGGCGTACCAGCACCTTTTTTCAGAGCGATGTTGACACCTGTCTAATTTTGGCACATTTTCGTTTTTTTAATTCTTTAAAACCTAGTAATAAACAGGTTCTATAAATGTTGAACATTTTGATTTTAATTATAAACTTTGTTATTAAAAGTTCATCGAAAATTCAATAGAGAAGGGAGAAGAGGGTGCAGTAAGAGGTGAGGGGAGTACAGGCACCTCTTTTTCTACAAAAACAGCGCTGAGACTAAGAATAAAAGAAGCAACACAGATTTGGTAGGTTCTCAATGTACTAGTCATTACGTTCACCTACTACATCCTCTGAAAGAGGAAAATAGAATTAAAAAGGGTACAAATTTCATGTCTGTAACAAACATACAAAGTTTCATCAATGCATGATTTTCACATCAAATGTCAGGAACCAAGTGGACACAAAGACAAGACAAATTACTTGAATTAAGATCAACTGCTTGCATCCAAACATCCCACAATCTGCACATGTTCTTGTAACCTAAATTATACAGAGCATTTATTCAACCGCATATTATCTTCAATCATTCTCTTTCGGAAAATAATATTTTATGAAATTTAAAGTTGTTAGAAATGCAAATGGATTTTAAGGACCACGTTCAGCTAATGAATAGTAAAAACAATAAAATAATATATAATAACAGATAAACCCAATAGATTCGCAAAAACTCAGCAGAAAAGGTAATAAAGATTTCTGAAAATTATCTTTCAGATAAAACTTTTAGCAAATGTTAAAAAATAATTCTGAGAATTATTTATGTAGATGCTGCAATAATGGTACATTTAAAGATAGAAACAATAGACATTGCTTTGTAACAGATATGTATTCTCATTTATTAACAATGGGAAGGTTAAACAAAAGAATGCAGAAATTCTATGCTGTAAATAATTAGAGGATGAACAGGATGGAGGTAGAGCAAAACAAGATTGGGTAGGGTAAAAAGGATAGGAGAGTAGTGGGGAAGTTTATTTTTTCAGGAGATCGTAATGTTAGTTAATTAACTTGAGTTAGAAAGTGGCCAAGGCCATTAATTAAAATTTTATAGACTACAAAGCTTTTAGACAGAAATAAGACATTTAAAGCACAGCTTTACATTAACTAATGTGAATTTGTGACTAAGTGATTACTTGTTTAAATATGAGTGAGATGCAGCCAACTTGAAATGACTGATTTACAAAGTTACATCTAAATAAATAAAATAATCTGAGAAAGGACAGCCTAATTTAGAGATACAAGGGTGATTAATTTCCAAGCTTTCTGACACAATGACAAAATTTTCATTTATTAGTTGGTAGAAAACATTAAAAAATGACAAATTATTATAATTATGTATTTATACGCTCACTACTTAAAAAGTAATTAAGAGAGCAATAAATTTAAGTCTGGGAGAGATAATTTCCACTAAGGAGTAAAGGAAAAAAAGAGGTACATATTCATAATAAAAATGAAGAAGCTATAGGAAAAAGCAAACAAAAAGGAATTTAAAACGGTAAATCACAAAACAAGCCATTAAAAAGAGGCACATTCAGTTGGCGAAAGATAAAGAGAAAAGACCACAGAGAACTGACAAGCAACAGTAAAACATACATGCTTTTAATATAAAAAATATAAAAAATATATAAAAAATTAACAAATACTGTTTCTTTTCAATTATCCTATTAATGAAAACTGCAGAAAGGTATAATGGAAACAACTTTGGCAAATATGCAACTGTTCCATCAAAATTAATTGCAGAGTATATGGAGATATATATATATATATATATATATATATATATATATAACTATACGAAAAATTAAACAAACTATAGCAAAGGGATTGAGAAGGAACTTTAGTAGAGAAAAAAGCAGACATCTAATAAAACAACTCATCAAAAATGACATGTAAATATGTTAACTATAATGTCAATAGTTTGAAAAATTATTTTCTTTTCCCCTTCTATCACATTTTGAATATTGAGAAACTTTCAGAAACTGTTAAATTAGTTCTCTCTAAATCTAATTAAAATAGCTTCCACTAAGATTTATATTTTTTCCAGAGAAAAGAAAGAGAGCAGGATATAAACTACTGAAAACTGTACATTTAAATCTTTAAATTATTCTTTCATTTGTAATGAAAGCACATTGGAGACTAAATTTTGACTGTAGTCTGTTCACTATCTAAAGTCTCTTGGCCTTCATAGAGCAAGTAGCCAATCATGAACATTTCCCCTTCCATTGCCCCTCACAACTTCCGCACGGGAGGACAGATACCCAATCACAAAAAGGAACAGCAAGGAAACGGCGGTAGAAATGGCAACGCAGACCGATGTGAACGCTTCGAAATCAAGAGTAACACTGAGTTCCCCCCACTACCTTCCCAAATGAACTGTCTCCTATTGGCTGCTGCTAAGCGGCGTATGCCCCATCTTCAAGGCCAAGAGACTTTAGATAGTGAATAGACTATAGAAAGATGACCAATGTGGAAATGCTTTCATTGTTTATCTGTAATCTTTGCTTTCTCTCCTTCACCTCCCCCCATGGAGTCGACTGACCTGTATGGCTGAGGCTGAGAGTTGCGCATAGGTGTCAGCGTTACAGAGAATGGCGGCCACAAGTTGAGGGATGATGAGGTAGTCTGGTCTGGCATCTGCAGTCCTGGTTGACAATGTTTGCTATTTCTAGGAGCAGCGGATGGGGCACTGGTAAATACTGGTGCCAATGTGCTGCCTGGTACTCGGGTAGCAGTTGTTGCTGGGACAGTTACTGGTGGATTAACTGAATGTAGTTTCCATGGACCAACAACTACACCTTGACTATTATGCTGGTGTGGCAATTCAATGTGCTGATGTTTCACCCTCTGAGGCTCTCTTTCCCATGAATGTGAACCACTGCGCTTGACCCCATGGCAGGTCATAGGATCCTGGTAGACAAAATAGATTGTTAAAACCTCCGTACTTTGGCACTGTGATTCATATTATTTCCTTTGCTGGACAAAAATAAATGCATAACATAAATCTTTAAGTTTTTAGATAAATAAAAAGTATCGTAATAAAGAATTTTTTATTTATCAAAGTTTATGCATCAAGAATTTTTTTATTCCAATATTTATTCACTCCATGGTTCATAAGCATTTATATGGACTATATACTGACTCAATAACATGAAAAATGAATGTAGTATCAAGTTTGAAATCACTGATGAAAAATGTTATTAGGCTATGCTAACGAAGAATGAGTCATTAGCATATGAAAGCATTTTCTAAAAAATGTATTTAATGACTACTTTATAAGATTTTTTCAAACACTTCCTATAATCAAATTTCAGAACATTTAGTAAAATAAAAATTTATATTCTTATTTCCATTATATGATAATAATTCATAGTCTAATCCTTTCTGAATAGATAAAAATTTCATAAGACAGGCGACTCCCGAGATTCGACCATTCGAGATTCGACCAACTCGAGAATTCGACTGGTCGAAACCCACTTATTCGACCCAGCCGATCGGTTGGTCGAATTAGGAATTAGTTTACGCGAAGTAATTTTCAGCCCACCCAACCACTATAGGTTTAGTTTCAGTCTAGACATCATTATTTCCGCTCTAATTGTTTGAATTTGTGCTAATTCGACATTCAACTGTTCGTGATTCAACCACGTTTTCAGGAACGCATCCCGGTCGAATCTTGGGAGTCGCCTGTATTTCTACTTCAAGATATGGACACAGAAGAATCCGTAAAATGAAATGGCCAAGTAATTAGAGAATAACTATTGAAAATAATAAAAGAACTGTGACAATACTGATGAAAAATAGGCTAACTGGATTAGGAATTACAATATTAAAGACTGAATGATTAAAGACACAATTGGAGGAAAACTTTAAAATAAAGGAAGAAGAGGGAGGAAAAAGATTCCGTTATCAGATGACTTGTAAGTGAATTATCAGGAAATGAATGAAGATAAAGTTAAATCTGTGATAATGACCTGTTTGCAAACAGAATGATAGTGAGAGTGATGATTTGTGCATAATATTATGGTTGTTACACTTGCCTGTGACTTTTCATGGTTACTTTTTCTACCATCTTTCAGCTTTCCTTCTCTGTCCAAAGATCTTTGTTCACGATGCTTTTGAACCATGATTTTCTCCATGTCCTCATTGTGCCTGTTTGAAGAAAAAATATATTTCTTAACGGGTATATAGGTAAAGAATACTTAGCTGCAGAAACAATCTGGCTATCATTATAATATTTATCAAGAAGATTTTTATTTTTACAAATTTCCCAGTGCACAATCCTTTTTGTACAGTATGGGGTTACAGAAGAGCAATAAAATCAATAAGGAAAATTAACAAAATTATTTTAAAGGGAAAGACATAGCTCATAACATGATATTATCAAATCTATAAAAATGTCCATTAACCTTTATCTGCCGAATGGCACGCTGGTGGGCCGGCAATTACGTGGAGCTATCTGCCGAATGGCATACCGGTGGCACGCTTACTTCTGATGCCGCTCACGAGCGTCATTTTGGTCATAGAATCGAGATGGATAGATGAGACAAAAGACCAGACATCCCTCTTGTCCTCCTCCTCTCCTAAGGCCAAAGGTCTTAAGGATTGGAGGAGGGGAGTGCAAATAATGCTCAAGTGTTTCTCTCAAAATAAGCCTCCACTGCAGGACCCTCCCTCACATCCCAAAAAGATTCAATAAACTGAACCCAGTGACTCAGATCAAACCCTAAGGTCCTTTTGTCATTTTCTTCTTTATTTTGCGTATCTTGGTTTTCCAAACTGCCTTGCTCATTCGTTTTGAGAACACAAAACGGAGCAGAGAGGGCTCTAGGGCTCTTCCTGCTCAGGCAATACCAAGGGGGAGACCTAGTGCTACCGACACCCAACTTATGCGTTTGGAGGCCAAGGAAAATAAACATTGGCCGATTATGGGAAACCGCCTGAGACGTCGCGTGTATTCTTCGAAAGACAAATACAACAGGACAAAATGTAAATGAAACGTGTATGACGTGGGTCTGCGTGTTGCACCTTGCTTTGAGGAGCAACACACCAGCCCAAGCATCTAGAGGACAAAAGACACTGGGATTGCATCAGCTAGAGAGTGAATAGGAAATTTACAGACAAAAAATTGAGTAAAAATAGTTACAGTTTTATTTTTTGTTTTATATTACGTTTGTTCGGCAGTATGTTATTTTGACGTATTTCTTTCTCATAAAAAAGGGGGGAAATATGATTCTTCATTATTTTTACCATCAAATGCTTTTTATTTGAATATTTTCTCACAAATAGTTCATGAGATACGAGATTTTTTCAGAAAACATACACAAAATATTTAAATGGCCGAAATTAAATCAGGCAGGGGGACCCTCAACTGGGTATTTAAATTCCGGCATTTAAAGTTTAACTTTTTATTTGGACAATCTTACCTAGAATGTGAGCATAAGAGAAGTACTACTGAGGAGGGTGATTGTAAAAATGACACTTTCACATGAAACAAATGCTGTACTTGAAAAGAACATACCCCCTGACAATAATGATGGAAAATAAAACACTAACTCTAGCATAAGGGTGAAAAAGGCTAAAACATTGAAGACGTTAACGACATGAAATTATAAAGAAGTATTAAAAATGATTACCTGCTAAGGAGAGCTTCGGTGAGATGTAGGGGTTGGTACGTGTCAGTGGGATGGTGATTTGACGTCCTGGAGTTTTCATGAGCAGATTGAATTTTGCTTTTGCCTATCGCTTCTTTAGCTCCTCCTCCTGCTCCTCTGCCTCCTTTGAACTTGCTTGTCCTCTCCCCATTTCCTCCCACTCCTCCCCCTCCTGTTTCCCTCCTTGATCGGCTTCCACTACCTCCACTTTCACTTTCATTAGCTTGGGAGCAAGACTTTCTGTAAAGGAAAAAAAACTTCAACTTCACCATGCAATCATAGATCAATAAAGGTAAGAAAAAGTTCATGTTGAAAATAAACTTTTACATAAGAATAAAAAACTGCTGGCACCTTATTTGACCAGAAAATATTTGTTATTTATACAGTGTAGAGATTTTAGAGAAAATTATTTCTTTTCAATGTCTTCCATAGTGAATGTGTGTTTCAAAAGTTGCACAACCCTGTATGTTTCACTGTAGTATTTACACATCAGTTATACATTATACATCAACTGTACATTATATCAGCTGTATGTTATATCAGCTGTATGTTATATCAGCTGTAAGTTATATAAGCTGTACATTGCCTTCACATGCATGTCATAGCAAGTTTTGAAAGTGATCACCATCTTTAAACTATAACTGATGTGTAGAAATTAGAATGAAATATACACGACTTTTTAAACATCCTTTATATAAGTGGTTGACATTATGATGGAATTCAATCAATATATTCTGATATCTGCACAACCACAAGTGCAGTTAGAGTAAGGTAAAAATCTCAAACGGATAATACTGAGCCACTGAGTTATGACTTTTAATTGGCTGATTATACCTCCAAAACTTTCTGAATTTGGATATTGCTGATATTTTGCCAGAACAAATGCTGCTTAGATTCTAATGATGAGCCATCAATCTATTAGATTTTTTTATATATATTCAACCAACTGTTTGCTATTCATTAACACCAGAAGCAACTACAACCTAAAGTTAACAGAAAAAGGATTACCACCAGGTATATTTATATGGCTGCACAAAATATATGTACCGTGTATCACAGCGTATAATTCGACCAGGCATATTAGTCGACCATGACTTTTCTGCTTGAAAATACATGATTAGGCATATATTCACTGTTTAAGTCGACCACCATTGTTTCACTTAAAAATACTTCTCATGAAGAATTTTCAGACAAAATCAAGGTCTTGTACAATCCAAGTTTTAACAAAACACAGAAATAAACATAATAATAAAAATATATAAATACTGTTTAGAGTCCGTGCTATTCTTCTTGAGACATCCATGTGACAGGTGTTTTAATTTCAACCAAACTGTTATTCTCAGAGAGCTTGACCCAGTAAATAAAGCTTCCTATAATTAGATTGATGTCAGCTG
The DNA here is from genome assembly GCA_036926305.1 of Uropetala carovei. Classification (NCBI taxonomy): domain Eukaryota; kingdom Metazoa; phylum Arthropoda; class Insecta; order Odonata; family Petaluridae; genus Uropetala; species Uropetala carovei. Next base: position 11,679,266 of record JAXCHB010000035.1, read on the forward strand.
TTAATGATACTATCAAAACTATACCTAGTGATTGCGATCGATCTCCATGGTGGTGAAATCCAATAAAATATCGCATAGGTGTAACCCGTGCACTTTTTTTCCCAAAATGTCATCAAAAAAAAAAAGGACTGTGCATCATACATGACGATTTCTGACCAAATTTTAAAAATTACGAGTTTCAATAGTAAATTTACTGCAACACGCTTGCGCCTATGTTTATACTCGTAAAAGACAAAGAATTCTATGATATAGATGTGTGTGTGTGTGCGCGTGTGTCTGCACGACCAAGCAAACGTTTAGGGTTTAAATGTACGGTTTATATTGCTGTTGGTGCATCTTCGAGATTGAGATAATGTAATATTTTTATAATGTTAAAGCTGTACCTTTTAATTGAGTTTTAAGTTTATTATTGTCACTCAAAATAAGCAATTCTGTCATTAAAAATTTACTATCAATTTCTACTTATGCTTTTGCCAGATTAAGTTGGCATCTGGAATCTGTGGTCGCCAAATTCATCACCGATGCTCCTTTAATCCGGGAGAGAACACACCTACAAGGAATCTCCGCAATTTTTTGATTTTTTCTAATTTTCTGCCACCGTAAATGTCAACTTATTCCAGCACGAATTAATTTTTTTCTCCCTGAACAGGCCCAAAAATAGGAATGCATGTAGTACGCTAGTATGCAGATTATGCAAGCAAATAGGTACAGTATTAAAATTAATTATTTTAGATTTTCTAAAATAAATGTAATAAAATATAAACGCTGGAGCAGCTGATTCAAAATGGCAATCACCTACACTGAAAGGTCAACAGTCTTCGTAAATATCGATGTAAGTTAATTGTAATTTATTGTTCACATTTTATATTCGGCATACAGGTCAACTTTAAGTTTCAGGAAATTATTTTTAAGCTTAAAAGGTCAAATTATATGCTGTGATATACGGTATTCTTCAAAATACTCTTTTGTATACATCATATCACAAATTTAAGATATGTGGCCATTCATCACTTATATAATGCCTTAAAATTCCTTTTAAAATGATAAAAACTATTAAGAATGTGTCAAATAGATACATTCTGAACATAATAGAAGTATGGGAATGCTGAGATTCTTCTACCAAACAACAGTTTAAACTGTGGTGCTTTTCTGACTGTGTGAGAAATTCTGCTTATTTATAATGAGACTTGCCTTCCTCCACCTGAACCGGAACTAGAATCCATTGCTATAGGAGAAACTTTTCCTTCTTCATCTGTGCTTAGATTTGGTGATCTGTTATCGCTACTACTTCCCTCAATCTTCATCTCGCTTGATTCATCAGATAACGTTGTCTTAGGTTTACTTTCAAAAAACCTGAAAATAGAGGAAAATATTAAGAATAGCAATAATGATATCAAAATTAAAAAGGAAATTTCTGAATAACATCAAGGATAAGCAAATATTCTGTTGTTTAATGAAGCGCAATGCATCAAACATGATGCATAATGAGCATGACAAAAGGTTAGTATGCTAACCCACAACAAAAAGTATATTAAAATAAATACATTGACTAATGTAAAATGCAGGACTTTAGTCATACATAGTCAAGACAGAAGTTTTGAGATAATTGAACTATAGGAAATTCTAATATCCTATGCCACTTTTATTTGTGAATTTCAACACTCAAACTACACTAATTAAGCTTTACATGTTTTTCATCCAATGATTAACAGTCATTCTTACTTGAGTATTTCATAGGAAGTATCACGAAACTGCCTGTTTGTACTGTATATTATTTTGCACAAATACTGTGAGAATTGCTATTTAATTTTTATTCCTCAACAACAACAACAACGAGTAAAAATCTACTGGCAAATGCAATTTTCCAAGGCTACAAAATTACATCATGATACTATTTGCAAAATCAATTAAAACATACCTCTGCAAATTTTCATTGTAGTTAAGTTGGTTATAGCTAGGAGGAGTTTCTGTGGAAGACTTTCCATCATAGTAATCATGGTGAGGAGATATTTCACCCAGCATCACAGAATCCCTTTCCTATTAAAAAAAAAAAAAGAAACTGATTATACAGGTAAATTTTAATCTATCTCAAAAAATAAATAGGTAATATTTCTCTTTGATGGAAACAACAATATCATGATAGATACATAATTAAAGTTCAAAATAAAAATCAAGTAATATTTCAATATCAAAATAACATTAAATATAAAATCAGATTAATTAGTTTTTCTAAAAAACTTATTTAGTATAAAATTACTTAAGACCAATGGCAGGAGAAATTTATATATATATATATATATATATATATATATATATATATATATATATATATATATATAAAGATGTGTGGATATCCTGAGAAGGAAAGGTGACCAAAAACTTATAATCCTACCAAATTTCAAGTTTCTAGCACATCTGGAAGTGCCTCATAATTTTGTATCCTCCTATATGATATATACCGTATCTGCCCGAATAGAAGCCGACCCCGTATTTAAGCCGACCCCCCAAAAATATTCACAATTTTTTGGCAAAAACGTAAATTTCGTAGATTTTATGCCGAAGTGTGCTGGACATTCATGCACATCTTAGAATACATTATTCGAGATCGAAGAAATATGTGGGAAATGGTTTAGTTGTCGACATTTTGAAATATTACTCCAATTAATAATTTTGTGTTGCTGAATAATGTTCCACATTCAGTGACAATAATTTCATTCATCTCCATTTTCACAAAAGGTCAAATATAGTAACAGCGATCTCGCCAAGATATTTTTTCATCCAAGTCTATTTCCAATGAAATTAGCATTTACATTGCCTTAAGAAATTGCATTTTTATAATTATAAACGTTCCATGTAAAGTTTTACCGAAATTCAAACAGTTGAGCGTTCAAAGCCGTCAATGCATTTTGCATAATCGTCAATTTACGCAAGCGATCTCGCCAAGATATTTTTTCATCCAAGTCTATTTCCAATGAAATTAGCATATATATTGCCTTAAGAAACTGCATTTTTATAATTATACACGTTCCATGTAAAGTTTTACCAAAATTCAAACAGTTGAGCGTTCAAAGCTGTCAACGCATTTTGCATAATCGTCAATTTACGCAAACGATCTCACCAAGATATTTTTATATATATTCAGCATAGGTCAAATATTTACTCTACGAAAAATGTAGTACTATCATTTGCACACGAAGGCAATGAAAGGCTTCGAGATTTAACCATGACCCAAATTTTCCTCGGACTCGCATTTAAGCCGAGGGGTGATTTATTCATGATAGATTTTGACAAAAAACATCGGCTTGTATTTGGGCAGATACGGTGTGTATACTTATAGGTGGATACAAATTGAGGCACTTCCAGACAGCACCGTAACTAGATATTTTAGCACCTGGGGTAAACTACTAAATACGTGCCCTCTCACCCTTCAAAAAATTATTTTCTCTAGATTATTTAGTTATTATATGGAATTTTTTGTGCCCCTTACTTACAATTAGTTGTGCCTGGGGCAAATGCCCCACTTGCCCTGCCCTAGTTATGGTACTGCTTCCAGATGAGCTAGAGACTTGAAATTTGGCACGATTATAGATTTTTTGTCACAATCAAAGGAAAAAAATCTGAAACTGCTGAAGTTCCCATTTTTAGTGGCTTTTTTGCCCCATTATATCCCCATAAGAAAAGCACATAAATCCATGTAGATGTTTTTATATTTGCTTTGTAAAATTATTTCCCATCAAGTTTCGACCTTAGGAGTTAAACTAACAGAAAGCTAAGACATTATAGTTTCTTATTTTTCAAGACAGAATTCAAATCCATGTAGATTTAGCAAAAATTATTAGTTATTATGGGAAAAAGTGGGAATTTTCTGGGTCTCAACAATCGACTACCATGGCATCAGGCTCAATGCTTTTATATGGGTAAGCTTTTAATGGGAATCAGAGGGCTACATTATAATGCCATCTTATATATTAACAAGTAGAAAAGCCCGTTGTGGTCATAATACAACGGGCCTAGCATTTTCTTTGTTTGCGGAAATGTTGCATGATGTTTCCCTTCTGCTTGCTGCCTTTTTTTAAAATTTTTATTTCTGTATTTTGATTTTTTTATATAAGACTTATTTATATCGTATAAATAGATAAATTTAATTCCGAAAACTCCCATTAATATGTACACCATCCATGAAAAACCTAAAAATTAAAATAGATTTATTTGTTTCAAAAATTTATTTCAAAAATACCTTCTGGTACGGAAATATGCTGAAAGTACCTGGCGATGCCCGGGTTATGCCAGACGTCTTTGGCAAATAAAATTATGTATTATATGGTAATACAATCATTTCTCCCTTTGCGCACCTCAAAACGTGTATTTCCGTTGAAATCTTGATTTTAAATTTTTTCATGAAAACAATACTTTCTCTATACTACGTATATTGGAGAATGTAAAAACTAATTCTGAGATATCTCTGATACCTATGAATTGGGCCGGGAGGATCCATGGAGGTCCGGAGAGAACGTCAGCATACGTGAGAGTAATAGGATTTCGAGTTTAACAATGTAATCGGTTGGCAAGGCAACTTCACGTTAAAAACGCTAAATTTTGTCAAAATATGACATTAAAATGTTAAATTCAAAAGATTTAGATTCGAAAGCGATAAAAGACGATAAGAATAAGAAAATGCATTTATTATTCTTTAATACAGTCCAAGTCCAAAAATCATAGGTCAAATACGTGAATTTTAATAAGCAAAATAAAATAAGGTTGCAGGTCGAAATATCGATTTTCCCATGTTATCTTATGATGAATGGAAATTTACAAAAAACAACATTTAACAAACAAAAAACATTTATTTTTATAATTTGGTTTAAAATTTAAGTCCATATTATGTTCTTATGCCATATATATATTATTAAGATTAAGATAAGATAATGTTCCTTATTCAAACTTGCAAGTACACATGAACCAAAAAAAGCCACGGTGCACGCCGGTAGGTTTAAGCAAATTATAGTATAGATATGGAAGGGTGATTTCATTACCCTTCCTTAACTTCTTTTGTATTAAACCAATTTCCATCAAACAAAGCCAATTTTAATTCTTTATTAGTGTAGATTTGACAAAAAAAACAAAAATTCAAATTACCTAGTTAAGCTTAAAACTGAGCTTATGGAAAGAAACCGTGAAAGGTGAAGTATGGCAACAATGCATCGAGTTTTGTCATTAAATCAGTTGGGAAGTCTTGCCACACACAACATGAGATGCAGTGTTGCCAAACTTCTCCATTCTTTGTTTCTTTCCATACGCATAGCTTTAAGCTTAGCTAAAGTGGATGAGGTCACTAATGTTATAGCATTGTATTATACTTCATTTTATTTCATGGGCGAAGAGTGTTATACTCCAAACTCATCAATAAAGATTATTATTATTATTAAATCGGGAACATGCCGGGGGGTTGGCGAGCGAAGCAAATAGGGACGAAGCCCTTAGTTTTAGTATAATGGCATAATAATTAGCCCTACGAAAGAAATGGTTCTCTTATATCAAGAATGCTAAACTTTATGGCTAATGAAAACATTTCCTTCTTTTAGGCTTTTAGGTAACAAATTGCCAAAATTAAAAACTACTATTCTTTAATGATAATTCATCAATTTTATGTTTTGGAATTCTTCAGTGACAAAAATTTGCATTAGATTAACATGCATGCAATATTAGCCAAATAAAAACTTCTAGGATAAAAATTCCCTTTTGTCAGAGTTTAATATTCAACTGGTCAAGTGGAATACTTTTGTTATCAAAGCCTTTCCTTTCTATTAGGTATAACTTAAAACTTCCTATCTCTACATATACAATACTTACAGAAAAAGTATGTTCATCTTGTGCAGGAAGCTCAACACGCAGAAGATCAGCAGGTTTTGCCATTTCATCCATTAATGTTTCCATGAATGAAGCCAAATCACGACAGCGCTTAGAAACTTGTTGCCTTGCTGATTCAGACACCTGAGTGGCTTTCTAATTTATTCAGCAAAGAAGAAATACTGATAATATTATTTCCTCTTCCAAAGAAGATATTTATTTATGGAATAGGGTGGAATGTATAGCTTTAAAATTTACTAATAGTAAATAATAATATTAGAATAAAATTATCCTATTGTGGTATGATGATCTCATCTTTGACAAGGATATAAAACATTTGTTAACTGATAAAATTACAAAAATGTACACTGTCTATGCTTTTTTTATTATAAAAAACTAATTATCAGACAATAAAACAAAATACTAAAAAATGCAATAAAATTCTTCTAGTATAAGATATAAAAGATTGGTTGTATTTAATGTTAATACTTCAAATATTTGTTTATTTTACTATTTCTTACAAACTAAATAGTGCTCAAATGTGTTATTAACTGAAAAATATAAATGTTATCTAAGTTGAAAGTGTTTATAAAGAATGTCAAATTTATCAAATATATTACACAATGCAGACTTTTTTAACCAATCAGATTAATATTAATTTCCTTCATAAATACAAAAAAAAGACTTCTTTAAGAAGCAATAAGATGTACATTATCCACACACTGATATTCAGGGGATCTTAGGAAATAGACATTTTAGTATCTTATAGTAACTTACTAGGCCACTGCTGGGATGAAGTTATGTATAACAGAAAATTTCTACAAAAGCATAGTCTTAATTCATTGACAGAAAATTAGTATTCTCATTTTGAGTAAAATTTATATGCCTTTCTTTAATACTTGTTTCATCTAAAAAATAGTTCTATGATATTATATAAGTACCTGCAGTGCTAGGAATTCTCACCAAGAAATTTAATTGAGGATGACTAGTCTTAAATAACAATAATTCACAATTTTGTAGTTGAGACTGTGAAAATGCAAAATAGAGCTCTCATATTTGCAGATTGAAAATAACTATACATTGAAACTCCTAGATATAAACTTCAGAAAAAAAGGTACAATCAGTGAAGCTGTTAATAACAAGAATTATTATAGCAATGAAATAATTCATAGCATTGAATAATAAAAGAATAAATCAATTTCAATTTTAAATAAGATAAATGGACTAAAGGCTTGACCTTTTATAAAACAATTAGAATTTAGTATACATTTTTGTTATTACTAATAGTGCATTAAAAAGTTAAAGCAAATTATATGATTTTTATTGAGGGTTTTAATATTTTTTACTAAAGATTTTCTATCGATCAATACTAAGATGTATGATTCACAAAAATCCATTGCTTTAATCGATATTAGTTATGAAAACGAGGTCCCTGCTCATTGGTTGCCTATTACATTGGTCTCACTTAAGATATGCTTTTTCTATATGACGCATTCACCTTATTTCCATAACATACCTGGTCCAACATAAACATTATCTCCTCCTGAATACGCTCACTCTCCTTGAGAACTTCATCAGAGAACTGGGGGAAATCCTCCTCTGCAGGCTCAGCAAAAACATCAGGATTACTTGGACCCTAAATGCAAAAATAATGTCATTATAAATAAAAGATCAGTTTAAAATTAAAATAATTTCTCATTGTTTAAAAGATAACAAAATGTTAGCAATACATTTTTATAAAATTTTAACATTTATTATTCTGACACTATATTTCAAGTCAGAAATTGAGACAACTAAAACAAATTTTAAGACACAGAGTGAAATATATCTTAAATACATATAATTCTTAGCTTTGGAATAGATCCTAGATGCATTTGAGTTTTGAAGGACAAGGTTAAAGGATACAATATTTTTTGGTGTATAACATGCACTTTTTTATCACGAAAACACATCCTCAAATCACACAATGGATGTTCAAATGCTGGAGAGGTATTTTAATTAAATTTGGTATCGGTATAGGTATATATAAATTCTCAAGTTTCTGTCATGGTACTTTTGGACATTTCACGATGGAATTAAAAGCTGAAAATTTCAAAACCATTAAACCCCCATGCGGTGATGCCTAGAAAAATGAAACATCCTGGAAAAAGTCCTGGGTTTGACCTCATGAGATGATTATATTTTCCCATATGTTTACACAATTTTCGAGTGCAAGGATTTTTTCCTTTGGTCATCAAAATACCTTAATATGAATGGATTTTTTCGTAGTTGCTTTATTCAACAGTTAAAACTGTGTACTATCTTATTCTTGCAATGTTTACATGTTACCCAGTCGAAGTTTTCCAAAATATGCATTTTTTTCCAAATATTGTGAATTTTCACACTTTCTGGGCATTGTCAAGGTGACCATCATTGTTACATCTTATTTAAATTGAAGGAACTCTTACTCTAGTTTATATAATTCTGCTAAGGCTGCCTTTGGTACAGAAAAAGATTTTCTATATTCAATAGTCTTTCTACTTAAAATGAAACATTTTTTCGGTGTTTTTGTTATTTTCTATTTACATAAAAGTTAAGTGAACATATCTTTTTATTCAAATTAAGATTTGAAATTATTTAATATCTTTGTTCATTACTTTTAGATTTATAATGCTAAAAAGTCCTTTTGAAGCACAGTACAGCGCAAATATCTCATTTCTTTACCCATTACATGAATATATACATGAAGAAATCAAATTTATACTAATGGTGATTTATAAGATAAATAACATTTTTGTTTTTAATTACTATATATTTCTAAAATAAGCAATAGATACTTTCAAAACTATAATTATGTAAACTTGTGTTGTTTTTAAGTCTTTTATATAATATTTTTATTGTCAATATCTGCTTTGTGGAAAAATATTTTTAAAACTTGAAAAATTATGCGATTTCGGGGGTGCGTCTTATATAAGGGAGCATCTTGTACACCAAAAAATACGGTAATATATTTTTGATATAGGAATGTGAAAAGAAAAAAGGTAATGGGTTCAATTAAGGAAAATTTTAATATACTTAGAGAACAGAGAAGTTAAAACAGTTTTGTTAAATTTAGATAGAATAAATTTTTATGAAAACTATGTAGATGATATGGAATTTTGAACGACCTTACTTTAAGAAAGTATAATAGAAAATGGACAGCATAATTTATAAAAAATAAGGGTTGTGACTGGTTTTCATAATAGAGGGAGTTGTGATGAGGAGAAGGAAAATTCACAAGATAAAAGCGGTTCAAATTGTAAAATTCTTGTCCAACTGAAAGGCAAAAAAATTTACAGACTGTAACACAGAGCTTTCATTGAAAATGTTCTCACAGAAATATATTGTGATAAAAATTCAATATTAGCTAGACATCAAGTTACTAATCAGGATTATAAGCAATTTAGAACTTTTAATGATACTTTTATTGGGTTTAAAAGAAGAGGCTGTGAGAGAGTTATTCATAGATATTAGAAGAACAATATTGAAGAAAGATAAATAGTTATTAAGGATCTCCTTTGATTAATATGTATATGCAATGGATAATAAAAAATATTAAATAAGTTGAGAACATGAAGACAGAATTTATTAAACAATTATAATTAATTATTAATTAATGAATGTGATTAGGTATAAAGCATTTGTGAAGTTTAAATTACCTTTAGTAGACGATGCTGTCCAATAACAAACTCCAATTTCCGAGACCATGGGTTGACGAAGCTTGACCACTCAGTCTCAATGAGGGCATACGTGCCATTTTGAGTCCTAAACCTGTAAGGCTTCCCTCTGTATGGAATACTCTGTTGACTCATCACTGAAATAGAACAATGTAAAAATTACTTATCCCTAGAGAGAATCTGTAAGATGGTTTGATATCACTTTAGAAAGAAAATTTTTATTAAAATAGAGTTTCAGCCAATGAATCAAAATACAGAAAGTAATTTAAATCTTACTGTAACTCATATACACATTATTTAGTACAAATATTTTTTGTGTGTTCTATTTAAAATAAGACTAAGACTCTTGTCTGAAACTTAACATGTAATCAGGCCTTTATTAAATAAATAAATAACAACATCTCTTGCTATCACTGACATGATATGGTTTCTAATGAAAACATGCATCCAATCGTACTATAGATCGATTCCATGCAGCCATGTTCTACACTTGGCAAATATTTTTACATGCTACAGGCTTTACATTCCTTCCAACAGACAGTAAGCCTATACTCATGCATTTTTTTACAATGCACATGGATAAATCATCACAGATGTTTAAAAACCTGTTACCACAGACTTTTTTTGACAAGAGCTCAAAGTACGGAAATTTAAAACATCCTCCATTTGCCATTATATTTTACCAGTAGAATTTACATTCAAGCATTACCATCTGATAAAAATAATTACCATTCTGATAGGCTTCTTTCAAAGCAGGCATATCTTCCGGATGATAAAAATCCATAACAGAACGTGTTTCCATGTCTTGGGGTAAATAACCCAAATATGGAATAGCTGCAGGATCAACATGGCTAAAGTGACATGAAGACAAGTGGCGTGTGACAAACTTTCTCGTAGTAATAAAAGGAATGACTGCCTCTTGTACATGAGAGGAGAGAGGCAGCGCTGACTGTGAATGAGCTGGAGCAGAAGAGGGAGGAAGAGATGAATTCTTTGCTGCTGATGGAAATAACTCCTCATCAGGCCCTTAAAAAAAGAAAAAGTTGATTAGATTTTAATTAATTAAATATGAGATTGGTAGCAAAAGGGGTAAGTATGAACATAATCATGAAATTATCCATTACTATCATTTTAAAAGTATTTTTTCTGCCAACCCAAGCCAATATTATAAATAACCACTAGTGTTATTGATGAACATGGAAAAATCAGTTCATTTTTTTTCTATTATTAAACTCAATAATATTTTGTTTTATTTTGCTATGAAGATTTCTCCCATTTGCCTAATTTGACTAAGTGAAGAGAATTTGGAATTTGATCATCTGTTATGTGCATAAATTTAGCTTATATTACTTTTTTATGTAGTTATACCACCCACGTAGAGTTTCATTTGTAAGTGGCATCAATGTGGATATGTACACTCAAAATTTCAGCTTTCCATCTTTTATACCTTCAGAGATATTTAAAAAAATTAAAAGGGCCCCTACATCAAATCCAAATAAAAACAAATGGCAGCAATACAGAAATCTACATTCCAAGTTTCCGTTCTCTATCGTTTATCGTTCTGTTACAATTTCAACAAGAGCACAGACGGATGGACAGACACATGATAAAGTGAAACTACAAGCACATGTATTTAAACACACTAAAGAGTTTAACATACCATTAATATTACTTTTAATGTTCATGAAAACTTAAATGTTGCATCCTGAATACAGTTTATATGATTTGTACTTAAAGATACTTTTAATTAAAAAATATCTTAAGCAACTTGATGAGCAAATATTAATGTTTTAAACTCTTTTGAATAATGCCATAAAATCCTCAGCTTTAACAGTAGACATAGCTCACAATTTTGTTGATTTAAAGCCCATAAAATAATAATTTTAATATTAATACCTTAATTTAAATATTATTCAGCTAAGCATACCTTTATAAGCAGAATAAATTCGAGTTGCAGTGATAACTAGAAAAACACTGTCATTCAATTCCCCTGATGCCTTTAATCCTGAGTCCTTAATTCCTGCTTTTTTGTTTTGGAATGCAGATGACAGAGGTGAGGGTAATGGTAAAGAAGAGCTCGCCGTCTGACTCTTAGCCATTGAAAAATTCATCTCCCGAAATGTCAGGGTAAGGCGGAAAGGTAAGTATGGCACTCTTTTTCCTGCAATTCCATAAGCTATATTCCGTAACCCACGGTATTGACGCAGACTGCAGTAGAATGAAGTTTTGTTGGGAAATCCTGAAAATACAATACAAACTGATTTATAACGCCGTATGCGAGTGAAAATTAAACATATTTTACACTAATGGTAAATCTACATATGAACTGATTTTTTCAAATGTGTATTTAATATACCATCTGATTATTGTATTCTAAGCTTCAAAAGTACTAAATTACTTTTAAATTTTAATTAATAAACTTTTGAAATAATTTATTAAGAGCAGAATTATAGATTTTTTTATCCAGACCAAAAAGGGACATCAGTTAGTATGCAGTGCTTTTAATTCTTAAACCTTATTAAGCTAATTTTCAAAGAAGATTCAGGAGGTTAGATTTATGTAAAAGTGAAATTCACAATATAAATCTATAAAATTATAAAATCTACTTGTATGGACATATTAAATTCTCATTTTTGAGTAAATAAACTCTACCTTTGAAAGAAATGTCCTCTCCTCTTGCAACTCCTGATGTGATGTGCCCAGCAAAAGCCATGCGATCCTTAGGATGTACAAAATCGATAAAATCTCTCCCCAGCCACATGTCACCAGGAAAACCAAGGACAGCAGTGAGATTGCGAGTTGTGTGAACTACAGTTCCATCTGCCATGGACACAATGACCACAAAACCCTCCCCCTGGAACTCCATAAATCCCAGGAAAAGATGATGAAGTAATGAAGACATAAGTGACAGGTAAGAAAAGAAAGAAAATAATAAAAAATAGTATGTTGGCAAAAAGGAAAGAAAAACCTCAACTTTGCATGTACATATATAAGCTTTGTTTACCATATTCAGTGAAATGATTTTTGCCAGTGGTGTATCCACTAAGTACAACATAAGAAGGAAAGATTACAATGAGAATGTTTAAAGCCTGTACGTACATGATGTAATACTGTTCGTGCTCACCCTTCTTAATATTTGCTTTCATTTTTGTCATTTTTATCAGAGATTCCGGCATTGTTTTTCCATTATTAATTGCTCTAATATTATATAAGTCTAGTTCAGTATCGTTATTTGATTCCATTCATTCTAAAACCTCATATTCATCACCTATTTTCAATACCATCAAATTGAATAAAATATATATTCCCTCCTTCTTTCATGTCTTTTCCATAGCATACTTCCTTCAATAACTCCAATATTTCCTTCCCCCAAGTATATTTCTTACCCATGTATTCCACATATTCTTATCAAATAAATCAAACTAACTTCTTTTACAAAAACTTATACTTATAAGTTTTCTCCATCAAAAATTCTTTCACTATTATATTAAAAATGCAATCGCATCTCAACATATTGCATCATCAGAGTCCAAGCCTCTGTCAATAACAAAAAGCATTAATGCCTTATTTTTTGTTCAGTTCTATAGCTTGCTTCTGGAGTGTTTATAGCACCCAGAGTCAGAACACTACCAAGCCACCCACTTTGATGATAGTTCATAATTTTCATTCTACTCTATTAAAACTTTCACGTGCACTTCCTAAACATTTTGTTAAAATCTTCTCCTTACACTTCTGGTATGAGTATACCTCTGGCAAACATCATTTTATTGATTAAAATGCTCTGTAAACAATGATCTAAATAGTAAGTATTCCTTGTCCAATGATTTAATATACATTTGATATAATATACATTTCTGTGTGAACATATGCACCTTCAGTTTCAGCACATTGAAGGACATCTTTTGAGTCAATTATGGTTGTGTCATCTTCCTGTTGTCTGCTCACCACAAGCAAATAACTCCTTTTATGAGATTCTTTGTTCAATAGCAAGTAGGATACTGCCTATAGCATTCTTTTTGTGAGAATTCAACAAAAGATGTTTCAAGCTATATTTTTAATTTCCAGTTGATGAGATCACCATCCATCTATAATAAGGTTTTACTCTGTGGTGTTGGAATGTTATCCATGACTATTATAGAGTCAATGTTTGCACAACCTTCATCCATAATATTTAGGGTTGAGCTTCATAGGTAGTAGTATAAATGAGTTTTATGATGCATGCAAATCTTAGGAAGAATTTCTGAAAAAAAATGTTTGCTGTCTTTGAGCAGACATCATTAGAGGTAAAACTTTGAAAAACAACAAAATAATCCGATTAAATGAACAATTAAATATCCAGTGTAATTTTTAATCATCTAATTTTAAATTTGACCAGCTCTCTTGATTTCCATTTACCGATTACTGCTACAGAAATTAAACCCAGCAAGAATTATACTAAGCCAAAAATAAATTTATTTGGACATTTTGTATGTAATCTGATTTAAAATTAATTATTTTGCCATACTTACATTGAAAAAATAAGGCTCTTATGAAATGGACATTAATGCTCATGACTTACCTCAGCCTGTGTATTGCTAGTATCACCATTAAAGCAGTTAGCTATGTGCTCCTTCACCCTGCTAGTCAATGGGCCATTTGTAGCTCTTTGAATTTCATTTTCTCCTTGTAGGCCTTGGAGGTAAAGTAAACCATTAATTAGTTATAAGAAAACTGAATAAATAATCGATTTTAATGTAGCTACTCATTAATTAAGTCAGCATCAGTTAAATACAGTGAAACTCGGTTATAACGAGATGCAAGGGGCCGAAGAGTATTGCTCATTATAACTGTTATTCGTTATAACCGTTATTGTAGGTATACGTTACTTTTACTGTTACTCACTACTTTTATCACTTATATATATAGTTATGGAAAAGGGACTAAAATAACAATGAATAAAAATAGCTTATGATTACACAATTAGTAATTTATTCTATGTAATTATGCACTACATAATTAATTCACAAGCATAATAATTTTATTATTAAAAAAGTATTTTGATGGAATACATTATTTTCGTTATGGCGTTTTTTTCAAAGGCACTAGTAATGCTTTCCCAATTGTTCCAAATGGTCGAAACAGTTGACGAGTTAAGTTTTAACTTTTTGCAAATAGATGCATTGCTTGCTCCATTCTCTAACTCACGAATAATGATTGTGAAAATTTTTCTTTTCTCCACTGCCATTTCAGGGTAAAAAAAGAACTGAATTTTCCACAGCACAAAACAACCTAAACCACAGAATCAAAATTGTTTTAAAAAATTCCAATCCTTTCATTAAATTTTATTTGTCCTAAGTTTTAAGAAGACGTGTTCACCCTCAAACATTTCAAATTGCGCTGAATTTTATATTTCGTCTGAATTTGAAAGCTGAATGTTTCATATCATTACAGTAAAATTTCATTGGTTAGTTTGCTGGGTAGTTTCTCTTCCTAGGTCTTTTGAGAATCCATAGCATTAGGGAAGAGATAAAAGAGAGGATTAGGAGATTGGGGAGAGAAAACAAAACACTCAAACAATGTACAGCTGCAGGTAGTTCACAGCGTAGGGGCTGCTCCATTCAAATTCGACAGGGCTCTTTATGGGTGATGTACTGTACTTAATGAGATTCTGAGAATGGAAATCGAATCAAACTCTCTATGTATGTCCATTGTCAATATCTTTAAAAGAGTTTGCAATTGCTACCCACAGAGGATATGGAAAGAAATAAGGGGAAGAATGTCATATACGGACATAGTGATGTTAGATCTTATTGTTAGTCTCTCATACTGCAGTACATCCACTGCTCCTTATAACGGTTTTAAGATTTGCTCTTTATATCCGTGAAGCTCTAACTACCATGATCGCTTTAACCGTGAGATGTTGCTCATAAAATACTTCATGTCCAACCAACTCTTCTCTGTTTGCTCGCAATAGCCGAGATCTCGTTATAAATGAGTTCGACTGTATCTTCCAAATCTCTTAAGATACACATTGTGACAACACTTTAAAAAAATTTCTGAGTAACATATGAATAGTCAAAAAATTTTATGCAATTTTCAGAAAGTAAGTGTAACTGCTAATAAGTGTAATGCTACAAAACTCTGAGCAGAAAATTGTTGACAATGTCAGCTTCTTTATATAAAACACTATTCAACCAATGATGTAGATAATTCTTGTAGCATAAAAAGATATTTTAAACTTATTTATCACAATATAAAGCATATACTCTATGATCCAATAAATAATGAAACACTTTTATTATTAACCCATTCAATGCAGCATGACTGGAATTCCAGTCATGGTGGTTCAATCGAATGGCGGCATGACTGGAATTCCGGTCATAGAGCTACATCTGGTTATAGCAGTCTGGGCAAGGGACCGCCGGCGGAATGAGTTTCCTATGCGTCTCCAGCCATCAGTTTGACTCTAACCAGCGCTTGAGGAAAGTCCGTTTTGCAATTGGTGGATTTTCGACTTTTTCTTTTTTTGGGTACGTACTCACTTTGATTTTCCTTTAGTGATTGAGAATTAGTTTTATTATGAATTAAAGGTTATTTTATTTTCTTTCCAGTTCCTTTTTATATTATAAGAAAATCCATTTGTTCATCGTTAATTTTTTTCGACGATTTGCATGTTTTTCCTCTAATAATTTGTCGGTAAGTACTCGATTCAAATTACCATCAGTAAATGAAAATTAGTTGTTTTATTATCGATTAAAGGTTGTTTTCTTTTCTTTCCAGGTCCTTTTTATATTTTAAGAAAATTCATTTTTATAATATTACTTTTTTCGATGATTTGCGTATTTTTTCTGTAATAACTTGTTGTATCGGTAAGTATTTTAAAAAATCGTTAAAAATCTATTTTTGCATTTTCTCATTAAATTTTTTCATATCTGCATTTCTTGCACCAAATTCTACTGGAAATGTAAGAAAACTGGATTCGGTCACCAGCAAAGAACTCGGATTTTCGGTGCCGCATTGAATGGGTTAACTACGATTTTAAACTTTTCTCATAAAGGAGAACTTTAATAAAAATTTCCTTTATTTTAGCAGAAAATTTTACGATATAAAATTACAAATAAATAGTTACTATAAATCTTTGCATTTTCAAAATAGTGGTCAGGCTGTTTTCAGATGATTTTATTATATTATAAAATATATGCAAATTGTTATCTAATGAATGACTTTGCAAAAAATAAGTAAGGAAAACAGAAAAAATGCTACTAACAATTCAAAGTAGAATCCTTCCCCTTCATTTTCTTTAAGCAATTTAGGGTTTGTGCAAGAGCAGCCATTTGCAGAACCTCAGGATCACCACCACATTGAACCTCAGCAGCACTGCTGTTCACCATAATTGGTGCCACTTCAGGACCAATTGATGAAACGGGCATTACAGTAGTTGGCCCAATACCAGAGCTACCATTAACAATGGTAACACTAGACGCCACTCCAGATGCAGTTCCTGCCCCCACAACCTCAAGCCCGCCTCTACCATTCTCTTGATCCCATGAAGATGAGGCTTTCTTAAGCTGTTTCCTCTTCTTCTCCTTTCGTTTTGCAGACATCTGTGGGGGCTGTGGAATCACTTCATCATTTCTGGAAAAAAATGAATTGATCCATAATGTATGATAGTTATGATAAAATAACACTCATATATCTACACAGCAAAAAAGACATTTCACCAAACATGAGTTGGGAATGAAAATTTATATCCTTCAATTACTGGTAAAATTTCTGATTGAAAATGAAGAGTTTTTTACACACAGATTTGGTTAGTAGGTATATGGTGATTTTCCTGATTTCATCGTTAATAGAGAGATATTTTGTAAAGAATTAGGCAGCTCCAGTTGATATAGATACAACTAAGAGTTATAGAAAGAAACTAACTTAACCTGCTAAAACTAAGTACATAGTTTAATCTACACAGGATAACCCGAAAACATATATGTACAACTTCAGCATGACAAGCACCCGCAAAAGCTTCAATCAGTTAATAAGGAGTCTAATATGCTTCTCAACCAGTAGATTGTGACCCCCTAAGAAGCACAAAGGAACTTCTTATTGGGTCACATCGTACCCTTAAAACTCAAGTTTGCAAAAAAATATATCCATTAAAAAGTTATATAAAAATTCTGAAGCAAAATTTTGTTTGAAATCAATAATTATATAAAATTTTATGAAGCACAAAAGGAAAATCAATTATAAAAACACAAATAATTTGAAAATCTCAAGAGCATCATATAGCATGGTAAGCAGAGCAAAAATTGCATATTTGAGAGTATAGGAGCATATTTTGTATATTCCTGTAATTGATTTAATTTAACTCTAAAATAGATGAGCTTTTTCCATATTTATTTTTATCTGTTTCTATATCCACATTTAAAACTGTATGACATGATAAATTCTTTACTCACCCACTGCTGAGGTCTGAGGGTCTTCTAGAATAAACACTACTCCCACTTGAATTGCTATGTCTTGATTTACTACTTCCACTGCTATAATAAATTACAAGAAATACATATAAAATTACAATTCAGATGTACTTGCTAAAAACTACAATGTTTTCACAAAATTATCTTACTTATGCTATAATAGAATGTATAAATTTTTGCATCACCTACTGAAAGAATCGAAATGAATAACTAAAGATGAATGATATCTGTTAGATCCTGTTTACTATATTTCCCAGCGTATAAGACAGATTTTTCCGTGAAAAACATCGCCTAAAATCAACCTGCGTCTTATGTGCCGGGGTAAATATTTTCTCAATTGTATAGATGTGCCGATACTTTGTATAAAAGTTTGAATGAGATAAAATATAAAAAAACATTTGCTAAGCCTATATCAAAGTTCTTTTACAAAACAAATGATACATGCTTTTGTTACAAAATAGATGTCATAATAATAAAGATGTTCGCTTTGTGATCAAACTACGTATCAGTATTATTAAGCGACTTCATCGTTGGCTTGGCAGCTATAAATGTAACTTAGTATACAATTTCTCACATTCATCTCAATCATAAATATTGTATCCCTGGATATAGAGAATCACCTTGTTTTCCCTGAACAGCACGACTCACCGTATTGTGAGTATAGAACATTGACGTGTGTTTCATTGGTATGCGCTGCATGTTTGATACAGTATTTTATCTAAGTGCGGGTACATTCAATACGTAATTACCATGTTAAAATATAAAGTGCAAATTCTAATGCCTAATGGGATCGAAAAATAAAATATTTTCGTGCAGTATAGCATTTAAACTGGAAGTCATGAAGTACACCGTAGATCACGGACATCGAGCAGCTGAAAGGCATTTTGGTCCACCTCCAACAGAAAAAATGATACGGGAATGGAGGAACCAAAAAGAAGATTAAATGAAGGTAGACAAAAGCAAGAAAAATTTACATCGATGCGCTGAAAAATGGCCACATCTTGAAAAATACGTTAAAAACTGGGTTATTGATCTTAGGAGGAATGGAATTGCTGTATCAACGAAAATGATTTTAATTAAAGTGAGAATAACTGCAATTGAAAGGATAATTGCAGATTTTTTGGGACAACATCATTGTGGGCTAAGTATGTGTACCAAAATTAGAATAGTCCAAATAACGCCAATCGAATACGAAAATAAGATTGTAGAATTCCATAAATATGTTCTAAACATGACAAAAAGAGAATGTGTTTTGAGTTAGGACAAATACGAAACATGGACGATTTTCTAGGCTTCTACGATGAATAAACTTTCTGTTTCAAAATCACGGTGTCTTATGCGCCGGTGCATCTTATATGCCGGGAAATACAGTATATCTTTACTGGATATGTAAATTAAGGATTATTATTTATATTTATTTCACACATCAAACTTTAAATAGTGATCACAAAAATTGCTAATGTGAAATACATGCAATTTTCCTTAAAAATCTGTTCTCTCTCTCTTCATTAAAAAACTTAGCTGCTTTTATATGATGTACTTAGCAAAGCTTTTAATCTGAAAGAAACTGATAATAAACTAAACAAGTCTAAATAACATGAAAAAATAGCTAGTAATGTTTATCTAATTCTGAATCAGCTTTCATTTATGCAGACATATTAAATAAGTAAGATGATTTCTTGAAACAATTCTAAGTAGGAATGCTGAAAATTGATGATTTTGAAAGTTTATATGCATGTCATGTTTCAAGAAATAAATATTTGAACATAACATGATTTTTTGGTGTCACTGTTATTTATGCTTGAGTAACTGTAAATAAATTTTCCACAATTTGAGCATCATGTCATAGCAAAAAAATGTACGCTCTATCATATTATGAATTTGATCAGCTGACTACAACACTGGAATGGCTTACAAAAATTTATGAAGCAATATTTATTCCCAACATACCCTCCATTCAGAGCTACTGTTAATATGTCCTATTCAGAATGAACAATGGCTGTATAAAGTTACTTTGAAACTCTTAATCTGTAAACTTGCCCTTTGGTCAATTTTTTGTTGTTAGAATGATATTACCTTTTATTTTTCCAGGAAATCTGTTCTCTAAGGAAGGATCTTATGAATAAGTAACTTAAATTCAAATATATAAGATAATGGGCATGTTAGTATGTTTAAAATGAACATTTCATTTAACGTGTCATTCTCTTCTGCTTTGCCATTTTAATTTTATTATTATTTTGCAAATTGAAAAACTGAGTACCAGTGTTACTAAGAGCCACCTAATAATACAACACCTATAATGCAACAAACTCAATTTTGAGTGTACATTATGTGAATACTTTTCAATCCCCAAATTCACAACCTAAGCACAACTAACATGAGTTAAGTGGATGCATTCTAAGCGACAGACGAAATTGTTTGTTCAGTCATAAACCTTTATTGGGATGGATACCTAGCTGGAAATTGCATCGAACAGCACACATCTAATAGAATGTAAACTTACATATAAAAATTAATGTTGCCATGAGGGATGTGTTGCTTTTTTATAGACTAAATATTTAAGAAAAATCCATTTTACATGCCTAAAACACATACTTGCCAAAAATACATTGCTTCCTGCGTGAAATAAAACAAATTGTGTATAACATTTTTAAAAATATGAAAAATAAATTCCCTATTTTGAAGCAGCGGATCGTGAGATTTGTGAATCCAATGCTGAGAAATTCGTTACCTATACGTTTTCAATACATTTCTTATTTTTAAAGACAAGAGGAACCAGTATTACTTTGAATTCCACACTAATATTAGGACTAGTTTAGGAGTAATTCAAGTTAAGAGTGATATGGAATCGGTAAAAGAAAATCGGCGTTAAACTATAGCTTGCGAACGTCACAAAAGAAAGGCTGTTACTGCGTAGGCTTGTGTAGCATCACTCCACGTTTCCCCGCACACATTTAGCTCATCCTGAATAATGTTTAGAAATTTGGGGGAACTTGGAAGGCGTCCCATGGTTAAGCAGATGCGCACCCCATTGAGTTTCGAAAGAACGTATCGTCCAATACTGTGACGCACAAGAATCGAATGGGCATATGACCAGATGAAAAGGTTCGAGCGACCATATTATGGAGATGAGAACAATGAATTCCTATTTGAAGTGAAAACGACGAACAGTACTCTCCCGTTCAACGAGTTACGTATCATCTGCGCCTGAAGGGATTGCATTACATAAAAACTAAAGGAAAGGTCCGGATAAAACCACACAATTATTATTAAATTAAACACTTGGTAGTAATATAAATTATAATATATCTAAACAATAGCGAAGGTAGCAAAGCATATATGCCTGAATGTATCAGAGATGATGCTGCACATGTCCCTTGAATCTTCCTTTATATTCAGAGCCCCGCAAGATTCTTAAAACCCCTTCGGAGAGCAGTGGTGCCAACGTTGAAGACCACTGACGTAGACCCAAATGTTATTTTTTTGGCGAGTGAGAGTAAGAATGCGAGAGAATGAGAAGAGATTGAGAATGCAGCAATGAGCCAAGATTGCTGTTCTGTGTTCGGGAATGATTTTTTAAAAAAGCATACAGTACTTACTGATTTTAGTTCTCGCTGTGTCGATTTAAAACTCTTCAGACACAATTGTCGACGCGCCTATAAATACTAAACCAACCAAATTAAAAGTCTTATATGTCGAATGTTGGCTAACTATTATCTTAGCTGGTAGAATTAGAGCTGGCAAGTTCCACAGAGGACCAGATAAGTGACCGCGCAAGGAGTAATTTGAACTTACCGCCATTGGTGCATAAATACCTCTTTTAGCATTTAATAGTTAGTGTTTAGGCAAATCAACCTCTTGGAATATTATCGCTTTTAGAATTTAAATGGGGCAATAAAGATTTTTAACAAAGTTTAACATTCATTTATGAAAGTGACATTTCGTAATAAATACGCGGGTCGTAATAAATAATTCTCTCCTGGATGTTTACGATGGGTTGACGAACATGAAAAAGCTAATGAACATTTGTTAACGATGTCCTCATAAGACTAGTGAATAATTGTTGCCTATAGTTTCAGGCCGAATTTATCTAATTAAATCAGAGGTCCCAAACTTCATACTTCTCTGACCGCCTCTTACGGCAGTCGACCTTATCGCGACCCCCATAACCCCATCCAGCCGAACAAAATATGAATGGAATATTTAGATAAAATCGGGATTAAAAAAAACATTGATAATGAAATGAAATTAAGCAACAAAATTAAATCTAAAAATAAAGAATAGAAACTATTACGTATACACTGGTCCCTCTTCACGACCCCAGCTTGGGAACCGCTGAATTCAATTATATCGACAATCCATTTTTTCGATTATCCGTGTTCCACTCCCATTTCATTAGCACGGTTAACGTAAATTTTTAAATATAACGGTTCAAGAACTTATTTTTAAGAGACATACCTCCTTTGATATTGGCTTGTTGAGCTGTTTGAGTATCCTGAGTCAGATACCTTGGTCTTACTAGTCTCCGTCTCCTCCATGTTGATGTGCCTGAAAAGATGAAAATTGAGTGAATTCCTCGGTCTAATTCAATGTTTTTTTAAAAGAAACTTTAGCATTAAATCATAGCTGTTTCTTACTAGCAATTTCATTTTTTTCTACGAACATTAATAAAAATTTCTCGTATTTTTGCATTTTTTTCGTCCGTCAATGAGAAAAGCTACAGTTCGTATAAATAATCGCCAAATATTGTCCGCAATTACATTCTATGCGAAAAACCTAACGAGGAGTCAGCATACTCTTTATTCTAACTCGGCTGCACACATATTAGAATAATAGTAAGCGGAGGTCTAGCATATACAGATTACTCCGCTAACATGCGCTTTTTTAAAACTCCTAATAAATCAGAGCAAAAATTCGATAGAGAAATTTCGGAAAATTTCTAGAATTAACACATTTTCGCGGCATCCGAAAATATCTTTTTCTTTTTAGACCAATGGGTGGCAACAATAGCGAGCGGAAATTTCGACCTCTGGGCATACATCCTCAAACGTTTGTTTTAAGAATACTAAATATAAACGGGCGACTCGAAATTAAGATAAATTCATTAAGATGTTAAAATTTTACTTTTCACCTATAAATTCAGTATTTTTCGGAGGGTAAAAAATAATCGATCAAAAACATTTTTTTTTACCTAAAACAACCTTCGGTGCTTCCTCGAAGGCTTTATTTATACTACCTCTCCGAATCGCAACGCGTGAGACTGACACTATCGGGGTAGAGTTGATCGTCATTCATTATCGGGTGACGTATTTTAAGCTTAGCAAAAACTTCTTTCTTTTTTACGTAAAACAACCTTCGGTGCTTCCTCGAAGGCTTTATTTATACCTCTCCGATTCGCAACCCGTGAGACTGACACTTCCGGGAGAGAGTTGATCGTCATTCATTATCGAGTGACGTATTAAGCTTAAAGTTTACCCGCCTCCCTTTCCCCTACTAACCGGTTAAGCCTTTCATCCTCTCATCCCTCGCCTCGCTTAAAACGAGCTATTTGGAGTTGCGGCGGTTTTGGGCAACCTACGTCACGGTTCGAAACGTGAGCTCAATTGCGGAACCGCAGAAAAAAACTTCCATTATCGAAAAGCGATCCGCGAAATTTATTGTGGACGATTTTCAAACGTTGCTGAATTTACGACCGTTGAATATATTCCAGACTGAAGTTTTGAGGCTAAAAATATTGTTTATGCATTGATTTCAACATTTAGAACGGCTCGTAGACTCAAATTAACTTCCGATGAAAAAACGTCAT
The DNA here is from genome assembly GCA_036926305.1 of Uropetala carovei. Classification (NCBI taxonomy): domain Eukaryota; kingdom Metazoa; phylum Arthropoda; class Insecta; order Odonata; family Petaluridae; genus Uropetala; species Uropetala carovei. Next base: position 11,703,064 of record JAXCHB010000035.1, read on the forward strand.
TCGAACGTCGAAGCACTTGCACTTTCTAATGCGGCCTGCCGCGTATAAAAAGTTTACTCAACCCTGGGGTATCGTTGTTCGCAAATGATCGCTATCTTAGTTTATTGAGATGTATATCGGGGTATCTCTTTCCAATAATTTTGTTGTTTTAGGCACTTTCTTTTTTGAATTATTTAATAATAAAAGAATTCGAGAGTAGCCGACTAAAATATATAAAAAAAAAGTCTACGAAATATGAATGGGAGAATTATTCGTTTTTTTAAACACAGATGCGTCTGGTTACCCATATATCATCTACGCAACCTAGAAGAATATAACGGAAAATGAAAAGAAGTTTCCTTCATTGGTAAAGTACAATTTTAACTTATATTCCATTTATAAACAAAGTTTCGGACTCGAGAATATGAATTTTCCGCCTATAATTTCTATTTCCGAAAATTGAGAAAAACCTATGTAGAAACTACTGAGCGCGCATGATTATAAACTTTGCAAAGAAAGAGGAACGCAACGTTTATTTTGCGAATACTGTGAAATCTAACTTGGGTTTGATGAACGATCAGATATTTTTACGTCGAAATAAATGCACACGAATATATTATCTATCTTGCCCCACAACAACATTTTAAACAATTCAAAATTAAAAACAACTTCTTCGTTTGGCGACGCTAGTAAACAACAAAACCGATTACTCAGAATTAATGAGCTTCCAAATTTACATAAAGATTTTGAGCAGGTAGCATAAACGGATATCAACGTATTAAAACATTTTAAATTGTATAAATTAGAAAAATATAGGAAAGGAACTCACCTATTTCCTTATGGAGATCATGCACGATAATTTCCGTATTCTTGAGTATATATCGTAGTTAATACTAAAACACAATGTCATTTACGGCACAGCGCGAAGTTTCCGACCTTACTCGTGAGACGTATAGCCTTTCACTGAGAGATTTAACCATCCGCAGGCTCGCGGTCACGTAGTTGTACACGTGAGTCAGGGCAGCCAACACAATGGACGGATTTAGGTTACACGTAAAAACACGCAGTTTCGCGTGTACTGTAGCCAGCCTCTATGCAAATGTTATCGACCGAATATCCATGATAATATTCGTAGTTAAACTATCATTCGAACTATTTCTCCGCCATTAATAGGGAAGGATATTTTTTCGAATGTTGTCTTTAAAAAAAGGAGTGGGGGGATCGATCTTACGAAGCAACGTGATCTGCAGCTCGGTGTATTTCGCGTCACCCTTCCGAACACGTGAATCTCCCTCTTCCCACACACTGAAATTCACCCTTCCTGTCTGGCGTTACAATGACTCTTTTGTTCGAAAATGGAATGGTGGTTATAAATATTTTGTTATGAATTTTCATGCAGCTCGCGTTCTTGTCCGCTAAATATACAGTGGCTTTACTCCATCAATCCTCAAAATACAGCGTTCTGGTCACATGATGCTCACGTAAAAAATATGTGCTGTTATGTAAAAGCTCAAAAAATCTATATAGCTTGTTTTCGAGGAACAATGGATGTTATTTCCACCTCTACTTATTTTTTTACAATAGCTCTCAGAGCTATTTTAATATGCTAGCATCCGTATGTTAGCTTATATGTTATTTAGATTATATTTTTAGTTTGTCGTTGGCGTATTTGTCGACCCTTTCAGAGAGTCATATATTTCAGGATCGAATACGGAAATGCAATGTTGCGTGAAAATAAGTTCCTGAAGATGGAAATGTTTTGCTTTTAGACTGCATTTATAAGAATAGGGAATGCTTCTTTATTACTTTTTATTAGCGTCAACCTAACTTCCACTCATACACTGTCGATTTTCATGTTTATACGGAAATGTGCTCACCTGTTATTGTTAGGTTCACTTCATTTAAGCAGCTTTAACATCTTCCACTTCGTGATCTTTTTTTCGAGCGGCCAGAGAAAAAAGACTAGGATGCGAGAATGACAATATGTTTCTCTAGTAATCATAAAAATGTGAAATACGTTTCTAAATATCGATTTTAAGAAAATTATTTTAAAAGTTCGATCAGTAACGAACCATCGCACGATGAAATTAATTCGTTTCAGGATTGATAATAGTAAAATAAATATATTTTTGTCATTCTAGTATGACTGCCTATAACCTTTTTACGTTATTTTTCAACAATTGTTTGGCTGATGCTTAAATCAATTTTCTTTCTGATTTTTTATAATTGAATTTTTGTGGCATACTTTTTATTTTAACCGAAATTTTTATCCAACACATTTTTACTATTATTTATTGGAAACCTTGTATTTTTATTCAAAGCTTAACCATGTAGCATTAAGGGAAGAAAATCGTTTGTAAATTCGATAAACTATAAATTATCAAAAAAATTGTCAACATTAAAATAATTTTCATTTGGAATAATTGTCAACCTTAAAAAAATAACCAAAGGCTGCTTTAACTTAAAAATTTACGAGAGCGGAAATGCCTTTCGGATAATAGAATCTCATCCAATTAATTAGCAGAAGCATATTGTGAAAAGGCTTGATTTTTCGTGCTACTCCTAGCAACGACGAAACTTATGATTTCATACGGTAAAAGTAACGCTTTGGCATCACGTTCCTTAACCAATCGTCCGGTAATTGGTCCTGAAAGTCTTCCACGCCGCCTGCTATGACGCTATCAATATGCACGTGCGGTCAACGTAAAACATGTGAGCACGTTATTTAGTAAGGTCAAAGGTAGTTAAGGTGAACCGTACAAATTTTGTTTGATGTTATTACAAAAACGTTTTGAATTTTCGTATTCGCCATTGCTTCCAAATGTAACTATTGTTCTCCCAAATTACTAAATTGTTTAATCATAATGTTAAAATAACCAACGATGGAATTTTAAAAAACTTTTCGATTAACCCTACTAGCAATTTAGCTTTGAAGGAATGCGATAATCTTCTATTAGAAGTGAAAATCACTTATAAGAAAATGGTCATTAATAGCCTCAAACGCAATGAAAAAATTTGTCGAAATCAGCAAATGTTAACTATTTTTGAAACAATATTTTAATATGTAAAAAATTACAAGTCATCATAGGCTACCTTTTAACTTGCGCTATTTCAAATCTGCAAAAGTAAACAAATTTACTTCGAAAGCGATAGCTGACACAAAATTAATAGGATTGAGTGAATCGTGACAATTTTTTGTAGAAATAGCAATCATGATTTAATTCAACTCCCTTAGCTTGCTTGATAAAAAAAACAACAACAGCCTCGGGAATAAAAATTAATAACATAATATTAACTCATTAAGCGGCCTCATTGACTTGATGCAATGCGGTCAGCACGATTATTTTGGCACCGCACGTGAATTAATTCGCTAAGTAGGAAATCCTAGCGTCAGCATTAACTCGATCTTGTGAAATACCATAAGAACCACTGCTTAAATCACTTTTAAACAGTGATTAAAAAAACTCGATTAAGGGGTTACTGGGTCATATCGAGTTTGAAAAGTCATCTCAATGCGAAGGGTTAAATTCTAGCATGGGCATGAGACGTCCCCCTTTTTTTCTCGAATACTAGAACTATTTGCATAGGGCAAGTTAGGAAAGTACCGCGAAAGCGGATATAAGGCGACTTTTTACAAAAAACAAATTTCTTTCCTTGATCGTTGTTTAATATTAATGACATTATAATATATCCCTCTGATTCCCATTACAAGCTTACCCATATAAAAGCATTGAGCTCGTTGCCATGGTAGTCGATTGTTGAGACCCGGAAAAATTCCCATTTTTTCCGATAAAAACTAAAAATGTACGCTAAAGCTGCAGGGATTTGAATTCCGTCTTCAAAAATAAGAAAATAACATTTCTAAACTTTCCAACAGTTCAAGTCGTGAGTTAGAATCTTGAGGGGAAAAATAATTTAAAAGAGCAAATATATAAACCTCACCACCGATTTCCGTACTCTTCTTATGGAGTAGTAGTAATGGGGCAAAATTAGCCCCCAGCAGCTGATACCGGTCCACCAAATTCTTGCCACATGTAGCTCTCATATATAATAGTAACTTATCCTGAAAATTTGGTTTCTCTAAGTCATGGGCTCCCAACCTTTTCGATGTGGCGAGCACCAAGTTGTATCACAGAATAACAAGCGATCACCACTATCTTTCTGAAAAAAAATACGAATGAGCATGAATAAAATCAAACCAACATCAAAGTTGTTCTTAATGATCTTGAATACGTTTAAAAAGAAAGTAACGGATAAAATGAAATTATTGGTTATATTAAGCACCGTAGAAGAGCAGTCAGGCTGTCAAAGAGCACCATCAGGCTTCCAAAGAGCACAACGGTGCTCGCGAGCACCAGGTTGGGAACCCCTGCTCTAGGTTGAACCGTTTCAGAGATATCGTCTGCACAGTCGGACGGACAAAGTGAATACATAAGTGATTTGTAAAAATCGCTAAAAACGCACAATCCTTGCTAAAAAAAATACCATGGATATTCAAGATTGTTTTTAGAACGTTATTTCCAAAATGTTGAATACTGCAGAATGCTGATTATCCAAACTAATGGGGACCAAGACTGGTTTGGATAATGGATAATTCAGATTGAAAAAAGGGCAAATGTGACTTTTTTTAAATTATAGTTTTCAAGGTAACACAGGGTGCAATTGGTTATACGCACACGTAGATGCGGTAGTCACGTGAAAATTTCCCGCTATTGTTCGGCAGGCATTGGACCATGCATATTTCATGCACCAAAATTTAATCCGAGTTTTATGAAAAAAATGCGTGAATTATTTCAACAAACACGGTATTTTTATGCAAATAATAACTTAATACGGAAAAAATCCAAGATAACTGCTGTAAAGAAGATGTATGGGAGAAAAAACGAGGAAGAACGCACGTCTGATAATCAAGAAAGATGTCCAAAATCTGATTGGCGAATTTCCAGACAATGCCTTTCAAATAAATACCAGGCTCAAGAAAGTAGCCCCAATTTGCATTCAATGTTCATGCTCCCTGGGCCGCTTTACCCAATGGGCAAAGTGAGAAACGGCGCCCTGATTTTTAGGGTCCACGCCGCGAGATTATCGGTACCACGATACCTCGAAACAAAGATTTTATACCACTCACTCGTACGCGTCGCATTTTTTACCTAAACATTACGTTTTAAAGTTTTTTTGATAATAAAATCTGATACAATATTACTTGGTTATACTCGTCAAGTATCCTAGTTTTAATAAAAATCAAGATATGACGTAACATTAAGATAAATATGAATTACGTAAAAGATATTAGATTTACGGCGTGCGACACGTGCGTATAACAGTTTCGCACCGTGTTTAAACTCGTTTTATATATTAAACAAGGAAATACTTTCTTAAGTAAAAATAGGGGGGGGGGGGGGCAAGATCATCTTTGCCCAGAGCCCACCACTGCCATAAATCGGCTCAGCTTGCTCCGGAATGGCACAGTAAACTTACGGGTTGTAAGTAATCTTGAAAATCAATTCGTTAATTTTTGCCACATTCAGAATCGATAAAGAAAACAAGACGATATAATAATTTCAGTTTTATAAAAAACTTGACTTGTGTGGGGTCCTCAAATCATTGTTATTCCTCTGGGTAATGCCTAAACTGGGTGGGGTGCATTGTGTCACGCTCTGCCCAAAAAAAGAGCATTTGGTGAGTTTTATGGCAAATAGGGAAATGCAAGAGTATCAAAAATAAAGTTTTATCCAATGAGTAAATCTGGATGTCAAACCATCAGGGTTAACACTAGAATGGTCGTGCCTATTAAACCAAGGATTTTGGTCTGTGTCATTGTGACCTGACAACAAAAACCCAAATTTTCCGACAAATGACTTCTGCTTTATAATTTCGTTCGTCAAAGGTTTATAATCTGGTGTTGTTTTCCCCATATTAACACCACAAAACAACTTATCTCATTATTTTTTAAAAATGTTTGTTTTAAAAAGGAACTGAAAACATTCTGTAAACATCAGATTTATAAAACAACTATTTAAAAGAAACATGCAGCAATTTAAAATTTAGTTCAGATAATTGAACATTCAGATAATTGGAGTTCTACTGAACTGTCAAAACAAATTATTTACAACAAAGAGGTAGAAAACTGTTTTTATAGCAATTTGCCAATACAGGCATAACTCCCTTGATGAAATAGATGCATTCCAGGCAACCACTTTGTTGACAAAGGTAGACCTAACAGTGAATGGGGATAAGTTCCAGTACTTCATTATACATACTGTACAAGATGTATATTACTTTTACATAATAAAATAAAAAACCATTGAATTACAACAGTGAGAATGAGAAAGTCTTGAGTACGTTTACTACAAACAAAACATTCCTACACACTTGTGCATACATACCGTGATGTAGGTCTGGTCTGGAATCATTTTACTGTTGCAATCCCTTACACTGGATGTAATCTATTATAAGCATTATCAAGTGACAGGATTTCTAAAAGGTGTTAAAAAAAATAATACAAATTCCTGCAATGGAAGCAAAGCTAATTTGCTAGGAAGTATAAAAAGATAAAATGGAAATAAGGACTTTATTACAGCTTTGTTAACCAAGATGTGCCTGCATTATAAAAAACTACCAACTCCCAAGGGGCAAGCATCTTATTGCATTATCAAAGGTACCTACTGACATACATTTTGCAACTAAGCAGCTGATCATACCGAACTGATGATAGTTGCATTAAGGCTATGCACGCACTACTGACTTTTAGTTGGTTGAATGATGGGTGATCCAACTAGACATTGGCTGACGAAAGTATGCGTGCACTTGACTAAAGTTGGCCAACCATACAACTCTAGCATCTCAGTTCTGAAATGGATTGTCATGAAGTAGCTACTGTTTGTACCTTAGTTCTTAGAAACTTTGTAATAATGATTGAATCCTTAATAAATCATTTCTTCATTGTTGTAATAAGTCTGTAATAAGATTGATGGCATAATAAAATATTTCTTCAATTACTGCAGAATTGTTTGTCTGCAATTATCTTTTACCGATTGTTGGAATTAAAACGGCTGTACCTGCTTTATGGTTAACAAACGGACACGTTCATATGAACATTTTTGCTTATTTTGACCTCTAGAACACGTCCTTGAAATATTGGTTTCCTCCTGAATCATCCTGTGTATATTATATATATATATCAGAAGTGTATCCTGAGTTCAAGACGTGGACTATCTTACCCTAACCCTGAATAAGGAATATTTTTAAAAACTGAAATAGCAAACTTTTTTATGTTTAACATAGGCCGTAACTAAATAATTTAAACTATTGAAACCAGTCTTCCCCACACGTTCCTAAATATATTGATTTGTTTGAATTCTCTGGGCTTCGCATCTAACCTTGCTAGCCTGGAATATACGCCCCTGATATATATATATAAATTGACACATTTATTCTTGTAATTGAATTTCAATTGTATTGTTCTGTATAACTTTACTAATAATAAAAAAATAATCTATTCCTGTAAGAGAATTATAAGAATTTCGTGCAATAAAAGTTATACAGGACAATACATACCTCACAGCCCGACTATGTTTACCATTAAAATCCCATTACGTTAATTTTTTATGAACAAAACGAATGTTCCTTGAATATTTTAAACAAATAAAATTTTTTAATACAGCACATGCATACCTTTATTTGCTTCTTCCTGTGGTGTCATTTCACTCCAATTAGGTACCATGATAATGCAAATCTGTCCACAATTTCTTTCAGATTACGATCACTGTATTCCTTCTTTCTTTTGTCATATAATGCAGGTCTACTTTCCACACACAATAAATTTTTCAATCCAATCTTCACCATCCATTTCTGTAAAATTTGTTCACAGCACAAGGAGGACACGTGTTAGCTGAGCACTCTGGAAAAGACTGTGGATGTTCCGTAGATAAGCCAACTTTTAGTTGGAAGTGTGCACAGACACAACTAAAAATTGACTCAACAAAAAGTTGGATAAGTGCACGATCTCATTTACCACAATGTACCTCACTCATCCAACTAAAAGTTGGCCAACTAAAAGTCGGTAATGCACGCATAGCCTAACTCCTTCAGGTAGAGGAAATTATGTAAAAAAGATCTTTGCTGCACAGATAAATGTAATTGGTAACAAAATTAATTTTAAAGGTACAATTTGCAATCTAGCGTAGGCAGCTACAACTACTAGTAACAGTGGTGTGTGCAGTGTGGTGGTTCAGAGATTATACTGCCATGCTTGCTTAATAGTATATTTTTTTAAATGGTAAAAACTTTAATATCCTGAGTGTGTCAGTACACTGCATGTACCTCCTAGTGGTAGGATGCGGGCAACAGATTGCTGGCTTGCAAGGTAGTCTCTAATAGGAATCCTAGCTTGAATAGAATAGCGTAAGCGTACTTAGTGTAACGCTGAGCTTCAGTTACGTTTGTGGCAGTCTGGCCAAAATGTGCCAATACTGACCGGTAATGTGCCTTACCATTAGCAGGGAATGCTGCGTCGGCATGGGTACGACTTAGGTTGGTAACCTAGCCTACTCTAATTTACCATTACTAACAAAGCCATACGAAAAGCCTCGGATGACCAAAGCCATGGTGGGCGGCAGAGGTCAAAACTTGTTGGCCCATCATTAGACGACTTATGCGAGTGGAAGTTAGGCATGTGGAATGTTAGAGTGTATGGCAAAGAACATGAGTTGGTGAATGAAATGAATGTAAGAGGATTGGATGTGCTGCATGTATGTGAGACAAAAAGGAAGGGGAGTGATGCTGTGGTAATGAATGATGGTAATTTGGCTCTGTGGTCAGGTGTGGATGTATGTACATAAGGGTGTCAAGGAGTTGGTTTGATTCTGAATGAAAGAGCTAAAATGTATGTGAGAAAGTATGAATTTGTGTCACCCAGATTGTTGTGGGTTCGTATGAAAGTAGGAATTCGTAGAATTCAGTTGGTTGCATGTTCTGCTCCTGTGGATAGTGAGAGTGATACAGTTAGAGATAGTTTTGGGAGAAATTGAGAGATGTTGAATAATTGTGATGCAGGTGAGAGAATAATTGTACTTGGTGATATGAATGGGTGGGTAGGTGTCAGACGGGAGGGCACTGACAAAGTGGTGTGCCCCTTCGGTGACCACAGAGTAAATGATAATGGTGAGAGTTCGATTGGAATTTGCATGGAAAAGTTTGTTTGTTTCAAATACATGGTATAAGCATAAGAACATCCACATGTATACATGGCAGAGGGGTAACTCAAAAAGTATGATTGATTTAGTTCTGTATGATGAAAGACTGAGAGATCTGGTGAAGGCTACAAAGGTGATGAGAGGAGCTGAATGTGGGACACCATTTTTTGGTTGTCTCTAGAGTGGATCTTGGAAGGAAGTGGACCTGGAGGAAGAGTAAGGGTGTGAAACAGACTAGAGTGAAAGTAGAGAGATTGCAAGAGTGTGAGGTAAAGATCAAGTATATGAATGTGTTGGAATGTAAATTAACTGCCCAGCAGACTGAATGGGAAGAGGATATAAGGAAAGGAAATGTGGAAGATGCTTGGAATAGACTCAAAGAGAATGTTACACAGTGTGCTTCAGAGGTGTGTGGAATGACTTTAGTGGGCTGTATGAAAAAGGATGCTTGGTGGAATGAAACAGTGAGTGAAGCAGTTAATGAGAAGAAGGAGGCATATAAGAGGATGATTGCTGCAAGGAATTATAATGAAAGAGGGATTCTGCATGATGATTACAGGAAGAAAAATAAGGCTGCTAAGAATGCAGTTAAGGAAACCAAAGAACAAGTATGTTTGAATGAGGCTGTAAAGATGCAGAATGATTTTGAAGGGAATAAGAAGTTATTCTGGAAGTGGATAAAAAAGGCGAGACAGGGCAGCAACAATGGAAAGAATGGGATTGTAAATAAGGATGGAGAAACAGTGTGGAATGAACGTGAAGTGAAAGAATGTTGGAAGGAGTATTTTGAAGACTTGTATGGAGGTAGTTCTGAAGAGTCTGGCATCCAAAGTGATACTGAGTGTAGGAATGTGTCCAGTAAAGACAGAGTTGATGAACGTGAGATTAAGGCATGTGTGAAAATGTTGAGGAATGGGAAGGCTGCAGGCGTGGATGGAATTACGGGTGAAATGCTGAAATATGGATGTAGCTTACTTATGAGTTGGATGAACGATTTATTTAATTTGTGTGTTAACATTAAAGTTGTACCAGATGATTGGAAGAATGCCATCATTGTTCCTTTGTACAAAGGGAAGGGCAGTAAAGCAGAGTGTAAGAATTACAGAGCTATTAGTTTATTGAGTATACCTGGGAATGTGTTTGGTAAAGTACTTATTGAAAAGGTTAGAATGGCTACTATGAGTAAAATTTGAGGAGTACAGTGTGGTTTCATGCCAGGTAGGAGGTGTTCTGATCAGATTTTTGCTCTCCAACAAGTAATCGAGAAGTGTATGAATGTGAGAAAGAAAGTGTATTGTGCATTTGTGGATTTGGAGAAGGCCTATGACAGAGTCAACAGAAATGACCTGTGGAATGTTCTGGCTGAGTATGGAGTGAATGACTGGTTAGTGAATGCAGTGAAAGCAGTCTAATCACGAAGTAAGGCTCGAGTAAGAATAAATGATTTGCTGAGTGACTGGTTTAAGATTGAAAGTGGTGTTCGGCAAGGGTGTGTGATGTTTCCTTGGTTGTTTAATGTGTTTATGGATAAATGTGTGAGGGAAGCCTGTGCTAATACGAATGGTCTGAGGATTGGGGAAGTGAATATGTGGATGCTGTTGTATGCTGATGATGCTGTGTTGATATCTGAAACGCCTAATGAGTTGCAAAGAATGTTATATAGTATGGCTGAAGTTACAGAAAGAATGGATCTGAAGATCAATGTGTCAAAAACAAAGGTTGTTGTGTTTGATAGAATGAATGAATTGAATGACTGTAGGCTGCGCATAAATGGTGAAGTTGTTGAACAGGTGGATGAGTTTGTGTTCATGGGAAGAATGTTTTCTAAGAATGGAAGAATAGATGGAGAGATAGAAAGGCGTGTGAATGTGGGTAGAAAAGTGGTGGGTAGCATGTGGTCAGTATAAAATCGTGAAGAAGTGTCTAAGGAAGCAAAAATGGCTGTGTATAGAAGTGTGCTTGTACCCACCTTGTTGTACGGTAGCGAAACGTGGGTGTGTCAGGAGAAACACATGAGTAAGGTGAATGCAGTTGGAATGGTTTATATGAGGACCATGTGTGGGAAAACCAGGAGAGATAGTCAGGAATACTTGGGTGACGAATGAATGTGGAATGAAAGATTTAGAGGTCAGTATGAAGGGATGTGCTGCGATGGTTTGGCCATGTGGAGAGAATGGATGACAACCGGGTGACTAAATTGATACATGATGGTAGAGGATGCGCATCAAAAGGTAGAGGAAGACCAAGAAAAAACTGGCTGAATGTGGTGGAGGAGACTCTCAAGAAAAGAGAGATCAGAAGTTTAAGGAATGGAAGATGATGTATGAAATGATGCATGGATGTGTTTGAAGCGAAAGATGTAAGGATAGAAAGGTTTGGAGAAATATTGTGAATGGTAGAGGCATTTAGCTTGCTTACCCCGTAAGGGAAAAGTGTGATTGGTATGTATGTAAAAACCTTGTGCCACCGCATCTGAAAAGAGTTAAAAACTGAAATAATTTATAAGTTAATATTTTCAACTTTTTATGTTTCAAAATACTCCAGCAACTGCAGAGCAATGTTTGCTCAGTTAAAGGAATCAATTGTAATTGGAGCATATCCAATTCATACTCTCATCTTGGCACCACTTTATTAAAACAATTAATCAAAATAGCAATAATAGCATGGCATATACATTATTAAGTATTAAAATAAGGGCATTACCCATTTATTTAAAATCTTGACCTGCCACCATACCATTATTTCAAGTGTTTAAATGAGCGAAGCTAATAAAAGCCATATTTGGTCATAATTTTGAAGTTGTTTCAACTCCAAAGCAGTAATTATTCACTTTTTACGGCACAATTCATGTTATAACTAAGGAAGATACACATAATTGCTATGTACAGATTATTTAATATGCAAACTAAAATTCTTTGTTAAAAATCAACAGTCCCAACATGGACAAAATAGAAAAAGAATGCAGAATTCTCATCAGCAAAATATATATATATCCCTTCCAACTGCCTCAAAGTCGGCGGAAGGGTGTAAACGGAGGCTAAAGGGCGAAGAACAGTGGTGTCCTCGGACACAGGTAGGTTCAACCATGCTGTGAAGTCTTTCTGCAATATCTCCGGTCAAAGTGAAAGAGGTACTCACCAACCCGCTCTGGGCCAGCGTGGTGTTTTAAAGCCCACAATCCCCCCATGACATGTACACCCTTAAAAAATGGCCCTCATTCTCTGGAGGCTGGATTGCCTCTGACCGTGGCAGTGGTCAGGAACAAGGCACGAAGGCAGAGGGTGCTAAGAATCCCCAGAGGTTAAATGCCCTCTGCCACTCTTTCTCATCCTTACCCAATTCCTTCAATCTCAATCTAACTACCTTTAACTGCCGGACTTTGTTCAGTGAAGATAAACTTCAAGAGCTCCAAGAACAACTGGAGAAGATCAAGTGGGACATTTTAGGGCTTAGTGAGGTGAGAAGAAAAGGTGAAGGCCTATTGGAGTTGAAGAGTGGACATCTTTTTTATTACAGGGGAACTGACACAGGAAGAACAGGAGTTGGATTCATCATCAACAAAAAATTGAAGAATAATATCGTGGAAATGGAAAGTTCATCCGAGCGGGCAGCTAGACTAGTGCTTCAAATAAATAAAAGATATCAACTTCAAATAGTCCAAGTTTATGTGCCAACGTCATCATACTCGGATGAGGAAGATTTCTACCAAGAAGTTGGAGAACTGCATGACAAAGGAAGCTGCCATCTAAAAGTGGTCATGGGTGATTTCAATGCCAAGGTAGGAGAACAAAAGGAAGACGACAGCGCAGTTGGAAAATGGGGCTATGGAGACAGAAATGAACGAGGGGACCGACTTGTAGACTTTGCTGAATGTACTAGTCTATATATAATGAACACTTTCTTCAAAAAGAGTCCCAATAGAAAATGGACCTGTAAAGGACCCATTGGTACCAAAAATGAAATTGACTACATACTAGTCAATAAGAAGCAATTGGTTGAAGACTGTTCCGTCCTCAACCAGTTTAAAACTGGAAGCGACCATCGCTTGGTAAGATGCAGAATACAATTCAACTAAAAGTTAGAAAGACAGAAGCTTATAAAGAAGCCTAAGTCTACTATCAACATGCAGGTGCTAAAAGAATGAAAAGAAGAATTTCAGCTCCAACTGAAAAATCGATTCAGTGCACTGGAAGACCAAGAAGTTGAATCCCAATTTATAGAGATACTCAAGGAAACCGCTGAAGAAACAGGCAGAACAGTTAAAACAAAGCCAGAGAAAAAGTTGACCGAAAAAACAAGACTGCTGATGGAAAAAAGAAGGAAATTGATAATTGAAGGGCTCCCCGGAAAAACGTTGAAAGCGACAATTTTTTCAAAAGTGATGTTTTAATGCAAAAACGTTGCAAATGCTCTCTTTTATCATGTGGCACACTCTACTGGGATAAAAATGATCTAATTATTTAGGCCTAAAACATACGTGTAATTCATTAAAAATTAATTTCTAACAAAATATAAACTAAAAAATGTTTTTACCATTCCCTGTAAAATTCGTAAAATGGCACTTGCAACATTTTTCCGGGGAGCCCTTCAATTACTAAAGATCCTAAAGAAATGATCCATTTTGCAGAACTAAACAAAACTATAAGGAAGTGCATCAAGGAAGATGTGAAAAAATATAATTATGAACTAACTGAGAAAGCCATAGAAAACAATAGAAGTTACAAGAAAATGAAGCAACATCTCTCGATCGGAAAGAGACAGCTGGTGGCCTTGATGCTAGAAGACGGCTCCATAACCCATAGTAGGAAACTAATCCTGAAACGGGTACAAGAATTTTACACCAAGCTGTATGAGGGTCCTCTAGGAAATGACGAAGTAAATGATGATGGAAACATGCCCACTGAAGAGGTCCCAGATATCCTTCCGGAAGAGGTGAGACACGCAATCAGAAGTATGAAGAATGGAAAAGCATCTGGAATGGATGGTATCACAGCAGAAGTATTCAAAGCAATGGGTAATCATACAGAAACAATTTTCGCTAAGATTTTTAATTCCTGTCTGAGGAAGAAAAAGATACCAGAAACATGGAACCACACATGTATTATCCTTCTGTGCAAGAAAGGTTCCAAAGAAGACTTGAATAACTACAGACCGATCAGCCTACTCCCAACAGTCTACAAAATATTCACCAAAATACTCACTATGCGCCTTCAAAACCATCTTGATTCTGCCCAACCCAGAGTGCAAGCTGGATTTCGCAGTGGGTATAGCACGATGGACCACATCCAAGTCGTGAGAGAGGTAATCAGTCAGACTAACGAGTATGAATTACCTCTATGTATGTGCTTTATCGACTATGAGAAAGCATTCGACTCTGTCCGAACTTTGTCGGTGTTACGTGCACTAAAGAAACAAGGAGTAGAAGAAATGTACATAACCTTGATCAAGAATAACTACGAAAATGCGACATCTGTCCAGCTGCATGAAGTTGAGTGCCTTTAAGGCCGAAAAGGGAGTGAGACAAGGAGATATTATGTCCCCTAAGTTATTTACAGCAGCTCTAGAGGAAGTATTCAAAACACTAGACTGGGAGGAAAAAGGCATAAAGGTAAATGAAGAACATATGAGTCACCGGCGCTTTGCAGATGATATCATACTGTTCGCAGGGAGCCCAGAAGAGCTCCGTAGAAGAACTGAAGAGCTTGAGCAAGCAAGCCGAGAAGCTGGACTTAAGATGAATCTTAATAAAACAAAGGTTATGTACAACTCCTTCACAAATTCTGAGAAGATACATATCAATGGAGCAGAACTCGGAGAAGTAACCAGCTATGTTTACTTAGGTCAACTCATCACTACTGATGTTTCGCTTCTTGGAGAAATCAACCGGAGAGTGAAGATGGCATGGAGTGCTTTTGGCAAGAATGCGAACATCTTTAGATCAAATATTCCAGTCTTCCTAAAAAGGAGACTGTATGACCAATGTGTTCTGCCTGTTCTGACATATGGTTGTGAAACATGGACCATGAATGCCAGAACAATACAGCGCCTGCAAACAACACAGAGGGGCATGGAGAGGTGCATGTTAGGGATCACCCGAAGAGACCGCAAGAGGAACGACTGGGTAAGAAAGAAGACGGGAGTCTGTGACGTGATTAGAAGAGTGAAGGTGCAAAAATGGCAGTGGGCGGGCCACATTGCTAGAAGAAATGACCAGCGTTGGACGTCCAGTGTCATCGAATGGATCCCAAGAAACATCAAGAGACCAAAAAGAAGACCGAAAGACAGGTGGGACAGAGAGCTTGTTAAGTTCTTGGGGCAAACTTGGAGGAGGGAGGCAGTTGACAGGGAAAACTGGAAGAGTCTGGGAGAGGCCTTCATCCGTCAGTGGACTGAAAAAGGCTGATGATGATGATATATATATATATATCTACACCTTCCCAGAGATAACCATTTCAGAATTCAGCACATACTACACGTGGATGGTGGCCCTCGTCATCATGTTAGCACAGTAGCATTTATATTATACAACATAAAAAAGACAAAATAAAATTACACATTTCATCTCCATATTTATTCTTGGTAGTCATTGTATAATTAAATATCAAAGAGGCTATCATGGTACACTTTAATTGCAAATTATGAATCTTAATAAATCTCATACAAGATCGAATAAATGCCTTATCTGCAGCCCTTTTTCTATCCATGACCACAAAGGAACACTTCCTTAGCAGTCACCTATTCTTTGTGAGGAAGTCTTTGTGGTTATATTTTTCATCCCACCTCTAAGAGTTATTCATTTATTTAAAAGTTCCAACTTCTGTTATGAATCCTTATGCAAAGGGCAACGTACACGCACACACACACCCACTCAGGAAAGTTTTTTATTCTTGTGTTGCACAACAGACTTCGCAAGAAACACTAAGTTCTCTCTCTATTTTTCCTTTCTTGCCATTATTTTAACATTTTTTTATTCGTTTTAAAAGCATAACCACTGAGGAACTTTCTGCAAATGCATTCAATTCAAATACCATACTCTTCTTAGACTCTCCTGGACTTGATAAATTCATTGGCCTAGCATAAAAAATAACGGGCACTTGTTAGTTCCACTTCTTATCAAAAACCACCAACCACATAAATTATGAATGCAAAGAAAAGCATCTCATTAATTCTCGAGGACGAGGCACGAAAAGAGGAGTAATTCTGTTTTAGTAATTATAACGACAGGCAGCTGATCTTTTTTAAAAAAAATACTGGTTAATAAAATGAATTAATGCTGTTAATGTTTATTATATTGTCGCTACCACTCAAATTTCAAACAAATTTACCAAAAAAACGATCCAAATCTGATTAATAATCCAATGAAAGTTTCTCTGAAAAAAAATCGGCCGTTTTTTTATTTCCTTCATTCCGAATCCTAACGACCAATTACCATAGTGTTTACAAAAAAAGGAGGTGAACCTCGACGAAACTATGAAAACTTGGACAATACGATAGTTACTCCCACCTTTTTCATTCTGTTTCCACAGTTTGTGGAAAGAGAAGAAACATCATAAACATGCACCAACAATATCTACTCCCCGTACCCTAGGATCACAGAGCATCGAGGGGACGTGAAGTAATTTACAAGTTCCTTCGTCCACAGTGAAAAATAAATCTCAGAATGTTAGATCAATTGCACATCAGAGAAAATGTAGGGGAGAGGGAGGAAATAGGGAGAAAATAGGCTTGTTACATCGAGCCAAATACAGTTCTATAGTAGAACATTTCAGCTTTACAATTTTCAATCTGGTAGTATTTTTTCCTTAACAAAAAGATACCCTATACCCTTATACAAAGGGTATCCTCCATTTTTTCCCAAAACCATCGAAATATTTTTTTACATCTTTCTCTCTCATATACACAGGATACACACACAAACCTCATGCTCACACACTAGAAAAAGACACAACACCATTGCAAGCAGCAATTTAAAATGGTGGCATCATTTGACTGGTAGGCATGAATTTCATTTCTCACATAGATTTTTGTCTTTCATTAAACAGAAATATGCCAGAAAAAATGCAGATATTCTGTCCGTGTATACACAAAAAAATTATAGAAGATAATTCACTTTACAAAAATAAAATAGGAAAAAGGTTTCATGAGATAATGGGTTGAAACACTGAAATACAAAATTACAGTTCTAATGTCCCTTTAGAACCTGAGTTCCCTCAGCAACAGGAGGCCAAAGCAGAACTGTTGGGATATCTTCATTTTCTGCAAAGAGAGAATGCTATTAATGGACAAAAAATATTGATTTTTCTATGCACACACTTAACTGGTATGGAAGAATTGTATTTGACTCCAGATTTTGAATGTGGTAAAAAACAACAAGTATGTTTTTCCATTATGCTCTATGCCGCACTATACAGCATTAACATTACCACTCTCTTGAGCCTAGAAAGCTCTCTGTTAAAGTTCAATTATAGATTTACTGTATTATAATGTAGTAATTATAAAGTATTGTCAAAAGTTTTATCATCTAACTCTTAAGATTACTTCAATGATATGAGGCAAGGAAATCAATGAAAAATAAGTTAACCTATCATGAACAAACATTCACAATAAATCAGTGATGGAAAAATTACCAGTGAAGATGGCTGTTTTAAGTTGAAAAGTAAATCTATTTCACCAGACTGCTTTGCGGCCAAAGGTCCTATCTAGATCATCCATTAAACAATAATTATTCTAGAAATGTACAATTGGTTCACAAAACCATTTCATGTATTCTGTTAAGCTTATTAATTCGATAAACCTACTTATTGAAAACTTAATCTGATGAATTTGACTTACCGTATTTACCCGAATCTAAGACGAGTTTTTTTTACTAATTTAGGCACCAAAAAATGTAGGATCGTCTTATATTCGCGAACAACAACACAAATTACACAAAAATCTGTTTTTTCAATTTTTAACATTTTAAGTTATAATCAAGTAATTATAATATACAGGCGACTCCCAAGATTCGACTAACTCGAGAATTGGACCTGTCGAAGCCCATTTATTCGACCCAGACGATCGGTCAGACGAATTGGAATTCACGTAGCTTACGAGAAGTAATTTTCAGCTCGCCCAACCACACGAGGTTTAGCTTCAGTCCAGATATCATTATTACTGCTCTAATTGTTTGAGTTTCAATTACGTAAAATAATCATACAAATATTCCATTGGGTTTAGAACAGTTTATAAGAGCTTGATACATTATTGTCATTAGGTGGGTATACACGGTGCGATTTATCGGCCGATCTCATCGTCCGATAAATCGGGCAGATTTCTCGCGAGCAATAAATCTATATGATTTATCGTTACCAGGATACAAACGTGTAGGTTTTAGTCTAACGATAAATCGGCCGATATTTTAATTTGAACGTTTTTTCGCTTCGTTTGTTGCCATTGTACAGATTTATCGCTCAGTTTGACCGATAAATCGTTGATCGCTGGTCGTCTGGAATATCCCAACCAACCTGGCCAACCTGAACGGAGCGATATATCGTTGGCAACTGAACTCTTCGTTTATATCTACCCGTCGATAAATTGATCAGATTTATCGGTGATAAAATATCGGCAGATATATTGTTCTTGAACCATAACATACTAACTATCAGATTTTTCTAACGATTTTTCAAATTGAAACGATAAATTGACGTTGTGTTTTATCTTTGATCATTAAAATCATGGGCGATCATGTGGAGAAAAGAGGTTATTCATTTACTAAAGAATATAAACCAATGCAGCGTTGCAGTTATGACTCAAATTTTAAATTAATGGTAGTGCGTTTTGCCGAAAAGAGTAACAATTCCGAAGCTGCGCGCCACTTTAGTATTACAGAAGCAAACGTTCGGCGATGGAGGAAGGCGAAGGAGCAGTTTAAATGTGCTCATTCCATGAGAAAAGCATTTCGTGGTCCTAAAGTGGGACGATATAAGGAGTTGGAAGAAGTCATATTCGAGTATGTCCGAGAAATGCGCAGAAAAGGACTTGGCATTACACGAGAGACAATCCGCATGAAGGCTTTAGAAGAAGCGTCAAAACGAAAGATACCAAGGCAAGAGTTCAAAGCTAGTGTTGGGTGGACAGTTCGATTTATGCGGCGAAATGGACTTTGTCTTCGGAGGAGGACATCACTAGCGCAGAAGCTTCCTGCAGATTATGAAGAGAAGCTGATCCAGTACCAGCGTTATATAATACGACTACGATGTGAACACAACTACCTCTTAGGTCAGATTGGAAATGCTGATGAAACGCCAGTATATTTCGATATGCCAGGGAGTACAACCATCAACGAGAAAGGAGAAAAGTCAGTGATTATAAAAACCACAGGCAGTGAAAAATTACGAATTACGGTAATGTTAGCTGTGCTCGCCGATGGAAGGAAACTGCCTCCATTTGTGATTTTGAAGAGAAAAAATCTCCCAAAAGAGAAATTGCCAAGTGGGATAATTTTCAAATGTAACAAAACTGGATGGATGACTGATGAGCTAATGGTCTCTTGGTTAAAAGAGGTATGGAATAGACGGCCAGGTGCTCTATTGAAGCAAAGGGGTATGCTGACTGTTGATGCCTTTAGGGGACATTTAACAGACAAAGTGAAGAATGAAGTGGCTACACTAAACACAGATTTGGTAGTCATTCCTGGTGGCATGACATCCCAACTCCAAGTCCTTGATGTCGTAGTGAACAAGCCATTCAAGGTCCACCTTCGTCGATTGTATGGAGAATGGTTATTGTCAGGAGACTGCCCTTTAACTCCAATTGGCAACATTAAGAAACCATCGGTGGCTCAGCTGGGGCAATGGATCAAAACTTCCTGGGAAAAGATCTCACAAGAATCCATTAAGAATGGCTTCAAGAAGTGTTGTGTGACAAACAATCTGGATGGTTCCGAAGATGATCTAATATGGAATGACGGTGATAAAACTGAAGAATCTTCCAATGAAAGTGAATGCTCTGAAAGTGATTAGCAATGGACTATTGGACAGGCCACTTACAGACTTGAAATTTGAACTTTGTAGGATTTGTTTTGCATCAATTTTGTGTATATGTATTCATAAAATCTCTAATAGAAAGCAGTGCAAGTTTTCTTATAAAAAAGTTATTGCAACATTGGGCTGTAAAAGAAATGCTGCATAAATTTACAAGCATCCATGTGTGTTAAAGACAACATCAGTATAATGATTTCAAAACTTTGTAAGTAAACATATTTGATTTATTTTTTAGTAGTATTAAATTGTGGCTCAGGAAAAATTTGAGTCAGCTGGAAAACTGCATAAAACTTATTTTTCTTAAAATTAAGGCTGAAAACAAAGGGTCGTCTTACATTCGAGTCGTCTTATATTCGGGTAAATACGGTAATTGGATTTTTAAAAACTTTTTTAAACCCCTATATAATGACAGGAATTTAAAGTCCCACTTCCTCAAAATAATAATATAATATAATCCTTTATCTAGTGCGAAGGAACTGGGACAATTTAAATCTTTCATAACTCTGAAATGTCTTTGTTCACCACCTGGGGACAGAAACTCTCCTACTTAATTGTTGGAAACAAATAATGAAAATATTCAGGATTTTCTTTTCCAAGCTGTTCTTCCCAGTACAAGAGTGAAACAGCAGTTTTAAAAATAATTTTGTGATATAGGCACCAGTGTCCTAATTATATTATAAAGGCATTTTAATTTAATGTCAATTTAGAACAAAGGATTAATAAAGTTCTCTTAAAAATTAACACTTTAATTCACTAAAAGACTTTTTGCAGTACAGTTATTTCCTAAGTAACAATTAAACCAAAATTGAAAAATTTTCACAGTATATCATGTGTTAATTTGAGTTTATAATCATCTCAGTGTTAAACATGACTGTGGATAATGTTCTAACATGGAAAATCATTTTTTGCAAGAGATACCTTAAAATTGTGTGAAACATTTTCATGGCTGTTAACTTGAACATGGTCAGAGATGTTGCACTAATAACAAACTGTGGCCCCCAGTCACAGAGGACCCTATAATGAAGCAGCATTTCATTAAACGTTATTTATTTTGTCATATTAATATTTTAACTCGCTATTTTCTGTAAATTATTTTCAACCATTCCAAATCATAAGTTGAGATCTCTCTGACATTATAATTTTCCCAATTATCAGGAGAGCATTACACTGCTTTTATTTGGAATGTTTAAAATGACCTAACAAAGATTTTAAGCGCGAAGAAACCAACAAAGACAACTAGAAGCAAGAGGTCATTCCAATAAACCTAAAAAACACACTTAAGGTGAGGAAAGTGAATCTTATAGCCAATGGTCAGTCTTCAAACAATAATGAAATTCATTTGTTTTATTAAAAAACTGCCTACAGTAAAAAGTTAATAAATTGTTGAAGTTTAGGTCTGGTTATTGTGTTAAAAGATTTCTCATTCACATTATTAATGGAAGATTTTATTCAAGTTTATACCAGTTGGAATTTAAGAAATAAATGGAGACAAATACAAAATCTTCATACCACAAGTACAAGCTTTTACAAAGATAGTTAACAATAAATACAGTCATGCCTCATTTAGCACAAAGGATACATTCCGAATGGTCTTTGCGCTAACCAAATTTGCACTAAACAAACCGATTATAACATGTACTTAGTAGTGATCAGTTCGCGAAATTGCAAGGTTCGCTAATGTTACTTTTTTTTATATATTTAATATTAATTACCATTAAAAATCAATATTAATACAATTTTACATCTTTCGCAGCGGTGCTTGCATTTATGCATAGATCGTTAGGTTCTGCGAGTTATCATTTTCGTCATTGCAGCACTCAAATCTAAATCTAAATTATTTATTGTATGTGTGGGGGTATTCACCATTTTCAATAATTGCTTGAAATTCGCCAGGAAACTTTATAGCAGCATCTTTATCAGTGCTTGCTGATTTACCTGTAAAATGAACGCTATGTATATTTGCAGGGTGTTTAAAATTTTGAAACCAACCGGAACTGGCATGAAATGTTTCTGAAGAATCTCCACACTCTTCTTGCTTTACACATTCAAACAGGAAAAGTGCTTTACTGCAAATTATTGCTAGACTAAGAGGCATGTGTTCATTAGAACGCTTAGAATCAATCCACAACACTAGCAGTTGCTCCATTTTTTCAAGCATATTACTAACAATAAGTGATCGTGTGAGTTTCTTCACAGTTACTGCACTGGCTGCTTCAATGGAACTTTTTATTTTGTCTTTATTTAACAAAATTGTATGAACTGTAGAAGTTGTGAAGTTAAACTTACGTGCAATATTGCTCTGACACTCACCTTGTTCAAAACACTGATCACTAAGTTTTTCCTTAAGATTTATGTTTTCCTTGATAATTTAGGATTATTTTCTACACTTTGATTGCCTTTACTCAATTTTCTCCTTTCTGCCATGAAATTATTTCCCCCTATTTACTGTTAAAATGTTATTTTGCCATAGATACCGTATTTACTCATGTACCCCACGCACATTTTTTCCCAAAATGCCAGAGGAAAAAGGGGGTGTGTGTCTTACACGAGGATTTCTGAACAGGTTATATAAATTGTGAGTATCAATGGTAAATTCTCTGCAATATGCTTGCATCTACGTTTATATTCGTAAAAGACGTCGAATTCTACGAAGTATAAGTGCATTTATGCGACCAAGCAAACGTGTAAGTTATGCCCGTGCTGCAGGCAAAAACTCGCAAAAGTAGGCAGAAAGAATACGCCGACTAACTGATAACTATAGTACAATGACTACTGAGGGTTTGCTGGCTTGAAAATAGGTAGGTTCAAGTTTGGTCCTTTTCCCTCATCCACTTCAAGGAATTGGGGATGGTGAAATTTTGTTGCGAATGAAAGATTTCATCGTTCGAAAGAAAGACGGAAATCCACATCTCAAGTGTTTGGACTCGTTTGTTCCTAACCTTCCAATATTTACTCACAAGACAATACGCGAAAAAACTCCCCATCCACCTAAGGACGTTCCCGTTCATAGATGAACAAATAGTTCGTGAAGCTCCGCATCTGTTTGTAATATTATGTTAAAAACAGAAGCGGGGACGAAGTTGCGTAATAATACAACAAAAACAGTTAAGGGGTTAACAAAAGAGGACTATCAGTGAGGAGATTTCTGCTAGTATCGTAATAAAGAGATAATCCAATAAATTGCGTCACATAGAATGGCGAAGATGCTTAACTTGAGCAGAACTTGTTTCTGGGAGTGGGAATCGGTGACTTAAAAAAAACTTATTCTGGCTCAAATTAATTTTTTCCCTCCGAACTGGCCCAAAAATAGGAGTTCGTGGGTTACATGAGTAAATATGGTATTAAACAAAACACCGCAAATATGTCATTGGAACGGATTACTTGAAAACAGCCTTCCTTTATTTTTTTAAGCAAACAGAAGCCAGCAAAAATGTGCATTGTGAACAGTATTTTCATTTTGCTGTACGTACCATACATACAGTATTTATTTTATTAAAAAATAAATAAAAATGTATACCACGGGATTCCAATTGCGTTATATCGAAATTGCCTAAACAAATGCACTAAACGAGGCATGACTGTATCAAGTTTTGAAGGTGGTAAAAAATTAAGATGATCTACAAAGACGAGAAATTTTTAAAAATGTTGAACAAGTCAGCTTTTATGAAAATAAAGTTTAAAACAGAAGCATAAATATTAAATACGCTATATGTCACCAGCAAACACTTGTTGATATTATGATTCTTTTATTGTGCTAATTTCTAGATTTAGGTTTAAAATTTTTCCAATTAAATTTTTGGAGTTATTTTTATTTTGTATAAAGTTTTGAGAAAGAAATGGAGACGTCTTGAAACGGTATAAATATAAATATCATAACTTACTGCAAGTGAGAGCAGGGACTGCTTCAGGAAATAATGGGTATTAAAATTCCCCTCTTGCTTTACAGGAGAACACACTTTCTTCTTTTCATAGGCTCAGGAGGTTCTAAGGCTGCTAATATTGCTTCATCGAAGACGTTCTTCAACCCTTTCTGGAAACAACAAAATAAGAGTGTTTATAAAGCACGTTATCTATTATGATGCTAAATCCTTATTTAAGTACATACTGTAAAGAATGTCTAAATAATTCAAAAAATATATTTCAAAATTCAGAAGTGGTACACTTATAAGGGCAAAAATAGATAATATACCTGTGTAAGAGCAGAGCACTCGACATATTTAACTGCTTTCAGTTCTTTAGCCAACTTCTCCCCTTGTTCAAATGTTATTGGCTTTTGCTTATTTTTTGCTAACTTCTCAACAGTTGCAGCATCTTCACGTAGGTCTATTTGAGTGCCAACTAATAGAAACGGTGTCTTCTGGCAGTGATGCGTGATTTCAGGTACCCACTATAAAAATCAGAAACAAAAACAATCAACCAACAGAAATAATACATAAAGAGAAAATCAAAAAAATCTTTTTCATCAAATTGATTTGCATTATTTGAGAATACCTTGTTTTTTTGCAGATCTTACATATTCACTAAATTCAATATCAACAATAAAATTTAATTCACAAAAAAGTAAACTAACTACAATGTAGGGCAAAATTCCAGTAAACAACAAAATTAATGAGAGATATTCACTCAGTGATTCAAAAACATGGTCATAAAGTTTTGTTATTCAGTGGAAGTTTGTGCTAAGCTACTTAACCAGTTCCCTAATGCTCCCAATTTAACTCGAGCAACAAAGTCACGAAAATTCTGACGTGCCTGAGTTAACTCGGGCAATTTCTCTTTTTCTGCCTCAAGATGTTCATGCCTGAGATCACTCGATATCTGCTAGCAGTTTACATTTTCGCCACCACAGGACATAAACGGATTCAATTTAGATGGTTTCCTGCATTTTTTCAAATAGTTTCTAAGGGATCTCTATATTAGTTATTCGTTGAGCTCTTGAGTGAACAAGTCTAGCATCTTCACTTCCACCTGCAGTCCACTGTTATATCGTTATTGTTTTCATTCGTTCTCATTTTTTTTTCATTTTTTCCATTATCGTTTTCACTGTTTACTGTTATTTTTTGTTGTATTCCAATATCGATTTCTTTACAGGAAAAGGAAATGTGCTGGATAAAGATTTCAAGAATATGCCAATGTCTTCTCAGGTGGTGATGTCATTTATAAAGCCTTTGTTAGACAAAGGGTATTGTCTGACAATCGATAATTTTTATATGTCACCACAAGTGGCCGATTTGCTTATTGCTCGGTTGGTACACACGTATAAAACTGTGAGTTAAGACAAGAAAAGGTATCCTGACAGGAATAAAAAATCGGTACAACATACATCGTACAAACTTTCTCATATATGGGTACTAATGTGTCGTTTGGTTATCCTTAGAAAATGAAAATCACATGAGCCTGTTTTTAGGAAATCCAATTTTTGTTAAAGTTACCCAAGAATAAACTAGCCTTATATTCATTCATTGAGAAAAATGAAATAGGTAGTATTATTGTAGATGTACACTTAATTAACTTTACGAAATTTGATCAAAAACATGCTCAGGTTTCAAAACCATGTCCACTATTTCACATCAGTTAGCTGAAGTATGGCAGGCGCATAATTTTCGACGTCAACTCAGTTTTCAATGTCATCTTCTGCCAGTCTTTTTGCTATTGTGAAAAATTTTTGCTTGCTGTATCAGCATTAGGCCTGAAATAGGTACACCATCACTTCTTTGCTGACGAAACCACTCAAACAAAACCTTATCAACAATATTTACCTGGGACGTGTAGTTTTTTACGGCTACACAGCTTTAGGTGTATCACTCTGCATAAAATTTCAACATTTTCGTTTTTTTCTTCTTTAACCCTTCAGCAACGGTAGATTTAAATACCATTCTATCGGTTGGCCGGTTGGTATTTAATCACTCTACGCCGGCATCTGAGCATTGTACGGACCTCAATTTCTTACCTTACCGCCGGCCTCTGTGCATGGTACGGATCCATGCCACGCTGGTTTTAAATTGCTATATTTTAATTAGTTTTTATTTTTTTTTCAATTGGCTTTCACATTTTTATAGTAAAACGTTTGTTTCTTAAGTGACCATCGAGCAAAATATTTTTTCCTAATATTTTATTTAGTAAAAATTAAATTTCGTCTGCTGTGATGACGCCTGCTCCCCTGGTTGACTTGAGTAAAAATCATTTGTTTTACTTCATCACGCTCAATATCTGTAAATTCCTAACAGTTTATTTATATCTCTAAATCACTTTAAGATATAATCTCTTTCTTTATGTAAGACTTCTGGCTATTTCTTCTAAGAAACTTATTCGTAAAGAATTTCGATAAGAAAATATCGTCTTTCGAAATAATAGGCTCAATGATATTACATCTATTCAAAACTGCCGAGTCGAATGCTAATACCATTCCAAGAGTTCATTAATCTTTCAGTTAGTTATCAAGAAAGATATGCTGACAGCTAAAGCTTATATTCTGAGCCCCTTGAGACTGTTACTTGTTTATCCCACTCTCTGACTCATGTACGTGAGCATGAGAAGATGTGGAGTTGGTTTCAAAAGAGATTATAAACCTAACCCAAGAAAAATTATTCAGATGCACTTAGTGCCCTCAACCATTAGGAATTATTAGTGGTAGACGTCACATCTAAACACTTTTCTTTGTTGTTGAAAGAGAGCTTACATCGCTGGAAAGTAACAGTCGCTCTGACCCTTTGGTTTCCATTCGGTTTCTTGCCTCTGCACGGTACAAACTATAAATGGTGGAGTTGTTTTCTAAGGAAATATACTTATTGGTTAGGTGACTTAATATCCATTCCTTCATTTCAAAGGATATTACTCCTAATTAAATTTGAGGAATCATTACTCATTGCGCAGACATGGCTAGTAAGAGTACACTCGGTGTTTGTGATGAAGATTTGCAGAGAATTTTAGAGGAATCAAATGATAGTGATACTAGCTCCGTGTATTTTCACGTTAATGTCAGTAATATTTCTAACTTAATAATTCAATTTTCATTCCGTTGCTGAGATGCTAACATTTAAAAATCAGCTGATGATAAGACGAGCTTTACTTCGACAGTAAGCTACCGTGAAAGGCAAAGGGACCAGATAGAGGTGATTCACTTTCGTTCTCATCTGTACCATTCATGCGATGTTATTCGTAAACATTTCTCGAGAGCCACAGCGTCTGCATTTGGAAGAGATAAAGAAAGTAGGAAGAGGCTCCCAACAGCTACGTCGTTATGGGAACGGAGAGACTAGCTGATGTATGTAGAGAACTCGAGCACTTCATTTGAATGGAGTTGAAGTGCATGGGAACAAATCTAGCACTAAAAGCAATGATTATGTGTTTAACATTTGTGTGGGAAAATTTTTTATTATTTATTTGTGTAATAATGCATAATCTTATTGTAATAGAGATATATAAAACATATGGTATAATAAACGTACTATAATGTATATATTCTGAAAATTTCACGTAAACCGGATTATTAAAAAAAAACAAAGAGGATTATAACAAAGTACTTTCAAATCGGTCATTTGTGTTAAATACCCGCCGGCCGTAAGGAAGAAGAGTATTTAAATCCAGCCCCTCCCTTAACACCGTGGCCTGGATCCATACCATGCACAGAGGCCAGCGATAAGGAAAGAAAACAAAGTCAGTATCATGCAGAGAGGTCGGCGCTGAAGGGTTAAGTCATACACAGTGGAACTACCAATGCTATATTCTTTGCAAAGTCTCTTCACTGAAGTACATATGTACCTTTTTCAAGTTTTCTTAGTAATTCCACTTTTTTTTCAATCGTGAGATTTTTCTGTTTACGTTTCGTAACACCACTTATGAGTTGTATTATTTTTTTGAAGTCATGTCAAAATAAAATTTAACAAAAGTACTAATTGCATTAACGAAAAACAACTGCTATCACCACGAATCTAAACATGTGGTTTTAATGAGGTAAACGAAACAATGAAAATTGATAAGCATACATCATTTAAAGTAATTTCTAGAGTACAGGCGACTCCCAAGATTCGACCGTTCGAGATTCGACAAATTCGAGATTTCGACACAGCCGATCGAAATGGGAACTACTTTACGCGGAGTAATCGGTTCCAACCGACCACTCGAGGTTTAGTTTTAGTGTAGACATAGTTATATCTGCTCTAATTGTTTGAATTTATGCTGATTTCACTTTTTTCTGTTAATCTTTTATTTAAATTTATTTTAATGATTTATTTATAAATTAATCACTTGGCATGGCATCTAAAAGGAAACGTAATAGTGATAATGTAAGTGAATCAAATAAAAGAGTGCATAAGACTCATAGTTATGAATTGAAATTAGAAATTTTGAAGCGTGTTCAGAAAGGTGAAAACCATACTGAAATCGCACAATCGTTGAGAATGTGTCGTCCAACTATTAGCACCTACTTGAAACAGAAGGAGAAAATTCTAGAACATGTGATAAATTCAGGTAATTTGATAAAAACAATAAACAGTTCCCCACCCAATAGCTCCTCTTCTTCCAACTAAAATTTTCCAACTTCTCAATTAATAAACCAAGTCCAGTAAGTGCAGTTGAAAAAGATTTAAGGTATGAAAATATTTTTAATTTTATTGTTTCTTTATTCTTAAGTTATTTTGCACATTTTTAATAACTTTTATAATAATTTCGCTGCGATAAATAGTTGTATGTATAGATAGATGTACGCAGGTATGTTATCCAGCTCGCGCGAGTCGTTTGTAACAAACGACTCGCGCGATCCGGACCGGGGTGTCTGTAAGGCATATTGCATACAACTATCTTCGAAGTTCGAAACAAATTTATTTTTTCCTTTTTAGTGCAAAAAATAAGGTATACATTTAAAATATTTATTATATAATTTATTTATAATTTAATATTGTTGTATTAACATATTAGTAATATTCTTTTATCTTTATAGTACGTGAGGGGAGACTTTTTCCCGAGAGGCGGGAACGTATCCCCCGATTATAACATGCAAGTATATGGAAAAACGGCGTTCGACACTCGAATATTCAAGATTCGAACACGTTTTCAGGAACGCATCCCCAACGAGACTCGGGAGTCGCCTGTATAAACTGTACACATCAAATTCCTAGATAATGATGAATTGGTGACCCACAAAGATTGTGGGGGAGGGAGGGGCCACATTATTTTTCCCACCTCAAGGCAGCCAATTGTCCGAAGCCGGCCCCGACGGTGTGTTGTGAAGTTGAGCATTTATTGGAATAACACACGCAAAATTTTATTTGCATTTAATTTGAATAAATTTGATATTTCATCCCTTGAAATATTGGAATCAGTAAAGGCGTCATCTAACAAACATTCAAAATATTATCAGGAGACAAGTATATTTGTAATTCCTCCAGCAGCAAAAAAGCGTCCCACTATAAGGTGTGTAGTGTGCTGTAAAAAAGGAACTCGTAGGGAGACAAAGTATAGGTGTCAAAATTGCAGTGTGGGTTTATGTCCAGAACCATGTTTCAAAATACTCACAACACAAGTGGATGTATAATGTTTATAAATTGTTATATTATTATTTTTGCTTCATTGTTTACCTAAAAAGAAAATTTAATGTTTTTTTTAATATAGAAGTATTAGCTGAATTAAATACCCAAGTGGGATGCACTTTTTGACAAAGAAGCAACCACTCAAGTGGTTAAGCTTCATAATCAATCCTGCCATTTTTGAGTGAATCAATATTTTGCGGAATTTGAAAAGAATAAATTGTTACGTGAAAAGGTTCATATCAACAAAACTTCTATTCCAGATGATATCCTAAATAAATACAATCATCATCAGATTCTGTTTAGCCTCTAGATCAGATCGTGATCTTTGACAATCTTACCCTGCATTCTACAATTCTTAAAATTGCCTTTTTCTAGCACCAATTTGATCACTTGTTTTCTTTCTGAACACATTAAAGTGCATTATAAATTACTTAGATATTGGCTTGATTTTATTTATCACCATTCCCATTTTTGTTAAAGTATAATGGTGCTCACATGATATTGTAGAAATAAACTTGCTGCTGACAACAATGATAAGGTTCAGAACCCCTGCTCGAGACATTCACAGACAGCAGACGGAATTGAAAAAAAAAACTTAAATTCAGAGGTGACTAAAACATGCATGCATAAAATCCTTGTATGAGATAGTAATACCAAATAAATTAAATGAACATGGAAGGAAATGTGTAATGACTTTTCATGATAGGAAATATAAGAAATACAAAATCTTGCTTACCTTTTCTTTAACATTTTCAAATGATGATGGAGATACAACAGAGAAACATACTAAAAATACATCTGTTTGTGGATAGCTTAATGGCCTAAGCCTGTCATAATCTTCTTGACCTATGTACAAAAAAATAAGGCACATTAATACAACAAATATTATTTTGTCACAAAATTTCGATATCATCAATTAACACGTTCAATGCAGACTACATCTTAAGATGTACTCCCGGCCAACCCCGCATGCGGGCTACATCTTATGATGTTTCCTCTCACTTCCCTTTCTCCTTCGTTTATTTTCCTTCTGTGGCTGGGATTTGACCATGAGAGGAGGCCCGTAAGAAGCTTTAGACTCATTATCTCACTAGCTTTCGAAGCGTGTGCATCGTTTTTCTGCTGGGTTTTCCATTGTGTTTTTGGAGATTTTGCAGGTAAGCCTTATTTTTTATGTATATTGTTTTTAATGTATTTCATTGTTTAAATTTAACATGTTAGTCACTTTTGGAAAGATAAAAGAATTGTTTTTTAATTTCAGACCTTTGAATGACGTTCTTTCTAATGTTATAATTTTTTCAAGAAAAATTCAAATGTACCGTATCTGCCCGAATAGAAGCCGACCCCAGATTTAAGCCGACCCCCCAAAAATTTCCACAATTTTTTGGCAAAAACATAAATTTCGTAGATTTTATGCTGAAGTGTGCCGGGCATTCATGCACATCTTATGTTAGAATACATTATTTGAGATCAAAGAAATGTGTGGGAAATAGTTTAGTTGTTGACATTTTAAAATATTACTCCAATTAATAATTTTGCGTTGCTGAATAATATTCCACATTCAGTGACAATAATTTCATTCAACTTCATTTTCACAAAAGGTCAAATATAGTAACAGCGATCTCGCCAAGATATTTTTTCATTCAAGTCTATTGCCAATGAAAGTAGCACATACATTGCCTTGAAAAATTGCATTTTTATAATTATACATGTTCCATGTAAAGTTTTACTGAAATTCAAACAGTTGAGCGTTCAAAGCCATCGACGCATTTTGCGTAATCGTCGATTTACGCAAGCGATCTCGCCAAGATATTTTTTCATCCAAGTCTATTTCCAATGAAATTAGCATATACATTGCCTTAAGAAACTGCATTTTTATAATTATACATGTTCCATGTAAAGTTTTACCAAAATTCAAACAGTTGAGCGTTCAAAGCCGTCAACGCATTTTGCATAATCGTCGATTTACGCAAGCGATCTCGCCAAGATATTTTTTTCATCCAAGTCTATTTCCAATGAAATTAGCATATACGTTGCCTTAAGAAACTGCATTTTTATAATTATACACGTTCCATGTAAAGTTTTACCGAAATTCAAACAGTTCAGCATTCAAAGCCGTCAATGCATTTTGCGTTATCGTCAATTTACGCAAGCGATCTCGCCAAGATATTTTTATATATATTCATCGTAGGTCAAATATTTACTTTACGAAAAATATAGTACCATCATTTGAACGCGAAGGCAATGAGAGACTTCGAGATTTAACCATAAGCCAAATTTTCCTCAGACTCGCATTTAAGCCGAGATGTGATTTTTTCATTACAGATTTTGACAGAAAACATCGGCTTGTATTCGGGCAGATACGGTAAATGAAAATTTTGAAAAAATCTCGAAAGAAATGTTTCTGCAAAAAATTTCTTAACTTTTTTGCGAGTGAATATTTTTTCATGAAACTTGCAGAGTTTGAAAGAGGAAAACTAGTACTTTAACCCTATCTAGGCGGTTTTTTGTGTTTTTTTAAAAAGTATAGTTAACCCTATCTAGGCGGTTTTTTGTTTTTTTAAAAAGTATAGTTATTTGGCAATATGAAAGTGGTCGATTTTACAAAATTTCCGAATCAGGAGTCAACTTGTTTTACAAAAATATTTACAGCTTCTTTGTATTTTAATATTTTTAAATGAATCTTAGTGCGTTTAAAAGGTAAAATTTGACTTTATAACAATATGTAACTGTATTTCAAATTATTTCAAAATATGTATAGATAGAATGTTATAAATATATGGAAATTTTAGTGCCAAAGATACAGCGGGGTACATATGGATCTGTATTCATTTCATTTGGCCGTAACTGATTATCTTTGCGGCAAAGATCAGCACCCCTCACATAAAAAACATGCATGTCAACCATCTACCTCCTCCATTATCACCATCAATTATCATTTCATCAAGGAATTCCAGCTGCAACCCGGAAAGAGGAGGAGAAAACAAAAACCTTGCAGGGTGTGCTCGGGTAATAAAGTAAGAAAGGTTGTAACCACTTACTGCGGGGATTGTGAAGGTGAGCCAGGGCTTTGTTTGACCAATTGTTTCCAGGAATACCATCGAAGAATAATGAACCAATAGAATGAATTTATAACTATTTTGGTTATTAAATTTTTGTATTGGTGCATCTTATTTCAATGTTATTTCTGGAAACAATTGGTTATAATGTTTGTTTGTATGTAAAAATGGAATATATTAATATTCCATTGTAAATACTTATTGTAAATAGAAACATATATGTAGGGTAAATAGTAGTTTCTATTGCAATTAGAAATGTTTATTGCTAATAGCGGGCTTCATTTTAAATAGCATATAGCATAAATTGTAGTTTCTATCGGAAATGGAAACATTTACGTACTGTAAATAGTGACTTTCATTGCACACTTTTTACTGTAAATAGTAGGCTTGTACTGCAAATAGTTGCCACTAATGTAAATTGAAAACTTTGTTATGTAAACAGATACTTTTATTGTA
Source organism: Uropetala carovei (assembly GCA_036926305.1). NCBI lineage: Eukaryota > Metazoa > Arthropoda > Insecta > Odonata > Petaluridae > Uropetala > Uropetala carovei. Next base: position 11,736,297 of record JAXCHB010000035.1, read on the forward strand.
AATTGAAAATTTTGTATATATTATTCTGAATGGAAACAATTATTGTAATTGTAAATAATTTTAATTATAAAATATATAAAAACATAATCGTAAAAACAAAATTTAATTAGGTACATTTTATAATCAATAAATTAGTTTGAAAGTGAATTGTGTTATTATATCATTATTTAAAACTAGCAACCCGTTGCAGCTACGCTTGCAAATAATCTAAATAGTTCGGCCCTAGGTTATATCTTCTTTGTTCCCTATTCATTTGATGTGTTTCCTATTTCTTTGTCTTTCTTATGCTCTCCGCTCCTCATCTACATGGGCAATCCTATGAGTTTCCGCATCTCTTTCTCTCTCTTTCCTACACTACTCTTCCTTTGATCTCTGGCTCCTCTTCCTTTCTCTGGCAGCTGTAGCTGGGCTAATAGCTCTCCTTTTTACTGGTCTACCCCTTGGAATTTTTAAATTTTCTGCGATTTTACAGCAATATATTAAAGCAATTATGTGATCACAATGTCACAGAGTTACTCAATGCTATTTTAATATCGCGGTATACTCAAAGGGGAAAATTTTTAAATTCTACCTCACCTTAGTTCCAATGATTATCATCGTTGCACCTTTATAGACGAACTCACAAACAGTTGCTTTCCTTCAAGTGTCTATCAACGACTGCTTTTAAAATCTTACAGGACCTACTATACAGGTGACGTCAATGCGTTTATTTAGATTATCAATGAAGAGAAGATAACAATAACGCTTTTCTTTCGTCTATTTGAAGGTTTAATTGGCCCAATTGGCTTTAAATGTATCGGAGGCAACAATGAGAGTCTCCATGGCAATGCCCAGAATGAGTATGAAAAATCCGCAAAATTTCGAAAAAGAATGCATATTTCTGAAATATTTGACCGCGTTACGTGTAAACATTGCAAGAATAAGATAGTATAGAACTTTAGCTGTCAAATAAAGCAAAAAAGATGAAAATCGGTCCATATTTACCTATTTTAACAAATGAAGGAAAAAAACCTTGCACTCTGAAAAATCGGGAAACCCATGTAAACTTATGGGAAAAAATAATTGTCTCCTGGGTTCGAACCCGGGACACTTTAGCAAACTAAAATATTTTTCCAGGGACCTCATAGCCAGTAGAAAGAAAACGCCGTTTACTGCATGTCTTTACGACAAACAGTTCTCAAGAAATACGCCGATACAATTACGCGAGGCTTCATACGCACGCAGCTTCATTACGCGCATAATATATAAGATTATCTATTAGTTATTATTTATTGAAAAATAATCCATACATTTATAAAGATCAATAATTATGTGAGCTTAACTTTTTCTCCAAGTTTACAAACTGAAAAAAAGAAATTTGGAATTTTTTTGGCGACATTTTAGATGTAATAAAAGAGTTAGCCAATCTTGGGACTATATGTGGGTTGGATGGTATAATATGACACCCTCGTGTGTTTTCTCTTAAAAATGTAAGGATTAAATTCATTATATAGTTCTGAAGATGACGTGAAAGATCCAATATCGTTATGTCTCGCCGAAATGTGTTGCAGGTTTGCCTACCTTTGGTCAACCCCGCATGTGGACAACATCATAAGATGTACCAGTTAAATAATTAATATTTAAAGAAATTTCAATTTATTTCTTAAATAACATAATATTTTAACCTAAAACACGAAGTCATGGTGAATTTCTCCGAAAAAAATATCACCTGTACACGGGAATGCGCCAATTATTTTTTCCCCAATGAACGTGTTAAAAGGGAAAAGAAGCATGGCAATTCCTGCAGCCATGATCTGCTTCAGTATAATATTTCATTTTTAATTTTACTTTTTTATGAAAGAGTTATTCAAATACAATAACATGGAAATAATTGCACGAAAGTAAAACAAAATTAATCCCAGTTCAGTTCAACTTCTCATACGAGATTGAGGAACATTAAATTTTCTTAATGCTTAAATAAAAAGTCAAGTGTATGAATATCTTAAAGCAGGGGTCAGCAAACTTTCTGATAAGGAGGGTTGCATTGAAGGTTACAAACATCTAGGTACCACAATGTAAGTTAGGAATTCTTCAAAAGGATGCAGAAGTGCTTCTATCGGAAGAAACCTGCAGATTCTAGGATAACATATTACTGAGAAAAAATAAAGTCTATAAATATTTTTAGAGTTCACATAACAAGGTTTCACAACTGTCATTTCAATTAACAACTATGAAATTGTGTCAAATTTTACAGATCACTTTTACACCATATTTTGAAGAGTAGCATGAAATGCAAGTCTGAAAACCCATGTCTTAAAGATTTTTACTGTTTGAATAAGTATCTTCTTAATACCATATTTACTCATGTAACCCGTGCACTTGTGTACCCTGCACACTCCTATTTTTGGGCCGGTTTGGAGGGAAAATATTAATTTGAGCCAGAATAAGTTTTTTTAAGTCACCAATTCCCATTCCCTGAAACAAGTTCCGCTCAAGTTAAGCATCTTCTCCCTTCTACGTGAAGGAATTTATTGAATGATCTCTCTATGACGATAATAGCAGAAATCTCCTTACCAATAGTCCCCGCTTCTGTTTTTAACATAATATTACAAACAGATGCAGAGCTTCACGAACTATTTGTTCATCTATGAATCGGAACTTCCTTGGTGGATGGGGAATTTTTTTGCGTATCGTCTCATGTGTAAATATTGGAAGGTTAGGAACAAAAGAGTCCAAATACTTGAGATGTGGATTTCGGTCTTCCTTTCAAACGATGAAATCTTTCATTCGCAACAAAATTTCACCACTCTCAATTCCTTGAAGCAGATGAGGGAAAAGGACCAAACTTGAAATTACCTTTTCTCAAGCCGGCAAACCCTCAGTAGTCATTGGACTATAGTTATCAGTTAGTCGGCATATTCTTTCTGCCTACTTTTGCGAGTTTTTGCCTGCAGCGCGGGCGTAACTTACACGTTTGCTTGGTCGCATAAATATGCATATACTTGGTAGAATTCGACGTCTTTTACGAATATAAACGTAGATGCAAGAATATTGCAGAGAATTTACCATTGATACTCACAATTTATATAACCTGTTCAGAAATCCTCGTGTAAGACACACACCCCCTTTTTCCTCTGGCGTTTCGGGAAAAAATGTGCACGGGGTACACAAGTAAATACGGTAATATTTTTTTGAATTAATCTACAATAAATATGCTAAAATTTATACCTGCAGTGTCAAATAGTCCAAGTGTGTAAGGTTCTCCTCCAATCATCACAGTAACTGCATAATTGTCGAAAACCTACAAGAAATAAGTTAATAATTAATTACATATAAAAAGTTTTTAAATGATTACAAAATAATAAAAAGTAAAGATAAAATATTCTGGATGTTTCAAATTATTAAAAACATCTGTAATGCAAAATTTGACTAAAATGAGTGATTCAAAAAAATTTTCTAGTATAACAAGCCTTTTATATAGGCAGCAAACAAGATTTATACGATGGGATTTCAATTTAACTCTTTGTAGAGCCATATATTCTTAAAGAGAAACAATGAAAACTTAATGAATGGTCATTGTCAGTGTTTAGAACATGACTTTTAAAAAATACAGACACAAAATAGGGCTAAGATATTTTGGATTAAATGAATGAGTGGCTTCAGGTGTTAAGTATTATTGCAAACCTCTTTGGAAATGTACAGATATTCTCTTATTACAGGGGTTGAACATTCCTTCAAATCTAAATGACATATGTAACAGAACAGTGAAAAATCTTTCAAGAAAAACTCAGCTTTCCATTTCAAATTCAAAATATTCATATATTTTACGCTTAACATAAAATTTGAGTTTTAATGGATAATTAATTAAATTTCCATAGGACAACATATTTCTCTGTATTTATTGAAGCAAAGGTATGTCGAAATAATTCATAGAAGAGTGTGACACGTAAGGGACAAAAGAGAAGTGGAATATTATATGTCTTAAAAGAGGATGGTTATGAGAAAATAAAAAGAAAGGCCTTGGATGGGATAGATTTGGTTGGATGAGCCTAAAATCTAGTGCAAGGAGAAAATCGAAAATATGAACAGCAAACTGTCTACTTTTAGCAGTCATGCTTAAAAATTTCTATTTTCATAATGATTACAATTACATAAGAATGTTCCATCATATCAATATCACCTTGAAACTTGAGGAAAATTTTAATTAGGAAAAAATAACAAGCACTTCTTTATTCAAAGGAAATTCATTTTGTATTGTATTTGTAGATTATTTTGCAATATAACTAGATAAAAGATTATTTTATGGACATAATAAACTTTAAATACAAATAATAAACATTTACAGAAATGTTAAATATGACCTTTTAAAGTTATTCACTCTCATTTCATGAAGTTGTGTCTACAGTAAAATTTCTCATTTAAATCCTAAACAAAGAAATAAAATGAACATATGAATATTACAATAATGAAACAAGTTTATTTTGTGTAAGAAATAATAATATTATATAAAAACAATACATGACAAATAATCTGATGTGGCCAACACGACTTTCTCCATACTTGCGGTATAGATATTTAAATTATTCTGAATAGCAGTATAAGGCAAAATTATTATTTCATATTGTAAAAGAATACAGTCGTCCTTATTGCATTAAATTAGGTATATTTGAAATAGCTACGTTTACAGAATTAACCGTTCCATGGTGGTGGCGCTGTATACTGGAAATTACGAAAAGCTAAATATCTCCGAAATGGATGGTTCTAAGAACATTTGTTTTAAACAAAACTTGGAAGAAATATCATTCTCTACAACTTTGGTCCTCACGAAGATTACCAATAACGATGTTTTTAAGGAGAAAACCGAAAAATCGGTTATTTATGAATAACTCCTAAACAATAACTACAATAGAAAATTGTTTCAAATGAAAGTTGTAGGAAATTACATTCTCTATAACTTTTGTATAGAATTGTAAATACAATAATGATATTTTAAAGAAGAAATATCGCAAAAACCGAATCAGGTTTCAAATAAACTTCGACTTCCGGTTACCCGTTATTGTCCAAAAACTAATCAGTTCTTTGTGCTCATGTTAAAGTGTTATATATGAAGTTTGGTAACAATATGGCACGTACTTTTTCAGTTAGAGCGCCCACAATAACACACACGCACACACACACAGACATCATTCCGAAAATAGTCTAAACATGTTCTAGGGACCTCAAAACGTGTATTTCTGTTAAAATCTCGAAGTGAATACAATACTTTCCCATTACTACGTATGGAGAAAGTAAAAACTGAATCCCAAAGCAAAAAATGTTTTTCTATATGAGAATTACAGTCATGCCCATATAAATCTACCCCTTTTACTTTCTCATATACGAAGTATATTGAGGAAGTACTGTAATGATGAAAAAATTTGACCTTAAGATTTTTACGGAAATATGTTTTAGGTGTAGCTGAGTCTGAAAAAGTGTTTTTTACAATGCCGTCTGTCTGTCTGTTACTGGCTATAGAGCCTAAACGGTAGAGCGAAAATAAATGAAATCTAGTACTTAGGCATTTTATCATACTGACAAGGAGAGTAGGGAGGCTAGTACCCTCGGATTTTGTTCAAACTTCACATGGTGATAGCTGATGTGTTCCGATTTAACGTGTAACTTGCCGTTTGTGTGAATAGGCCTTGGTTGTCGAGATATCGCAGTTTGAATTTCGGCCGATTTCCGCGTGCGCGTTAAGACTCGTGAAAGTCGTTGCTAGGATAAGTACGCCGTAGCTGAGTTGGTAAGGCGTTGGGCTAGTAACACAGACGTCCGGGGTTCGAGTCCCGGTTGTGGAATTTTTCGTTTTTGATTTTTATTTTTTTTAATCCTGAAAAAATGTACAATTCCCATTATTAATTTATTACGACTGTAAAAATTTAAATTGTACTATTTTTCTCGATTATAAGAATATATTTTTTATCTTATAGTTGCGATTCAGCAATCTTTTTAAATAAATTCTTACACTTTTTATTGCTACAAAATAATTTGCATCATTATTTTGTATTATACATCAATTCCTTATAAATTAATTATTCAGATTCTTCTTTTGAAAAAGCAGGACGCACACGCTGGGAGAAATTTTTCCTGTAGTTTTGGAAGTCGATCCAAGTACTTCAAAAATTGAAGATCCAGTAAAGATAATTCCGCTGGGTTGTATGCCTTTCTGCCAACCGCGCGACGTCTATTTTTACAGGCAAATCAAAAATTTCATAAAGCGCCTGCAAAACAGTACGTATTTATTGCGAGAGAATAGTCAGATTAATAAAAGAGACGACGCATTGAAAATTCACTCCATCATTCATCACCAGTTGCGTGCACCCATTTTCGAAGACATGATTAAATATGCGTGGTTTGCGTCAAAATTAACGACGACAAGGTGTGTTTTTATGAACGTAAATGAAGTTTGTTTCCACGATAGCCTGCGTAAGAGGAAATGTGAATGCGAAAATGTTGCGTTTGTTGTGTGTTCCTGGTGCCAGGAACATTTGTGCTTTGTTTTTATGACAGTTTTCATCCCCCACTTTGCCGGCACGCATGACAGATTTTTTTCAAAAGAAGAATCTGAATAATTAATTTATAAGGAATTGATGTATAATAAAAAATAATGATGCAAATTATTTTGTAGCAATAAAAAGTGTAAGAATTTATTTAAAAAGATTGCTGAATCGCAACTATAAGATAAAAAATATATTCTTATAATCGAGAAAAATAGTACAATTTAAATTTTTACAGTCGTAATAAATTAATAATGGGAATTGTAAATTTTTTCAGGATTAAAAAAGATAAAAATCAAAAACGAAAAATTCCACAACCGGGACTCGAACCCCGGACGTCTGTGTTACTAGCCCAACGCCTTACCAACTCAGCTACGGCGTACTTTTCCTAGCAACGACTTTCACGATTCTTAACGCGCACGCGGAAATCGGCCGAAATTCAAACTGCGATATCTCGACAACCAAGGCCTATTCACACAAACGGCAAGTTACACGTTAAATCGGAACACATCAGCTATCACCATGTGAAATTTGAACAAAATCCGAGGGTACTAGCCTCCCTACTCTCCTTGTGAGCAGAAGCTATGAAGAAATGGTTGACATTGGTCAATAATTACGGGAAGTTTATTCTATGCATTTTTAACAATTTGATTTTCTCAAAAACGGCTCTAACGATTTTGATCAAATTTCGTACAGTTACTTAAGTTTACGTCTTCAATAATACCAAATAGTTCATATTTCTCAAAAAATGAATAAGGCTAGTTTATTCTAGGCAACTTTAACAATAATTTGATAAAATTTCATACAGTTACTTGAGTAAACATCTGCAATAATACTACATATTTCATTTTTCTCAATGAATGAATATAAGACTAGTTTATTCTTGGGCAACTTTAACAAAAATTGTATTTTCTAAAAACCAGCTCATACGATTTTCATTTTCTAAAGATAACTAAACGACGCATTAGTATATGAGAAAGTTTGTACAATGTATGTTGTACCAATTTTTAAAATGAATTGGTATACTATGACAGAACAAAAAAATCCCTTTGCTCACCGTGGGCACGTATTCAGATGGAAATTTGTTGGTGGTATATGAAATGAGAAGACAGGTCTTTCCTACAGCACCATCCCCCACCACCACACACTTGATGGTCTGCATTTTTAAGGTGGGGAGTGTAACTTAAAACTATTAGCGACACTTCTTGATCCCTTCTCTCTCGATCCTGCTACCTTCAATCCAGAGGGTACAGTGATTGCACTCAGGGTGGATCTGAAAATTGTACATACAAACATTAATCAAAATCAATAAAAAGGTGAAAAATTCCAGACCAGATTAATTTACACAAATACAAAATAAACTCATGGACTCAAAAAATTAAATAATTTCAAACCCCCAGCAACACATCCAAAATTTTACCATACACACAGCTGTATAGAATAATTTAATACAATAAAAGCTGTCGTCTGTTGGTTGGTCACACTATGCAAATGCTAATAACTCGAGAAATAATAACGATAGAAACTCGAAATTTGGTAGGGATGCTTGATTAACACCTATTCAGAGAATGACAAATTTAAATTGCGAAAAAACTCCTTGGTTCGCCTCCAAGAGAGGCATTTCCCATTACTTAACATGTAAAATGCGATTTTTCGACCCGCAGGCTTTTATTCATTTAGAAATTAAAATTAGAACAAATTAACAGACGACCTGCGGATTTGAACCATTTTGAAGAAAAATTTATGAAGTTTCTTATTCCGTTTGTCTTTTTTCGCCCACAGTTCGAAATATTCCATGTTAAACGTTTAATTTGCATATTTTGTGGAAATCTCGCCATTTTAACGTGATGTTGCTATGTCGACCATTATCATTGTTACACCTCAAATTACGATTATTGTACATACATCCTTCTGGGAATAAGCGTGCCTTGAGTGCTTCAATACGAGAGAGAGGGAGAGAGGAAGGAAGGGGCGAGATTGGCGTGTTTTGTGGAAAATAAGTATATTAACGTAAATATAAAAAATTTTAAGTATGAACAGTGTCATTTTAGAAAAATTGAAAATAAAAAGCATTCTTAAATTAAATTCTTTGTAAACCATACGTGCTTACGAATTTATATTGTTATTCCTCGAATTAATTACGCAACAATGGCTGAAGTTTGGAAATGAATATAAATCAAAATTCAATTAAAATTAAAAGGACATTTAAAACTGTTAACTGGCAATTTTCGAAGAAACAACAGAGGATCTTTTAATGAATTGATTTGTTTTTATAAAAGGAATTTTGGTGCTTATTTAATACAGAGTAAGTTCTAAGGCTTATAATCCATTTAAATCTAATAACAGTGGCTATTATAGTATGAAGAAAGACCTTTATTTATTCACTTTACAGAATGAATTAATTTTAGTCTAGCATTTCCTATTATAAAAGGAGTTACTTTGGAATTTACGGTATGTAAAGTGGAAGTTGTACTGAATTGACTCAAGCATATTTCAAAGCAAAAATCAATTTAAAACTATTGTAACGGTTTCTACGATAAACAATTAGTTTATTTTTTTGTTAATATGGATCTCCAATACAACAATCCATTCAATCGTCAAGGGAACAGTTTATAATGTTGAAATAAATTGATTTGTTTTTGTTCAGGTAGTATTCAAAGAAATTATTCCGCTGATTGATTAATTAGTTAGTTTTTAATTTAAATATTTGAAAGAGTTTTATTTTAAATATGTAATACATAACGACGGAGAACATTATTGAGGAAGTATATTTTAAAGCAAAAATCAATTTAAAACTATTGAAAGTTGTTGTTTCGGAAACTGAGAAGTCCAGAGTGGTGAGCGGACGCTAAACGATATTACGGTACATTTTATTCCAAAATCTATTTAAAGTATTATCAGAGGCTATTGAAGATTGAACAAATTTTTTTGTTACTGGAATTCTGCTTATTTCATGAAATCGAAATCCTAATGCAATAATCCATTAAAATCTGTTAAGAGTGGCTATTTTAGTTGAAAGAAATATATGTACCTACATGGTACTTTTATTCACTTTTCAGAATGAATGAATTCTAGGTTAACATTGAATATTATAAAAGGATTTTCTTTGGAATAAGAAGTTTGTTATGTGGTTATTTTAACTGAACTGAATCGTTCTCTTCTAAGTTTGAAATCCATTTAAAACTTCAGAAAATGAGAAGGCACGTGCTGAGCAGACAATAAACGATATTGAGGTACATTATATTCCAAAATCTATTTAATGTATTACCAGAGGCAATTGAAGATTGAACCAATTTTTTGGAACCGGAATTCTGCTTATTTAATGAAAGTGAAATCCTAATGCTATAATCAATTTAAAACTAATAACAATGGCCATTTTAGTAGAAAGAAAGGTACTATTTTATTCACAAGGAATTTCTCTGAGATTTTAGTTAATTAATTAAAACAGACTTACAATGTAGAAATATTCTATGGTTAAAACAGTGCATAATTTTATTCTTGCGATTTTTACGTTGCATTGACGAAAATTTAAATTCATTAAACCCGTTGAAATTCAACGGGCACTTATGCTAGTGTATATATAAATAAGTCATCATAGTGCAATGCTACTTTAAGCTTCCTAAAAACACACTGATTTAAAATGGTCTTTATAATTTCAGAATTTAGCTTAAATTTTTCCCCGTGATTATTTAATTTATAAGGTAACATTTTGACCAAAGACCCACAATGGAAGAATATTGCTTATATCTACAGGTAACAATTAACACTATGTAACAATGAGGTGATTATATGAAAATATTTTTCCTTACTCATCTTTAATATTTAATGGGAATAATAAAAAGCACTTTAATCTGATAAGTATGTTATTTTCAATTATTTTATAATGAGATTTTAGTCCAGCAGCTTAACAGTTACAACCAGAGTCGGCCAAGCACTGAAGGGTGCCCGGATGTGAATATCAATGGGGGTCCCACGTTATTAATACGATAACTTTTATGGAGTGTTTCATTATTGGAAATCAGTTTTCAAGTGATTTTCTTTGCAAAATGTACACATGATACTTGAATAACTGAGAACTTCTGGGGTCTCCATTATTTGGGGGCCCAGTTGTCTCATTTTCACTGCATCCCCCCTTTGGCTGGCCGTGGTTACAACAAACAATGAAAAAAATTTCATTTCATTTAATAAACATCGGCAAGACAAGGCAAGCATGTTGATTTAAACCATCCTAAAAAAAACAATTTTATACAGAATAAATCCAAAATTTCTCCTTTCACAGACACAAACTTTTGGAGAATCAAATTACATAAATAATGCGCCAATTAAGTGCACGAGTAATACTTTATGGCCGTATAATGGAATTAAATATAGGGCCCAAAGAAAGAGTACGTTTTTATAAAAAATCCTTACCGAGTTGCAAATAACTGGCAATCCAAAACCATTAAGTCATAACAGGAAAATTTCAATACAAAATATGTCAGATAAAAAAATAATTATGCATATTGTGCACCAAATGATAATGTATGGAATAAAAACAAAAAATTAATAAAAAAGGATAATCAAACCGAATCTACAAAATTCTTGAATGGGACCTTACATTTTCTCTACCGCATTTTCTCCTATGGTAGGCGGTTATACCTTGATCTTTATCATCCTAATGTTCAACAAGTCTTTCGATTTGATTAGAAACTTGTCGATGGCTTTCTTTACGCAAACCTGAGACGAACGCGGAAACGATCAAACGGAAACAGTTCCATTATCACTGTCGCATACTCCAACTCTAAACAACGACGGAAGCTATACGAAAATCCCGTGATAAATGACTTCAAATGTCTAAACGTAGACTAAATACAGAACAACGGAAAATGTCACCCTGACGACTACACCGCAAATGCTTTGCAGGGCATTCAGAAGCCAAACTATACCAAAAAAAATTGTATATTTTTCACGATTACGCTGAAAACACAGGTCTAAGAATCTTTGAAAGCGATTAATCACTTCCGAAGGAAGCGGTGAATGCTACATACACGTTTTAACGTTCCGTAGTTCCCCAGAAAAATTAATGCCATTTTTCGCGCGGATGTTTTTGAAAACACTAAACGTCAAAAATGCTTATCGACATCGCGAGTGACAACGCAAGCCGGATTACTAAGCGCAGACCGCCTTCAACGGAGACCCACCCTTCCCTAATCTTCGTCAAAGTAACCGTTACAAAACGCATTGCCTAATTAGCGATCGAACAAAAGGCAAATTTCATTCAAGCTCTTTCTACCAGCCAAGGCACGATAAAATACCCTTGGAGATCCCAGTTGAAGGGCGTGGCTAACCAGGCGTGTTCGGGACGTATCTCCAAGACGTCGATCCCGCAACTACCATAACATCTCCTTTTAATTTATAGGCCGAGCCAAACAATTGATCAGCATTGAAAATTCGAATCGGAAAACGAGACACCGGGTGGTGGGAGTGAAGGCGCGACCTTGCCGTCGCCACCATACGCAATAAAGAAATTTACTCCTTTAAAATGTCACGCATGGCAATTTTTGACGTGCACCAAGCCTAAGGAATATGTTTCATGGAATGCAACACTTGATATAATCTACGTGTTCACGTGGATATAATTAGGAATTCGAGCAACTTTCATAACGCTCAAAGCGTGACGTCTCTTCCTGTTCGTTAAATATACCGTTATGGAATGCTAATTCCTGCCGCGAATAAAACCATTTCCTATTATCTACTGGGTAAATTCAACTACTAAACTTTAAAAAAATACATGGGTGTTTGGGAAAATATTAAAATTATGTGGATGGCTCATAAGCAACTGAAACACCAAACCAAAAACAGTACGGACAGATACCTTAATTTCTTTAATCAATATTAAAAAACAAGATTAAGACAGACGAGATAATGAACAAACTCCATACAGGATCTATCAACAAAGCTTGCGGCTATCTCACAATATTACTGAAATCGTTAAATAGCAAATTTAAATTTCAATTACAATGCTTCTTTAATACAAAACCAAAAGACGTCACCACTTCCGAAGAAAAACTTTCACAACAAAATTAATAACCGCAACAGGAATTCCGCAAATGACAGGAATCCAATTTATAACCTAGATAGCTCCAACTGCAACAAAACGGGCACGAAAGCCAGATGCGCCTTTTGACTACAAATCAGTTGTCCGCAATGTATAAACGCATTCCTAGCCGTTTTATAGCTAGTTCAGTTATCTTGATTACCAAACGCAACAGGAATGAAGATTAAATGAGATACCATGATATTTAATATCAAACTTATAGATACGAGGAAAACTTGAGTTAAAGACCGGATATTTGTCGAACGCCATTACAAATGTTTTTTGCGCGACGTTTTCCAATGAAAATGGAAGGTATAAGAAAGTTCCAGGCACTGCTCATGAAGCACACACATCATGCGCGTAATAAATTGTGGTATATAACAAGCGTCGATGACAATGAAGCAAAGATAAACATATGTTGTGATCCAAAGTGACATCTTAAAGATATTTATTTTTAGACATCGAGTAGCCAGAAAAATACTAATTTTTGTCAGTTTTGTCGAGATATGTGCAATCACAACCCAGTCGATAATAAGAGGCATTTTTGTTTTTTCTCATTCCAACATACGCAATTTCGCTTTAAAAAACAATGGCGTTTGGTCGGCAGCGGTCCCCATACCCCTCTTTCTTTAACGGATTCTCGGCTTTAAGGCTTGCATGCGGAACGAGCTAATGTACTACGCCCAAAAGGGATAAGAAAAGAATCCTTAACATACCCAAACATATTATTTCTTTTAACCGACAATGTCAAATGCTTTTTCGGTTCAAATTAAAAAAAATAGAATTAAGAATTTCGGCGAATTTGTTCTCATGCTCTACAACTGGAAAATAAATACATCAGCCAGAAAATAGTAACTGTACTGCTACAAACGACGTAGACGCTATTATCTAATTTCGTCTACTCTGACGGACTTTCCCGGAAAAGTATGATAATTCACAATAAAAATGAACTGGCACGCAAAACATTCTATATCCGGTTACTGGATGCATTTTAGAAAGATTGGTATTACGTTCGTTCAACGAAAGCTACTGAATGATTTGGCTATTAATGCTTACTCGATCGTTCCGTGAGACCTGTTACAGGATAAAGCAACCAGTCAGATTCTTAAGATTAACGCTGCTATAATAATAACATATCCCTACCGCGAACTCTTTTATAGGTCAGATATTTTAACAAAAACTCCAATTAATTTTTTCTGCCGAAACTGTAGTTGATAATGGCCGATGACCAAGCTGCCTCATTCCATATAAATAACAGATTGATGATGAATACGTGCTTGAAACATTTATGCCTAAAACATATTTAACTATGTTTAAATCAACTAAATGTATAATATAGCAATAAATTGTGACGTCCAGCTTAAACTAAGCAAAAATAATAAATAGTGAAGGTTAAGACATAACATGAAATATTTGAGGAAAACCCCATGCTCACGGAAATGCATCGTCAACGATGAAATCACACTTTTCCTTGAAATGAAATACTCTTATCAATAGATTTAAATGTCGTGATATCGACAGTTTTCGAGCAAAAACTATGGCCCTCTTATGTTAAGATCTAAAAAACTTATTGCCAGCTGTTGATTCTAATACATGCGAATGTTTTACAATTCGAACCAACCTGTTATAAGTTATATGTTAACATTGCAAAAATTGAGAAATTTTTCTACCTCTTACGAATGTCATGTAAAATATTGTTGATAAGTAATAAAATTTTGCAGCTAAATATTAAGTAATAAAATTCATCTACGCTGAAGCTGATCTCGTTTTAATAAAATTACTATACTGTCAACTTTGAAAGCGTTATAAGAAATCAATAATCGCACATCACGTTAATAAGGCAATGTACAATTGAAATTAGTAATTTGTGAAATAGCACGGAAAACAAATGCAAAGAAAGGGGATTTCAAAATATAGCACAGAGCCAGCGCGTTTAAACAATTACTTTTCTAGGACGGTAATTAACGTAAATGCACTTGTTGAGATTGAAAACACTCGCAAAAGCGAAGGACTTAAAAAAAATATAAACATAATAATCAACAGCAACAGTAAATTTACCCAAAACATAAAGAGTACCAATAAATAAAAATAAATCAATGATAATAAGTTAAGCTTAAGAAATATGAATATTTTCAACATAAAATAACAATGATGTATCAAGAATTTACTTCAGCATGTAACTGACATTCGATTGAGTTACGAGGTCATTTACATCACTCAATAATGGCAAGATTTAACATTAAATCCAAAACATTTTACACTGAATTTTAACCTGATGACAACAAAATAGTAGCGGTATAATGTGAATACATGGAAATTAACATGAACAAGGAGACAATGGTTTCTACAAGAGTACAGAACTTTAGACTCACAAGAGCCGGTGCTTATTGTGACACCCATGCTATTCCCAAAGAATCTTCCGCTAAAGTACTGTTACTAACATAATAACAACCATTTATTAACAGACTCAGCAATTCATCAAAAATAACTAAAGAAAAATAATGGGTGTGGAGGCCATTTTGATTGCCGTTGATCACGACTTCTTCCTGAAACCCGCTTTTTCTTAGTAAAAGGCTATACATAAAACTTGACGCGACACAATTTTCTTTTAAAAACATCCAAAATTATCAAATACACGTTTATACAGTAATAGCCTTAAAGGTAACAAGTTCTACAAATAAAACGACATGCAATTACTCACAAAACGAAGGGCGTCAACTCCTAATTCCAAATCGCCTTACTACCTCCATCTGGTGGCAAAAACAAAATGTACAGTGTTGGAGCAGAGAAGAAAATATAGATGAAGATAATATTTAGGTGTTTCGTAAGAAATGAAAAATACTGACTAATTGGCGCTAATAGCCTACTTATCCTTCATTTTTTTCAGAAATTAATGATTTTAATAAAATTAAGAAATAAACTCTACAAATAACATCGTACAATATAAATTATAAAGTAAAAATATGCTGAAACCTTGATTTTATAGAATATGATTCATTTGTATATGAATTGCTTGACATGTGGTTAAAAAATTGGCGATAGATTTCTCTTTTAATATTATACTTAAATAGGGATCAAAACCATAAGAAAAATATGCGATTTCGATTTGGGCTAACTGAGCATAACATTTGATAAATTTAAACATTCATTTTAATTTTCTATGCACTCAGGTCCTACTTGAAGATTCTTAATGGTCATTTCTCATCTCTAAAGAATCTTTACCCTTAAAACTTCAATACATTAAAAGACAATAAAAGCCCTGCTATACTGTAAGGGTAGTCGAATTTTCCATATTTATTTAAAATATGAAATTTATGAAGCATAAAATTCTAATAAGAATGTAGATTTCATTCTTAATGATGTTATTAGCATTATCTAGAATTATTATCAGATAAATTTTTCATTCTTTATTCTGAAACGTGGAATGGTGTAAAAGTTGTTTATAATTACGTTATTTTACATAATCTTCCACTACATTTCTATTTCATTAAATTTTGCTGAGATTACAAACTACATCCATGGAGTTAATGATTTTTTTCCGTTTATAGAGGTTGACATTTGTCGTCATTTTACAGCTTGGTGAAATATTATTGTAATTTCAGCAGAAACTCCCGCTGGATGTGAAAAAATAGTCGGGCTTTTAATATATTTATGAAGGATTACGGAATAAAACTAAGTTATAAAAAAATTTAGCTATGACAGTTTTTTAAAATTGTTTTATTTATATTAAAATTCGTGCATTAATATTCAAAAGTAATAATCCCAAATCTTTTACTCCTCTACCTTCCTAATAATAATAAACTAGGATTAGTAGACTCGAACACCATCTAAAGGTATTTGAAGAAAGCTTAGGCGGCGACATGTTTCTTCAGGCTGGTTCATGTAATTACCCCTTGGAATTAAGTCCACGAATTCATTCAAAATGGCGGAGAGGCGGAAGATGTTTGACAGGGATTCTAGGGACAGAGAAAGCTTTTATGGCTCAGATGGAGGAAAATTATCAAGAGATACAAAGTATGATGACCCGCCGAACTCTAGACTGTTTATTGTGTGCGGAAAAACTGTCACGGAGGAGGACTTTCGGGAGTCATTTGAAAAGTATGGTACTATAGAAGAAATATGGGTAGTTAAAACAAGGACTACGGGAGAGCCTAAAGGTTTTGTGATTCGCCCATTATTATATTACTAGCCATATATATGTGTGTATAATAGTTTTTAATCATATACTGACTTACATTGTTGTGTATACAGGTGTCGCGTATATCAAGTTTTCGAAGACGTCAGAAGCTGCTCTAGCAATGGAAGAAATGAATGGGCGGTGCATTGGTTCTCACCCTAGACCTTTAAAGGTTCTTATTGCCCACAGGTACTAAAGCTGCTGATAACTTTATTTAATAATGAAACATTACCATTTTTTATTCATTCATTACATTTTTTATCAGTCGTGATCAAGGTTCAAGGCGGGATATGAACGAAGAAGAACGTCTCCTTCGGCTCTTTGTGGTAGTTCCTAAAAGTATGACGGAAAAAGATGTGCGTGAGCAGTTTGCTCAGTTTGGTGATATTGACTATGTGTCAATTGTTAAGGATCGAGTGACCAAAGAAAGCAAAGGATTTGCTTACATTAAGTACCACAGGTAAACTTTTAGAATCTACTTTTATTATTCTTATTATCTCCGGTTAAAAGTGTAAATTTTTTGTCAACTTTGTATTTCTGCATATCTGTCTTAGTTTTGTTTCAAGTTTTCTGAGGTAGTTTTAATACCTTATAGACTTAGTCTTATCACAACACTGCATCTTTCCTTGTGAATCAATTTTTTGTTCGTATATTTGTTCTCGTAAATTATATTTTTGATCTTTAAAATGAGCAATTTGTTCAACGAACTCGTCAACAGTGAATAAATAATTTTAAATTAAAATTAAGTGTTAGA
The DNA here is from genome assembly GCA_036926305.1 of Uropetala carovei. Classification (NCBI taxonomy): domain Eukaryota; kingdom Metazoa; phylum Arthropoda; class Insecta; order Odonata; family Petaluridae; genus Uropetala; species Uropetala carovei. The sequence goes on from JAXCHB010000035.1 coordinate 11,753,819, forward strand.
ATTTCATGCAAAAATTGATGATTAGAACCCAGAATTAAGGAAAGGATTGTAATTCCATAGACCATCACATGCCGCGAAAGCATTCGAGGGTTGTGACAGATCATTCAAACCTGTGTTTGCTGAGCCAAAACCTCAGAAATCATCAGAAATGGCAGACAGGTTTAATGGTCCACCACACTCCAAGGGAGGCTCACATGATAATCCTTTTCATCATTACGGTAGGTAGCATAAATATTAAATACTTCAAAAATGTATACATTGCATTTTAATAAATCATTAATCGGGCATTCAAACTTACATAATAATTGTGGAGATCTTAAAATTTTTACATTTTAGTGCTCTGCTTTGATCGAATTTAATAACTTCGTAATTTCAAAGTAAACACAGTAATGTATCTCCTCTTTTTCGCCTCTTTCCAATGCTTATTTCCGTGTATCAGTCGATATTTTTTTTCCTGTAGATGGAATGTCTATGGGCAGTGAGGGTAGCTATACCCGTCTGGAGGTTATTGCTTCACCACAACTCAACTGGGACCAGCTTTGGAGACTCTTTGACCTTATTCCTGGCCTCGATTATTGCCATTTACACGATGATCCTAAAAATCGCCTGGTGTGTGTTTCTATTTGTTGGAAAAATTATATAAAACTATAGAAAATATAACATTATTTTTTAAATATTAAACGAATGGGTGGATAACTTATCTGTAGGAATATTACATCATACTTATTTTCATTGATGTATATTTTTTTATATACTGCTAGTTATTCTGCCGTGATGCTCGTCTGGTATATTCTGCTAATGTACTGCTTACTCTTTGCACAGAGAGACTGTATTTATCCCCTTTGTGTTCCCTTCTAAATGACCCATCTACAGGATTTTTCCCACTGCTCGATTTTGTAGCTTGCTGGCACTATAAACAAACTCAGACCAGGAGCTCAAATGACATACGAACTTTTAACATTTTTCACTCTATGTAACAATTCTGCCAGAAAAACTATATTCATTCTCCAAAATACAATATTTGTTTTCATCTCAAGGTTAGAGGCAGATAGAAAAATTCAGGATTGACTGGGCAACAATTTTTCTGGGCAGAGTGAATATCAGATGATAAAAATTGATAATTCTGCGATGAAACTGGATTGAACTTCTCCAAAATTATTATCATACGAAAAAATCACACACATTCCCCTCCAAATTTCACGGAATGGTATGCAATACACCATACTGATGTGAGATAAGAGAAGTAGATCGTACGCATGAAATGGAAAAACATGTAAACTGGAAGATGACAAAAAATGTAATATTTCAGATGACTCTGGCTTGCCCTGAATTGCTTATTCAAAGTGAAAGCGTAAGAACTTCGCAATGCACTTTTATCCAGTGTGAGTTGACTTTGTACAGTCCTCAAATTTCATTCTTCCAACCCCTACAAATTTTATCTAAGGCACGCAATCAATCTTGACATCTTGTTTAATGAACTTTCCTCGTAAGCATCTTTCTATTCCCATGTATCTACAGTGTATTTTATATTTTTTTTCTGCTTTGCATTACCCCTTAAGTGGACATGAAATTTTTATTATTCCAATACCAGGTGGGGCATTTTTATTTGATTGAAATATATAATAAAAAATTGATAGAATCATCGGAAATATAAAATTAGATGATGTTAACCATCTAATTAATTCACTTTAACAACAACAATCTTTTAAACAATTTGCATATGTATTTTTAATTTTTTTCTCTGACTATTCCTAGTGGATGTTTCATCATGATTTTTTCACCATATACTGGATATTTTCCCCATTCCAAATGTTAAATCGAGTTTAGGTCCTGATTATGAGATGATATTAGCAACTTTGTAATCAATGTTGCTGTTGTGAAGGGTTGTCTATCCTCACCATGGTTCCCTCTAAGCTGCGTGTCCGTGCAGCAGTTATTGAAGTGCTACACTAAATTTTTCAAGTGTGCACCACTGTTTATCTTATGATATATCCGAACAGGGCCGCGCCAACCCGGACACATTCGTGCATTAGCATCATGTATGCGTGCCCAGCAATATCCATTCTGCCCATGGATGAAAAAAATTAAGAGGGAACTATGATCCTCATCCTGCTGCCTGTAACCTCAGAATATTTTCATGCCCCTCCTTTGAATTGATTCGAGGCTTTCTTCACATAAACTATTAATAAACTTTTCCATATCAAAATTGTGCCTCCTTTGAATAAAATAATGATAGCAGGAAAAAGTTAGCTTTTGTACATGAAATTGTTATGAATTACTTAATCAATTCGGTGTTTTTTCCGGTGTACATCAGCACATTCCATACAGACATGGCCAAACTTTGCCTCCCATACTTTAAAGGATTCCATTTCAAAGCAGGATCTCTTCTTTGGAATCAGAACTTACCACCTACCTTGCACGTGGGAGACCCGGGTTTGGTTCCTGGTCAAGTTCAGAATTTTTCTCCTCCTCTATCTTCATATTTGTGATCAGTCTAATGCACTTATGCATATGAGTTAAATTTCCATCATTTTTCTTGTTGTGCTTATATTGTTATTAAATAGTTAACCTATCTCTTTTGTTAATGTTTTATCTTTTTTATAGTATCCCATCCAAGTTATTTATCAGATTGTCAATATAAAAAACCAAACTGTTGCTTTTGGACTGTTTTAATAAATATATTTTTGCCTATCCCTTAGTAGTGAAGAATACATTGGCTGGGTATTCAGTGCATATGTCACCCAGGTGCACCTGAGTTAAAGATGTGCTAATTGCCAATCTTAATTATACTATCATAAATATTTGGTTAATTTATCGCTTTTGTGTTAAAATCTCTTTTCTCTATATCTGTTATTGAAAAGGGTAGGTAAAGAAATGAATTTCACTTTTTGTTTTGTTGCAAATTGGCAATGTAAAATTTTTTTATGCATTTCAGAGCGGTGCACAGAAAATGTTGCTTTTTGAAGGCTTAAATGTGGCAGTGGTATTAGCAGAAATATAATGAATGCCTGAGAACTTATATTGCTTTTGTAGTATTAATGCCATATTTACTCTGCAGTACAAAGGCCATGCAACTGTAGTCTACAATACTCCTCAAGCTGCAGCATATGCTAAAGAAAAGCTCCATGGATTTGAATATCCCCCTGGACAAAGGCTCATTGTAAAACCAGATATCTCCAGACAAAATGATATGCCTACGTAAGTATTGATTATAATTTCTATGTTAATGTTTTGAGGAGAAGAGGGATAAATTGTTTCCATAGAAATTGCAGTGTTAAGATGTGTAATGACTGGTTTACAAGTAATATATTTTTAAATTAACAGTATAGTAAGAGTAAGCTAGAGGAGTGTCTGGGAGAGAACTGGAAGTATTTTGTGGTTGTAAATGCACGTTTGTGCTTGCAGAGAAGGAAGAGTTAATAGCAAATTTTGGAGCAGCTTTAGATGGCAAGGCTACAGAGAAAAACATAGAATATGAAAATTTGGGAACCTGTGATGGAGGGAGGTAACACCAGTAACTAAGTTAAAGTAGTAACAAATGGAAGGGAATAAAACACAAAGGAGGAGGCTTACAAGAGAAAATATGTGGTAAGAATGAAGTAGAAGCCGAGAACGAACATGAGGATCGATGGACAGACAGACCGACAGCAATAGGCACTCGCGTGCCTAAAAAATGCGGTGATATATTTTATTATACAAAGAAGGATGGTGATGCCTAAGAGAATTGACTGCATTAGTGAAGTAATAGAATGGGTGTGTTAAAAGGCAAGGAATAAATTTTGTGGACCTAAATTGACGAATTAGGGGAAGAGATGGATTGCACATAAATAAGAGTGGTTCAAATAAATATGGGAAGCTGTTTGGTAATTTAGTGAACAAGTACAGAAAAGAGGGGAAACTAGAAAACAAAGTGGTGATTTCTTAGTTGTTGAAGATCTTGAAGTTTTTAAAACTGAATGGAAGGAGAGCATTTTGCAGAAAAAAAGGCAAAGTTCTAAAGCTAGAGTAACTTCAGTAAAATGAGTTGAATGCTTTAATAAAAGAATGTGAGCCAGATGTAATAGTAGGGATGGAATTGCGACTTAGAGAATACATGAGTACAGAGAAAATCTTTCCACGAAAGTATTGAATTTTGGGATTAGAAGAGATGGCCATCAAGCATCTCCTCTAATCTCACTATAAATTCTGGATTTTTCCTTCCTTATCTCCTCCCATCATTGTAAATCATTGCAATTCCTGGTTTTCACCCACCCACATTTAATCAGTTGTTGTTGTGTAATGTCGTGATCACATGTCTACTCAATGTCTCATTAAACCTCATTCTCCATTTTCCTTTTTTTTCGTCCTTCCAACCCCTTGATCCTCTAAGAACCCATTCCCACATTCCCGATAAGGAAACCCCTCCCCCTCTGCCATTGACCCATCTTAACGCTTCCAGTTTGTCTATTTTCAGTGCCTGATGGCTACATTCTTTGTTGAAGCCAGGTAGCAAATGCTGTGGTTGAAAATAGTAAAGTATTTAATGAAAACAAAAAAACCGTCATTCTCGTATTAATTTAATTTTTTCCCATTTATAGGACTTTTAGGCATGGGAATTGCTCAATGCATCCTCCATCGACGCCATTCTCTAGAATGCCACCAACTGGTGCCATGCATCCTCCCCCCCCTCTACCTGCCGGACCTCAATCAATGGCATCGAGTGCAGACATGGGAATGGGTGGCATGTCATTGGTGCCTCCACATCACCAACTTTCTAACAATGGTCCTGCGTCATCTATGGTTGGATCACGAACTGGAAATCTCCAAACCGACCTCACAACTCTTGTCGAGACGATTGCGCAAGCCACATCCCTTATCCAGGCTGCAGGGTTATCAGGGGTTATTAACAAGTCGGGCATGAGTGCTTCAAATCCTCATTCAGGTGGTAGGAATTGATATTAGATTGGATTTATTCTTACGATGATTATAAAGATAGTTTGACTAAAGATATGAGTTATATATGTTCAACAGGTTGGATCGGGCCTGATTTGTTTTCTTGATTCGTTTAAGAAATTACTTCAAAGCATCACTTGACATGTCTTTTTAAGCTTCTTGCATCTTTTAAAATTTTAGGCAATATACTTTAGTCATAGTTAGCTGCTTGGCTTTAAATTGACAAAACCTTTTGCTATTATACTGTCAGGATATATTAAACTCACCATAAATGTTGATATTTTTATGTAAGTGAAAAATTAGTATAATTTTTAGCTGATATCATGTGTGAAATTGTTTACAGATCTTGAGTATTTGTATATACTACACAAATTGTTAATGTGTAAGTCAGGGATGGCATATGATTTTTAGTCGCGTGCCAAAAAAGTAGCGTGAACCATCCGAATATTTTTTCACGTGCCACTAGTTTACTTCTCCAAGAAACGTCAAATTTTATACAGAAAATACAAGCTTATACGTGCCAAGTAAAATCGTACGCATGCCATTTCTGGCACGCGTGTCACGTATTTGCCATCTTTGATGTAAGTGAATAAGCATTTCTGTAATTCTATAAAATTTTTAGTCGAGGTAAAAAAATTAGTGTTTGAGGTTTCCACTCTAATATGAGTTATATATGTGCCACTATTAGTTACTTGAACATTCTAACAATACAGTGAAACATCGATTTTACACCATTGAAGGGGCCGCCTAAAATAAACGTAAAATCGAGAAGTGTAAAATCAGGGAAATGAAGATTATGTAACAAAGTAAATTGTAGGTTGCTTTATATCATAACTTTGGTAAAATATACATGTTTGAACACAATAACAATGAAATTGCAAATAATCTTACATAACATTTTATTTCTTTAACCAGTCAAAAAGTTTGATACTTGTTCCAATATGCACATAAAGTTGAGCTAAGGTATTAATTTTATCACTTATCAAAAGTATTTTGTTTTGCTTTATTATCCATATTTTAGGTCAAAAATTAATTAATGGATTGCCACGTTTATAAACAATGCCAAGCGTCATGTAGATGTCATCGACTTCCTGCTAAAATGACCGATACATAAATGGATTACTGCGTTAACCGTATTTACTCGTGTACCCTGCACACATTTTTCCCGAAACGCCGGGGAAAAAGGGGGGGTGCGTGTCTTACACTAGGATTTCTGAACAGGTTATATAAATTGTGAGTGTTGATAGTAAATTTTCTGCAATATGCTTGCGTCTACGTTTATATTCATAAAAGACGTTGAATTCTACTAAGTATATGCGTATTTAGGTGACCAAGCAAATGTGTAAGTCATGCCCGTACTGCAGGCAAAAAGTCACAAAACTAGGCAGAAAGAATACGCCAACTTACTGATAACTATAGTTCAATGACTACTGAGCGTTTGCTGGCTTGAGAAAAGGTAGGTTCAGGTTTGGTCCTTTTCCCTCATCCACTTCAAGGAATTCAGAGTGGTGAAATTTTGTTGCGAATGAAAGATTTCATCGTTTGAAAGGAAGACCGAAATCCACATCTCAAGTATTTGGACTCTTTTGTTCTTAACCTTCCATTATTTACTCACGAGATGATACGCGAAAAAACTCACCATCCGCGTAGGGAAGTTCCTGTTCATAGATGAACAAATAGTTGGTGAAGCTCTGCATCGGTTCGTAATATTACGTCAAAAACAGTGAAGTGGGGATGAAGTTGCATAATATTACAACAAAAATAGTTAAGGGGTTAACAAAAGAGGACTATTGGTGAGGCGATTTCTGCTATTATCATCATAAAGAGATCATCCAATAAATTCCTTCACGTTGAAGGGAGAAGATACTTAACTTGAGTGGAACTTGGTTCAGGGAGTGTGAATCAGTGACTTAAAAAAACTTATTCTGGCTCAAATTAATATTTTCCTTCCGAACCGGCCCAAAAATAGGAGTGCGCGGTGTATACGAGTGCGTGGGTTACATGAGTAAATACGGTATATTCAACGCCTAGCGTCCTGTTGATATTAACTTCCTACAAAAACGAATGGCTGCAACTATGCAAGCATAACGGTGAGCATGAAGTGTGCCGTTTATTCGATTGGCCGATAAATGTATTGCCACGTGGGGTTGCAAACATATGCCTATTTAAACATGAGTTTGACAAAGTTACGACTAAAACTATTGAATAAAGCCTGTTTTTAATCCTGAATATAAGCGGAACTGAAGTGATACCAATTGGGTATGCGACATAGATTACAATTTACACGAAAATAACTTTTGGTTAATAGTTAACAATTTATTAACCATACTAAAAACAAAATAACAACTATAATTCACTGGAATTACTGTGTGGTTTGTGCACCATGGACTTCACTAGAGAGTTCTGGCGAGGTTAGCTCAGCTGATGTAGCGAGGGTTAGACCAGGATGGGTCAGGTCACTTCTCCTGCCGCGGTTGGGAAGAGAATGCGAGAAAGCGAAAGCCTCGACAGAGTTCCAGGGGAAGAGGGGAGGGTTTCACGGGTCACTCTGGAATTTCCAGGTGGTGAGTTATGATTGGTGGACATTTAAACCGGAGTTTCTAGATTTGCGGTTCTAGACCTAAAGTTCGTTGAACTGGAAGGAGACTGGAGGGAGGACACACTTTTTGGTGTATATATTTAGACGTCCAGAAAAGTTCGCGGCATCTCAGCGGAGCGGTTTCCAGCGGAGAGGCGATTAGTTCGGCCTTGGTCTCTCTCTCCGGTCTTTGTCGATCGACACACCTCGGGATTCTGGACTAAGTCCCTCGGGATTATGGACAAAGTCCAGAGGGCAGGGAAAAACACCACAGAACACTGCCGGTGCTTCTTCGCATTTTCCGAAATAGAAAATTGAAAATGTAAAATCAGGTGAATTTCTGTTGTCAGGACTCCAAAAATAAGATGCAGATTCGGGAGAAAAGTAAATTCCAGGAAATGTAAAATCGGATAAAATTTTACTTTGTTCTTATGAGCATTTGGCTGGGACCAGACAAAAAGTGCGCAAAATCGGAAAAAAGCGTAAAATCGGAGTGCAGAATCGAGATTTCATTGTATATAGATGAATTATTCATTCTCTGTTGAGAGAAATTTCATGTCGAAACCATGTTCATGTAATTGAATCGTGGAAATCCAAAACCCCATAAGTCCATAAAACCAATTTTTTCAGGATACACTAAAAACTGTGTCAAGGCTAAAATTTAATAACGATGACAACAATATTTTTTTAATTGTTAAGGTCCCTATGGCAGTAGTTATCTATGGACTTGTACGTTTAATGTTTTCAACACATGCAACATGTACTCTACATGGCAGTTTCACTTTTTCCTCATTTTCACCAAAATATGGATTTACATTCTTGATTTCCATGATTCAATTGTTGTTTAGTGGAATTTAGTACCAGGTTATTTTCCATTTTTATGGATTAAATTTTCTTAAACATGCAGTTTTGCAAAGCAATGGCTTCCTTGTTTGATGTCATTGGAATCTAAGCTAAGCGTTGCTTTTGTCTGGAGGTTTTCTTCACCCAGTTTTTGTCCAGATGTTACCTTCATCTTTTGTCTTTAAAGGGGATGCTCATGGATGTCAGCAGAAGTCTATTGGTGAGACTTATGATCCAGCTTACTGCTCTGCTAAGCTTCCTCCACCACAGCCTCTGGCACCCATCGACTCTGAAGTAGCACTTAGGTAAGGCTGTCAGTTTTAATATCTAGATATTTTTCCTTTATTTAAATTACTTGATTTGCAATAGGTAGTGATTTCTCCACTTTATCATAAAGCTGCCAGTTTGCATGAGAATTAAGCTGCTCACACAGTTTTGTTAATAAATTTCCCATAATTTGTGTTCTTGTAAAATATTTGCTCTTTCCATTTCAAAATAAATTTTTGGATTTATTTAGAAGATTAAAAATAAACTTCATCATTTCTGCCATTTACATCCAAGGTGAAGTTTGCATCTATCTTACTAAAAAGGTTTTTAAAAGTTTGACTTTATAATGTCCTGAAATAATTGCTGCAGATTGTATACATTATGTGATTCATCTCACTTCAATGTAATTCATGATCCTCTTGCATCAGTTGATATTTTCATCTTATTTGAAATTTTTTATTAATTTCTATTTAAGGATAATTGTAAGTAAATTGTAAATTGTAGTATTCCGACTCTTGGGTGTACAGCTGATAGGTAAATAGTTACCTTACCATTCTTTTAAAATCACTGTTACATAATGCAAAATAAAACACTTGCCTATACAGGCACTCTCCAAGTTACGTAAGGAATGTGTTTCAGCACCCATTACATAACCCAAAATTTGCGTTAGTCAAAAATTACCATGGATGCTATGTGTTTAAAGTATAATTTTTATTCAGTATAGTACAAGTAATTGGTTAAAATAGAGGCGTGTGTACTTTACTCTCACTGTGATAATTATCAGGCATGATTGCAAGGGCAACACTTAAGTTAATTTGTGCAAAAGTGAAGATCAAGCAAATGGGCGTGAGCAGTAGAACACACTGAGAACACCACATTACATCCCACTCCTTGCGTTCTTCCTCTGCGGATGTATGTAGTTCCCACTCGCTTACGCAAACTGCCAACGTAAACTTTCCACATAACGAAAATTTACTTACATAAGTGCACGTTTATGTAAGTCAAGGCTTACGTAACCCAGGGAGTGCCTGTATATGCAGAATTATATAATTGGAACTTAATTTGTTAAAAACTTTAAACATTAAAATTTTTTTGATAAGTGAATGGAATAATTGTATCTGTTCATAAATCATATGCCATCAATCATATGAAAAACTGTTAAAAGAATTGAATTGTTTCTTTAATTATTTACATGGTTTATAAATGATAGGCTTGTTTGTATTTATTTAATCTTTTTCTTCACTCGCTGAGAAGTATGGTCTACATAGTTTTGTGATTTTTCAGTTTTATGTATTATTTGTGTAAAATTTTCAGCAATCACCTATATGGATTACTTTAACTAATATGCATAAAATGTGGATGTAATGAGCACTTTATCCTTCATTTTTAAACAGATATCACTATTTAAGATATTACATCATTTGAGGTTATGATATTTGTTTTTTAACTTTGAGCAGGTTATTTATTGTGTGTCAACCGACACCTCCTCCTATGTATGCTTTGAAGGATGTATTTGGTCGTTTTGGTAACCTCATAGATGTGTACATTTTATCGTGGAAAAGTTGTGGTTATGCCAAATATGCCTCAAAGGAATCTGCTGAAAATGCCATATCCGTAAGTAAATGGGTTTTATGAATTCAATTGTTTTCCAGTTTGTAATGATGAATGTTTTTATAAATAAAGTCATAATAGCCAAAATGAAATCTTTTGTCTCAGTGATGTTAATTTTCTCTCACTGTCATGGAGTTTCTATATTTCATAATAAACAAAGTATTTTCTTTTAGTCTCTTATTAGTCATTTGTACATCTTGCAATTTTTAAGGTTTAAATTCATTATTCTCATGTCAGGCAGTAGTACCATTGCTTTGGCAGAATTGTTTTTCCTATCTCGATTAAATCATTTAATTCCACATTTGTTTCCAATCAAATACTTCTTTAATTAAGTTCAGGCATCTGTCATTTGTCTTAATTAATAAAATAGCTATTTTAAAATTACCCTTTATATTATCTAATGTAATACAGTAATACCTCTCCAACCGAGGTTTTGAGTATACGCATTTTGTGAAATGCAAACAGTTTTACCAGACACGGTATGAGGTATCGAGTATACGTGGTTTGAGGTGCATATTTTCATTTTTTCCGAAATTGTTTTTCTTAAGTCTGACTTATGTAATGTTGACGTATTTTAACTAAGAAAAAACAAGTAATTTAGTAGTTTTGCAATCTTATTACATATATGTACATAGTTTTTCATTTCATCAGACATGGCAGAGCCAGAGAAGTATTGGTGCTTAGTTTTCATTTTCGGTTCGTCTCTGCATACTGACCTCATATTTGATCCCTACTCTGAATTTCTGGTTCATTATGCTTATTCAGAAAGACTTTTTATATACAAACGCTATCTATAATGATGATGGTAATGATATGATTCTTTTTGTGTGGTGATATGCATAAAAATGAAACGTCAAATGAAGTGACAGTTCATTTCTGTCAAAGCAAAAGCGATTCTTTCTCGGGGTTACATTCCTGAAAAACTCCTCGAAACTCCACCAATAATAAATGATGCATAAAACGCAGAGCTTAAGCATTTGAACTACGTCAAACCTGAGCAAATATCCCAATGATCCTGAATAGGAAGGGTCAAGAGTTGAGGGTTCAGTCTTTTCCCTCAGGACTTCCCTGACGTCAAAAAGAAAGAAAGCTCCTGAATGGTATACCAGCTTATATTTCACAACTTTTAACATGTGAAGAGGCACAAAAGTGTGGGAGGATTGCATCCCAAAAATATTTAAATGTATATATAAGACACGTGTATCTAATTTTTTCAATTACGCATATAAATTACATTAATGCACTTACATGAATAATTTTTACAAATTAGAATAACACAACAATATTTTTTCAGGCTTGACTATGAGAGAAAACGTGAGGTAAAGGCAATTCATTCTACATATAAAAAATTTCGCATAGCACTTTCTGTGATTTTTCTTCGCGAAAGACAAAACTGGTCAAAAATGCAGAACCGTAAAAGATCGAAATACGAGAAAGATAAAGCCACAAAAAAATGTCTACCTTATCACTCAAAATTACAACAAATACTACACTTTGAATCATTCAGGTCAAATTGTAATAACAGCGTTAACACCCGCATTGATGGAATTGATTTCTGCTTTACAACAGCGCATACAATATTCTTTTTTTTAATATCGCTATATGGAGATTTTAGCATAACGGGTGCAATTTTTATTTCATAATTAGGTTTTGTTATTATCGGAGGTTCGTAATATAGAGGTTTTCTATATAGTTTTATTAGTGAATTTTTTGGGACCATCGATAACTTTTGTTATATGGAGTTCTTCATTCTAAGGGAGTTTGTAAGGTAGAGGTTTTACTGTATTTGGAATTTATTCCAAAAATTTAGATATTTTATAAAATTCACTCTCAGTGTCTCTTGTTTTGATTTTTTGCTTGAACTCCCCATGAAAAATATTGTTTGTCACTATTTTTAGAGATTAATTTCATGTTTTTCCTTGAACACTAGTATTGATTTTCATTATTTTAAATATTAATCTGGTGCATTATTTCCAAAATTTCATTTGTTTCAATTTGCTACACTAAATTAATTAAAAAACAAATGTAAAATATATATTTGCTTGCATATAAAATGAAAAATTTGTTGTTTTTATAAATTTTTTACAGACACTTCACGGCCAAGAGATATGTGGTTCTCGCATGAAAGTTATGCCTGCTGAGCCCAACGAAAAAGACTCCTCAAGAAAAAGAATAAAGGTTTCAACTGATGGAGATTGAACCTAAGGTATGTCTTTTAATTTAATACGGAATCTTCAGTTGCTGGATTTATAAAATTCTTACATCAAGTAAGTTCACTACAGTTCTCTATATTGATTAAAGAAGCTAACCTATGGAAAACAAATTCATAGTTACAATAATTAAGGGAAAGGTAAAAAATTTTGCAAGTGTATTTAATAACAGAAAAATCTCATTAGCTCATTCACTAATGTTTAGTTATACCATCAAATTAGCAAATAGCAAATTCTCGGGGTGAAAATTTAAACACAGTTTTCCTCCACACTATATATTTATATAAATAATAAAATGATGGAAACAGTATTTTAGTATTGAGGTGTGATCTAGGTTTTAGCCCAGGGACTAGCTCAACAAATGCATGTTATAGGATCTGTACCAACTTAATAAAAAGCATCAAGAAAAGATTTAACAAGGAGACTACGTGACATTCAGGTAGCCAATTTTGTTTTTCTTTTGCGAGCCTGTAGTATTCGATGTATATTAGAAATTGTGCAAGTACTACAACCCGCCTGTCAAGCGTTTTGGAGAGAAAAAAGGCTATTTCAAAGTTGCATACAGTTTAAGAATGGTTCCTGCAACCTTCCATAATCAAGCCAGGTAGACGAGGTAGTAAGATACAGGGATCCTGCATCAGGATCTGGGATTTGAATCTCCGTTGGTGACAATTTTTCCCCCATGTTCTACACATTAGTTGTTACTATTATTATTTTAATGTTAATTAACCACAAAGTACATTATTTTAATTTTTTTGATCTAGTAATGGTATAATTTCATTTATGTAAAAGTTTTTCCTTTGCCAGACAAATATTTTTAATGAAATAAATTTAACGTGTACCAAATTTGTTTATTCATATAAACTACCAAGTAGTTTTCAAAGATGTTCAGTGCTTAGGGTGATACAAATTATAAAAGCAGAGAAAACAACATAATCTACATCACGCACATTGTACAAAAACAGTATTACTGCAACTACAATTATGTTTACATAAAGGAAATTATGCCATTATTAGATGAAAATTTTTAAAATAATGTACTTTGTGGTTAATTAACATTAAAATAATAATAGTAACAACTAATATGTAGAACGTGAGGGAAAAAATTGTCACCAATGGAGATCCGGACCCTGGTACAGGATCCATGTATCTTACCAACTCGGCTACCAGGCTTGATCATGGAAGGTTGCAGGAACAATTCTTAAACTGTTTGTGACTTTGAAATAGCCTTTTTTTCTTCAAAACACTTGAGAGGCAGGTCGTATTACTAGCACAATTTCTATTATACATCGAATACTAAAGGTTCGCAAAAGAAGAACAAAATTGGCTACCTGAATGTTGTGTAGTCCCCTTTAAGAGTTACAGATCAAACTTTAAATTACAGTGATTCAAGAGACATTCTGCTACATGTCACACAGTCCAAGCAACTACATTTTTACAATGGTAATAATTTACTTAATTATATTGCAAATGAAAATGACAATAATTTTTATGCATAATGAAAGGTTTAATTTTAAAATGTGTAACTTTTTATACGAGAAAAGTTTACGAATTGCCACCGAAAATGTCTTCTTAACCCTTTACTTGGTAGTTTAAACACTTTCCTAGTTAGGCATTTCAATGGGAGGTTGTTTTCATTGTCTAGTGGTTCTTGCATTTGTTTTTCTTTCAAATAAACAAGATGTATTGCAAAATTTAAGGTTACCTTGTAATTTTATTTTTTGCTTTAAGTACATTGAGGTGGACAAGGTTTTACAGAATTTTTTTTGGGCAAAATACATTGTTCTTTAGTTTCTGCTCATAAATCTAGATTGGTGATTTTTCATTAAAATAACTATATAAAAATTCGTAAAGTTATACTGTCAGTTTTAATATATTTTCAAATGATTTTCTTGGAAAAATTAACGAATTTCCTGTCCTTTGATGTCTCATTGTTTTTCTTACTATACCGTTTTAATCATTAAATCTTTTCTGGATTTTCTTTAGCTTTTTGCCCTTAGTATTGTCTACCTCTTGTAGTTTTGCTTTGCCCTTGAACTGTTTCATTTCTCTCTTTATTTCTTTTAAAACAGTTTTATTACAATTTTTTACTTTGGCATATTAATTGTATTATATTTTTATTTGCCCTTATAATTCCTTTTAATTTTTTTAAAACTATAACCGGACTGGTAAAGTGTAATTTATCATTGAAAGAAAATGTATCTCTTCTGTTGATCTGAGGTAACATTAAATTTTCTTTCAAATTACACATAAGTTACATTGTGGCTTCACCTATGTATTTGATTGCTGGTCGTTGTACATTAAAAATATTAATGTAACTTGTTAAGAGTGATAATATCAACTTAATGACAGAAAGCTTCAATTCTGAATTTTAAACTCTATTCTGTAAACATATTTCACATATAGCTAAGCGTATAGGTCAGCATTGGAAATAATTTCTGATGTCCAAATTACACATGATAAAATACCGTAGCATGTAGTTCATGATGAAGTTTGGAAAGATCAGAAACTCTACTGGTTTTAGACAATTTCCGTCTTGGTTTGTGCTTTCTTTGTGTAGGGTTTGGAATTGACTATGTATTTTTTTACCCTGCAGCATAATGTTGAGGGGCTGTCTGAAGCCGATGACATCATCAACTTCAACAACAGTTACTACACCCTCTCCGACGACTCCCTTTGAGATATTGGACATGTGAGACTTGATTTACGATGGCATATACAAAGTGAAAGTTTAAGAAATATGAAAGTTTGTCTTTGTGTGGACTATTTGACTTGTTCATTTACAGTGCGCTAAATGTGTGCTGTGACAATTGTAAATTTTTTTGATTTATGACAAATTGTGTCACTTTGGACTCCTTCAATATGCTGTTGACTTGTTGACATTAGTGCAACTAGATGTGTTCTAATTGACAAAAAATTGACTACCTTATGAGTTTTTGTCAAAGGTATTTCCGAATAATTGTGAATGTAACTACAGAAAAACGCCTACATTTCGAGAATTTATTATTATTTGTTCTTTCTCTGTGATTCAAATATTGTTGAAATTTCTTTTCAACGTTGCATATGAATATTTATGTTATGGTTTCTCTTGGTGTTACTTATGAAATATTATTTGATACAAATATACATGTTAAATCTTGTATTGTTTTGTAGTTTTCAATACAGAGGACAGTTCTATGTGTAAAAAAATCTTGTTTGAATTGTGATTTCACACCTACATTTATGACAGCAATATTTCCAATTTCGACATATATTAACTGACCGACTCATCTAAAGGACCAGGTAAGACAGAAACTTCCCATTATGATAATGGTGGGTTTGGAGGGCAATGGGTAGGTGTGCATGTCTTGCCTGGTGGTGGCTTCAAGTATTTTTTTAAGTCACTGGGACCTAATAAGTAAGATGACTAAATTGACTTAGACAGAAATTGACTTTTAAAGTTCACACTTTAATCCTCCTTTAATTTGGCCATAGGGTTATTTTTATTGCTTCAATTGTAGAGTATAATAATTCCAATAAAACACGTAATAGCTTTTGCATGTTAATTATTATCACAGTACACACTTTTTTCTCTCTTTTAAAATTTTTGTATAGATTTATGCTACTTCTTTATATTAGAATCTAGTGGCAATCTTCTTGTGAAATGTGAAGGTTGATATATGGGGAGTAATATGTTCCTCAAATGCCATTTATAATTTTACTTTTCAGAAAATAGCAAATGTGGAAATTATTTGAAGTTACTGTGATACCTGCCGCTGCTCTACGATCTTCAACTCACATACATCGTGCAGTGGTGTAAGTTATGTGCATGATGATTAGATTTTTTTGTGTGGTAGTCTTCATTTTTTTGACTGATGAAATCTCGCTCTATTTAGGGGCCAAAGCTGATGAGAAGATGAGACTTCCTTATAGATAAAGATGTTGGACGGCAGATAATTTCTGCTTAGTAAGGAATTATTGGGGTGTAGAATATGGTAAATTTATTTTAATGTAAAAAGGAAAAATAAATTTATTTTATGAATACATTATTGTTTATAATTTCAAATTTAACACTCATCTCTGGTAATGCATAAAAAATTAGGTATACTACGAGGGGTGTTTCCAAAGTTCTGGGAATATTTATTTATTTTTTATATGATAAACAATACTTTTTGATTCCGCAGACTCACCAAAAACTGCTTGCAAGCGCTGAACAAGAGAAAATGATTGCTCTTTGCGATTTTACAGCGTCTTCCATAGAGAACTCCCAGAACATTGGAAACACCCTCGTATTTCAGAGATTTGTCTATTTTTCTTTACTTTCGCTGTGGCATGCAAGTATTTCACATTTTCTAGAGTTTGTTAAAAAAACAAAGCATTTTCTATGTTATCAAGCTGCCTCAGGCTGAGGAAAATAGTGTGCATAATGGGGATCCAGTATTAATTGTACCGATATAAGGTACAGTTTGTTAAACATCTTGAGCACAAAAATTCCCGTTATGACACTTCTTGCAGCAGATTTTAATGCTTCAATTCAATCTCGTAGATGTTAATATGAATAAAGGTGGTTAATTTACCCCTCTCTGGTTCAAAGCAGTTGAAACCAGCTGAGACTGATTCTAAATTACAGATCAAAGTAGCCAAAACTGGTCCAAACTTGTCATCTCATCACTTCTGATTGTAGTCATGACTTGGAAAATATGAATCACTTGTTTGTGTTTGAACTGGTTATACCCAATGCATTCACTTCTCTCATCTCACACACTAAGCTGCTGAATCTGCAAACGCTTAGACAATATTTTTTTTCAATGATAATCCTCGGTTATGAACAAGGCATGTCTGAAAAAGTGAAGAAAGACAGTTATTTTAGTGATTCTGAAAGTGCTTGTGCTTTGGAACAATCGGATCTTTATTACAAAAGGATGAATTCTAGCCATAATGAGTTGGAAGAAGAAATTACACCAACTAGAATTGATTTTGCAGCTACACCTTACTACAAGGAAAATAGTGGGAACGAAGTACCAAACAAATTTCAAGGCAGGATAAATTATGATAAAAGTATTATTTCATAAAAGTTGCTTGAAATTTTTAATAAGATAACGTAAAACCTTTCTTGAGCTATTTATAGTTTTATGAACTTATGTTCTTATAGTGTGCCCTTGGCAAAATAATGTGTACCACACCTTTAAATTCATACGGGAAAGGGTTAAAGAATGATGAGCAATGGGAGTTAGTAAAAGTGGCAATTGCTTAGTGGAAAGGTTGTGGCATTATTTTTTTAGCTACTTGAAAAATTCTAGGGTTTAAAAACTAATTTTGTTCTATGCTTAGTATGTTCTAAATTTAATTTTTGGAAAATATTAAATGAACCCTCTTTAAAACTGGTATTATGTTAGAGTTTTAAATGTTAACCAATTCCTTGAAAAGTTTTATTTTGCAAATATTTCAAAATATTTTGTCTTTATTTTGGTAATGTTTTGCTTAGGTAATTTCAAAAAATTAATTTTTCTTTGAATATTTTATAGCAATTATTCTTGCTTAAACATTTTCCTGTTGTGTATCAATTTTTTTGATTAAAAATAAAAATTGTACATTATATTTAAAAATTTACTGATTTTCTTACACATCAATGGAACTAATAAAAAAATCCACAAGAATTTGGCTCAAATACTTTTCAGATGGGTTGTGGTCATGGAAGCATGATGTAAGACAGAAATAAGATTTTTTCTTTCAAGGATTTTGGTAGCCTGTTCAGACATTAAGGCCCAAAATTGTTCATTTTTCTGGCAGTTATTCTTTATATTCTAGGTGCAAACTTTCATTGAGATGTATGAAAAAGTTATATAGGTATATGAGGGCTGTTCATTTAATTCATGGACAGAAGCTGGGTGTCAACATTTCGCTAGTGATGACAAATCTAAATATGTGACAAGAGATCACTGCAAGTAATTAAATGAAAAAGTTTTTCTCATCTGAACAATCAACTGAGAAGGGAGATGACTCTGAAAATAGACGTGACTTTGCAATCACCACTTCTCTCAATCATAATCAATATAATATTTATAAGAAAATATTAAAATATTTATCTTTTAAATATTTTAGTGTGTGTGTATGTATGTTCTTTATATGTTTTTACACCGTTGAAGCTATCGAATTAAAAAGTTTCATGGGCCATCCTATGAACCAAAGGAAGAACTTGGTTTAGGTTTGCAGACCGTGGGGATCTCTTATACCCCATGGGGTCAACAAAATACTATTTCCATAAGAATGCATGGGAAATGGTGTGGAGAAACCCCAAAATGCCATGCAGCCCTTCACTGATGTGGATATAAATATACCTAAATATTAACTTACGATCACAGGAAACGGCTTATTTTATGCATGAAAGACTGAATATTTTAATTCTGTTCGTGTTTTGTCGTATTACATGCTAAATCGCTTGAAATTTTCCTTTAAGCACAAAATTTATCGGTTTAGATGACCATTTTCCAGGCAGCAACAAAGCTAAATTTCTTAATTGTTGTCCTCTTCAAAGGGAGATAGCCATGTAAAGATTAATGCAAGGAAAATCCATGCCGTGGCATGCCATAGAGGAAGAATAGCTAACACCAAGATAAAGGGTACAAATGGATTCATGCCTAAATACAGGCGACTTCCGAGATTCGACAGGGATGCATTCCTGAAAACATGGTCGAATCAAACCATTCAATGTCGAATCAGCACAAATTCAAACAATTAGAGCAGAAATAACGATGTCTATAGTCGGGCCAGTGAGAGTTGATCGCTGGGTAGTAGGCGGAGCTGTCGAGGAGGGAGTGGAATGGGTCAATGGTGAGCCTTTATTTAAGGCTCGGTTGCCAGTTTTTAATTCTCCCGCCTCCTGCAATTCTAAACGTAGCAGTCAAAAACCCAGGGGGATTTCCCCCATTCTTCCTCTTACAAAGGATGCTTACATATTGACACTTGAAAAACACGTTTGGAAAAAAATGTAAACACTTCAATGCAGTTGTCCTTATACAAATTCTTTAAAAGCCTCCGAACAGTGAGTCTCAACCCTTCAAGCATAGAATGAAATTGTTTCCAGCTCAACTCTTCAGCAGGATTTACAAGTCCAAAGTCTCAGCTTGATTAGGCCAAATTCCATGTTTATTTTTTTTATGTTAATTCGTTTCTCAATTTTAATTTTCATATTTTTACAAGAAATGAAAACCCGAATTGCACGTTACATATTATAACCATTTTCATAACGGAAGTTTTCATTTATTTAGACCAGTCGTGGGAGTTAAGGTACGTTATAGTAATGCGTATTTGATGATTTTCATTTATTAAAACCATAAAACACGTTTTAAAATTTATATGCGCAGTAATGTTTTGCCAGAAATGCATCCTATCATTCATCTAATTTGTTTGCATTTGTCATGTGTTTAAGTAACGGTATTTTTCAGGAATGCATCAGCAGCATTAAACGAAGGATTCCTGTACTGTACATCTACTGCATGTAATACTACTATAGTATTTCCTGAACTTTACCATGTAGATTGTAATTTTTGTTTGTGAATTTACAGTCCATGAACCGATAATTTGGTACAAGTGCTTGAATTCAGAAAATACGAAATTTGGTGACGGAGTCTAATAATATGGCCAACCACTGTATAATTATGAATAAATAGAATATCAGTAAAATAACTGTTCATTAATTTAATCTTTATGACCTAATGTTTCATTAGAATGATCAAGTGATAGGTTAAAGTATTTCTAAACAGTTGAATCAGTTAAAGCAATGATTAATTAATTTTTTAAAACGAAGCATTAATCTCGAAAAGTTAATCGTTCGATAAATTCATCCTTGTAAAATTTTATTTCCAAGAATAAATCTATAGACCCGTTTATGCTGCTCGAAAATTTACTATCCCACGCTTCGGGATCAGGGCAGTTACAAACCAGTCGGGTGGAGGGGAGGGGCATTCAAAGCGGCAACACTGCATCCCTTCCACTGCAACACTCAGCGATCAACTCTCACCGGCCCGACTATAGACTGAAACTAAACCTCTCGTGGTCGGGTGGGCCGAAAATTACTTCGCGTAAACTAGTTCCCAATTCGACCGATCGATCGGCTTGGTCGATTCGACCGGTCGAATTCTCGTGTTGGTCGAATCTCGAACAGTCGAATCTCGGGAGTCACCTGTGTAGTCTTATGAATACTTTTAAAGTATAAAGCAATAAAAATTGTTTGCTACTTAAAAGAAAACTTTCCCGAGCGAAACTGGGCGTTTCAGCTAGTAAGAAAATAAATGAGAAGTAATTTAATACTATCGGTCATATAGTTAAGAAATTTTAGTGATTTTTTTAGAAAACTTGATAAGAATTGATGGTAGAATGTTATTCTCTTGTTTTAGACCAGAGGTCAGCAACCTTTTCTATATGGTGGGCCACACTCGTTGTTGGGAATGCTACGGAGGGCCGCATTGGAAATCATAAGAGCTCCGGCGGGCTGGATGAGCGTTTAAATTACAAGTTACCTGGAGATTAATGAAAATCAATTCTAATTAGTTTAATAGAGTTAAAACCACCAGAAAAAGTTTTGAGACCATAATTCAGTAAAAAAAATATGGAATTGACTGTATTAAATTATACCAATCACTTTTCATCATGCCTTCCTGGGTCGCATAAAATGCCTTTGGGAGCTGCATGTGGCCTGCAGACCGTAGGTTGCCGATCCTTGTTTTAGACCTTCCAGTAACATTTATAACATGTGATGACCAAGATAACAAAAGATAATGACAAATTGTTCATTAATGAAGATTAAAAATGATACAGTAAATGGTAGTCTATGGAATATATTTTAAAATCTAGGAAACAACTTAGATACATAAGAGAAGACAAACTTTGCAAAATTTAAATACTCTTCTTAATATAAAGAATTTTTCCAAAGAAATCTTGTAATCTAATTTGAATAAAGACTGTTTACATAATTACTCATTGCATGTCATACAGCTCTGTTGCTCATAATTAACAGCATGTTTACTTAAATTTAAACAATTACATTTTTTAAATCATGTTATAGCACTGTGCACTTTATTACTTCTCTTGCTGTCAGTCTTTACTTTTACATTTTCGCATATTTAGCAGTGACATAGGAGCAGCTGGAAATTTTAATGCATCATACATATAATCTTAGGATGAGCTCATTGCCCCGGAATTAATACTTCTTTATATATTGTTTTGCAATTCTCCTAATAGAGATAAACACGTCTTTCCTTTTTGGACAAGTCTTGCATGTAACTGTTAAAAATAAGTTACATTTTAGAAGTCATACTCTGATTAATGCTAAGGCAGAAAAATTAAATAATCATAGGATTTAATGGCATTGCAAGACCTGAAATACAAGTTATTTAATGACCTGATAAAGTTTGTCAATCAATGCCTTCCCCAACATTTAACAAAGCACTAACATTTGGGGAATACCATAAAACCTCTTTTGGTAACTACATAATCATTTCAAGAAATTATAATCAGGAATGGATTGGCCATATGAATTCAATGGACCAGTTTGATCATGGGCGACCTTGCCAAAACCTTGATTAACATCATGGTTGACCCATATAATTATCTTTACACACAAATGAAAGATGAAATAGATATTGCTTTGCTTTTACATTAACTTTATCAATTTAATTTAATTAATAATCAATTGTTTCATATGTCATTGCCACTGCTGGCCTGACCAATCATCTACGAGCTGGTATATCCATGGCAAAAAATCTGTGGCTAGATATATGAAAATCTACAGCTTCAGAATCATAAGAAGTCTGGGAATACATTTGAACTTTCAAATCCCAATAGTTTAACTACCGTTACTCTAATACATTTGAACATTCAGTGCTTTTGAAGTAAACTTCTAGAGCTTGAACTATTAATAAACAATCACCAACCTGGTATAGCCTGTATTTCTCAAGACTGGTTAAAGTCTGACGGTTTGTCTGTGGTAAATATAACTGGTTATTACACAGTTGAGGCATATGTCCTCAAGGATTGTAAAAATTGTGCCATTATTTTTGTGAAAAATATTCCTGTATGTCTTTAAATGAAGAAAGTTTTTGAGTTCTGTGTCACTTGCTTTTTACTTAATAATAATAAGCTTCTGTACATAATTTTTCTTTACAGATCATCACTTGTTAACTTTCAAGCATTTTTAGATAAACTTGGTTATCTCCTTGATGAACTGTATAACATTCACCCGAATGTATCCATTATATTCATTGGGGATTTCAATTGCAATATGTTTAATGATAGGAATGTTAAAAAGAAATGTTGTATTTATTGCAAACATTTAATCCATCAACCATTACTAATTCTGAACTCGCATGAGGAATGCATAATTCTAGATCTTTGCTTAATAATATAATATCATACTCTGATATGAATCTTGTTAAAACTTCAGTATGTCTATTTTTACTATCAAACCTCCTCCCTGGCTACCATATGTACTAAATGCTATTTTACAAGTTTGAATTTGTTATCTTTCATGTGTAGCTACAGTTAGAAAGTTGGCAGGATATATATTATGCCAATTACTTCGATGGTAGCTTTCAATATTTTACAGTAAATTCTTATTTTATTTTAATTGTGCATTCGCTCTTACATGCAAGAATACTTCTAACAAATTTGTCAAAAAAATTGGATTACCAACAAAATATGTGCATATTGCAACAAAGTCTCAAGGTAGTAATGAGTGTAGCTCAATTTTTATACATGATGAGGCTTTAAGCATGAAAAGGTTTGAAATTATGGTGACAAGGGTTCAATGATATTAGCTGAGTTCCACGATCATTTCTGTTTCCTCCATTATCTTGGTTAATTGGGAGCCATAACTGTGATTGGATATTCTTAGAGGATAAGTAATATGGGTGTGATTGAAGGAGTCTGCATTTTTAAATATTACTTTATTGCATTATTTTTTCTAATGGCAGTCTTTTTATCATGATCCATTTCAGTATAAGTAGATTGTTCATTTTAAGTTTACACACTATTTACATAGTTATAATTATTTATATCTGTCAGGCTTGTTTACTTTGCTTATATACAAAGTTACATGAAATATGGCATTGTTGCTTGGGACCACTATCTGTCAGCAATAAGAGTTTTCAGGCTATAAAAATCAGCAATCAGGTACATGTGCCAAGCTAAAAGAAAGGATAGTTGCAGACCCTTATTTAAGCAATTGAATATACTGACTCTATCCTCATTATATATTTACTGTACTATTATGTTCGTGAAGAACAATGATACTTCATTAGAGTTAGTGTACAACTCAGATATTCATCATTACAACACAAGAAACAAAAGAAATTATGCTAATTGGTGTCACAACCTAAAACTTTTTACATATAGCCCTTCCTACGCTGGGGAAAACTTATATAACAAACTCCCAAATGTCTTGAAAGAAATAAACAATATGGTGATTTTCAAGAAGAGACTAAAAACTTACCTTGTCAATAAAACCTACTATTCCGTATAAGAATTTTTATGTGATGGACTTCATAACTATTATGTATTTTTGTTGTCACAACCTTTTTTTCTGTAAAAGTTTTTCATTTTATTTTGGATTACTGCGCAATACGCATGTTTGTTGACTTGTCCTATATTTGTATCAAATCTCCTGGACCAATAAATATTATTATTATTATATTTACAAAAATCTAAATATATATTTATTAGATTTTCAGAAATTTAAACATTTTCTGAAATGTGGAATATTTAAAGAATTTCTAACTTACTAGCAACAATCGAAGATTTATTTCCTTCTTGCAGCGGTTCTTTGAAAACTATCATTTATCAATATAAAAATATGATTTTTTTACATCAATCCATTTAGTTTTTTTACAAGAATTGTTTTGGCCATAATGAACTGGTTTTATTTTTCCTGATATTTTATATCACATTCTTCTGGTACTGGCTTTGAAACTATAATAAAAATTATCTGAATATATCAAAAAGTTTCACTGATAAGGTCTCTTTCCAAGAAACTCCCAAGAATGTCCAGTTATCTTGAAGTGTATGCTATCATGAAGTTTATGAATGAGTATGTTTAGAACATAAATGTATTGAAAGTTTTGACATTATGGTGTTTTATAACAGGAAACATTTTCCATTGTGCTTCTTATTTGAAGATCTATGCTTCAGTGCTGCAGTGATTGCAAGATCAAAAACGTCTTTCACGCCATGCTGCAAAAATATATTTAGATATTAAATTTTTGAGTTATGAATGATTATACACATATTTTTGATGGATTTCATTTTTACCTGAGTCAAGGCTGAACATTCTAAATATGCATATAAGTTAAGTTCCTTGACAAGAGTCTCTGCAGCTTGTGATAAAACCTGGGTTATAGGTTTAGTCCTGAGATCTGACTTAGTTCCAATGAGTATTATTGGGACTCCAGAAGAATTTGACCTAAGCTCTGGCACCCACTGAGGAAGCAAAACATTGTAACTAAAGATTAAAATGAAGTACAGTAGATAAAATAAATAATATCGATACCATTTTTATTACTTTTAGCAATGGTTCAAATATCAGTGAATGTATTGGTACATCAACACTGATTTCAATTCAGCATAATTATTTCATAAATGAATTATTGAACACATTTTATGTCTTGGATCAAATAGAGGATCAAGGAAACTTTAATCTATAAAATGTTTGATTAAAAATAAATAGGTGTCAGACACAGTATTTGTATATTTTTGTATTTTTTTTCACGTTCTATGTACGAGTATGTCTATGTTACTTCTTTCCTCTTATCTGTTGGTATTCAAATCGTTAGCTTTTATCTCTTAATATTTTTTCTTCTGTATCTGTCTAGGGATTTTTTGTGGTTTTTTTACACCTCCCTCTTCTTCGTAGGTGTTTTTCCGCAGTGGGACTTTTTTTCTGTGTCAAATGAAGTGATAACACAGTTTTTTTCCAACCCACAAAACTAACATCATTCTATGGTAATTCTCTATGTCAACTAACAAAATTTGTAGTCAATATGTATGTTAAAGTCTGTAATTTAACTTTTATATAATTGTCAATCCTGATGAATGGGTTAAATGTAAGAAGGGACTTCACGGTCTCAATTTTGCCCTAAATAAAGTAGTTTGTCTGTCTACACTCACAGCAATTCACCAACTTTTGTTTATAAAGTAATTATCTCAAGCTATGAGTAATCTTCACCATATAACACAATTAGTTAGAAGATGTTAAGTTTATTCCTAATTCTGTTTTCAAAGATTTTTTTTTGTAATTATCATTTAAATAATTTTTAAAAAGGTTTTCATAGGGGCTGTTTGTGCGTGAGCTATGTAAAGTAAATGTTGTCTATATGACTTTAAGACATTTCCCGTAACTTATTTCTCTGCAAATAATCCATTATAATTATTAGAAATGGATTGCAATATGGTATTTAAATGGTGGAAATATAGCATAGTGCCAGAAGATCTGCAGAACAGGTTTTTAAATATTGAATTAAAAGATAAATTAATCTTAAAGAAGAAAATATTTTTAAAATATCTTATGCAAAAATCACATCAGATGTGCAAAATAAAAACACCAGGAAGATTTTATAAGATTGGGAGCAATTATGAGTCTAAACCAGTGACTCCCAAACTTTTTTGTCTTGCGGATCTTCATAAAATTTTCTTGTTTGCAGACCCCATTTCTATTTTCCATATTTTTGAGGACCATTATAGCTAGAATTGGATAAAAATAACAGTTTTGAAACATTATTTTATATTTTATTAGCACAAATTTGTTTTGAAATAAACAGTATACATTTTATTAGTTAATATTAAAGTACAAAGTATTCTAATTTGAAATTATCAATGATATCAAAAGTAGACTTTTTGTGAGATTTTTAATGTTATTTTGATGATGAAAGAGCAGAAGTATTTCGTTTAATTTTACTCAGTTGAAGTCTTGCATCTGATTCTAGATCAAGCCTGTTTCTGCATTTTTTTCGCATTTAACACATAGTGAAGATCCTAGAAAGGAAGAGTTCTGGGGTCGCCAATTTAACAAAATGAATCATGGTAAGGTTTGTTCTTGGGATGGGAACCTAACCCTGCATTTTATATTGCCTGATTTACTTTTCATTCGCGATTTTGGCTTTCACAGTGTTTTGTACCTCGCCAAAGGCGAGGTTTATGTGTAACATATTTTTTTTCAAAGACCTTCGCACGGATCCCTGAAAATTAGCTCGCAGACCCCAGTATGGGAAACACTGGTCTATGCTTATCCAAAATACATGGTTATTGTACCTCTCGTCACTTTGCTCATTTTGCTTGTTTATAGCTTAGCTGTTTTTTTATGTGAGAACTGTTTGAAAGTGTCATTAAAGAGTGAAACGAAATTTATGACTATACGTGGTGTGATTGAAAAGTTCGTGGACTAAGGCTGTAAATAACAAACGAGGATACTTACGGGCTATTGCGGGTTGTCCCCTTAAAAGTAGTCCCCTTGGGACTCAACACAACGATTCCAGCGAATTTTCCACTTCCGGAAGCATTCCTGGAAGTCTTTTTTCAGGATCTTCAGAACATTCAGCGCATTTTCTTGGATCACTTCAACGGTGTCAAATCTTTTCCCTTTGAGCGGCAATTTCATTTTTGGGAATAAATAGAAATCACAAGGGGATAGATCTGGCGAATAAGGGGGTTGCGGAAGCATGGGGACCTGACACTTGGCAAAAAATTCGTTCACAGTGAGCACACAGTGGGTCGGTGCATTATATTGACGCCAAAGTTCAGGCCGTCTCCTCCCCACTTTTTCTCACAGTCGCTCCAATACACTTTTGTATAACTGCTGACGTGGAGGAGTGAATTCATAGTGAATGATGGCCGAAGAATCAAAGAAAATGATCAACATTGTTATAACATTTGAGCGACTCGGTCGCGCTTTTTTGGTCGTGGTGAACCTTGACTCTTCCATTGCGAAGATTGGACTTTTGTTTCAGAGTCATAACCGTAGGCCCATGTCTCGTCACCCATAATGATTGAATTCATGACATCTGGATCGTTTTCAGCGCGCTCCAGCAGTTCCTAACACATCTTCTGGTCCTCGGTTAGGATTCTCTGAACGAATTTGGCAGACACATGCCGCATCTTCAAATCTTCGGTTAAGATGGACTTAACTGCGTAAAATGTCAATTCTAGGTCATTGGCTATCTCCCTTATTGTCAATCGGTGATCGCTATGCACGAGATCTCTCACTCGTGCGACGTCGACAGTTTTTGAAGTGGATGGACGTCCAGCGCGAGCGTCATCTTGGACCAATTCCCGGCCATCTTTGAATTTAGCATACCACTTACAAACGGTACTTTTGCCGAAAGCACGGTCCCCGAAGGCTTCTTTTAACAGTTCAATAGTTTCCGTAGCCGATTTCCCAATTTTTCAGCAAAATTTGATGCAAATTCTTTGCTCAATTTTTTCATCCATTTTTCGCACCTTCAAACCTGCCAAAACAGAGAAACACGTCTGCACTCAACAATTGACTGTGCAACATTGATGCAACGAGTTCACGAACTTTTCAATCACACCTCGTACAGTATCTAATGACTCTTTTGTAAGATTCTTCAAACATATTCTAGAATAGGAACAGGTGTCTGAAATAAATTGGGCCCTGGTGACAGAGCTATCTTAATTGTGATGAAGTTTATGTAATAATTTGGGCAATTTTTCATAAAAAATTATGAATAAAGCATTAAATTAAAGTATAAACACTTCCCATTCTCCTTTCCCCTCACTCTCTGCCTATCCATCTCTCTCCATCCCATTTACTCCCTTTCACCATCCTCTCAAAAATTAGCTATCTTTCTCAATGTGACAGAATTACAAACAGCTCATTATTTATAGTCAGTTGTATAAACCTGGACAGAGCAGGGACTAGGTATTTTGGTGCCCCCACGGCAAAGAACATGAATCGCATCCCTAGCCCAAACTATTTTGTGACGTAAAAATAATAATACTAATTACTCTCTGCCTGTTGCCGCCAATCTCACTTTATCATGTCATTTAAATAAATATTATTATTGTAAATATATATGTTTATATAAAATACATATAATTAACCTAGAATAATCACGGACCTGTCAATGGACAGACTACCTATGATGATGATAAAATACATATAATCACAATGATGATACCCCCTAGAATGATGCGCCAGGGGCAAGAGCCCCGCTCGCCCCAATCTCGGCCCGGTCCCGCCCCTGGATTTTACACCACCGGTAGTGCATATGGCTGAGCATAACGAAGTAACATACATAGCTCGTATTTATATAAATTTTGTGAGGCAGGCCTTTTGAAAGCAGAAAAGTGATCGAAAATTCAAAACGATGAGCATACTGAAATAGAGTTTGTTATTGCCGTATTTTTTATGTTCAAACAAACCGTTAATGTTGAATTAACCGGTGTTAGTTCTCCTCCATAACTGATTTAACGCGTTAGCGCAGGGGTGGGAAACTGCTGAATGGTGGGCTACAATAAAATACGTATAATAAACGTGTCTATCTGAAATAAAAGTGTTAATATTTTCAATAACTTAATTATTACACTATTATTTTTTTAAATCTCTGTGCCACTTGCGGATACAAGGAGTGCGTGGGGGGAAACGATCGCCCCCCTTAGCATGTCCCCATTGCCCTAAACTAGATGCATATGTAAACGTATTCCGCGCAAAATTTCTTGATTCTGCGTCTCGGATTAGGTCCGTAAGACAAGGGATTCCGAGAGGTATGGATTTTCAGAATAAAGGATCGTCGGCAGAAGCGGATTCAAGAGGGTGGAGCGATCTCCCCCCCTCAAGGGCCGACCAAAGGGGGGCGAGGCATTCGGGCCCCCGAACTTTCGGAATTTCAATTATTCAAGTAACGAGAGTAAATTTTGCAAAAACTTGTACTAAAAATCACTTGCCGAACAGATTTCCAATAAAAAAACACTGTAAAAGTTACAGTATTAAATTGGGACTTCATAAATCGTTCGTTATTACTATAAATATTAATATCGTGCGTCCCCCGTTGATATTCGCATCTGGGCTCCCTCAGTGCTTGACCCCCCCCCCCCCCCCCCCCGGGAACTTTTTGGATCCACCCGTTCTGAGCCATTCAAATATCTGAAATACCATCTCCAACATTCCAAAATATTTATAATCTGAGCATTGTAAATACAGGTGCACCTCAGAATATTATAGAAGGGAAATAAATGCTAGATTTAAAATTAGATATTTTACACGGACGTTTTATATTGATGTTGTTTATATTACCTTATGTCGTACGTTTTCGAATGTGACCGGAGAATCGATTGCGAAACATATCAGAAAGACATCTGTTCCAGGATAACTGAACGGCCTCAGACGAACATAATCGTCCTCTCCTAAGAAGATAAAGTAAGGATTAATGAAAATATTCAAAATATTTATGCGATTTGTACGAAAATAAGAATAAAAACACTTTACCTGCAGTGTCATAAAGTCCAATCCTATAGGATTCTCCGTCAATAATGATATCTGCGATGTAGTTGTCAAATATCTACAACGGAATTAATTTTATTCATTTAAAAATTTTCTTCGCTTAATGTGGGCTAATAATTCAAATGACACCACTAACCGTAGGTACATAATCTGTAGGAAACCTGTTTTGAGTATAGGATATTAGGAGGCAAGTTTTTCCCACAGCTCCATCTCCCACGACAACACATTTTATAGACCCTTCTTCTGACTGGAAAAAGCAGAAAGTTATTCCTTACCAGTTGAAACACTTGGCCATTCATTACATTTCGTTTTGAGTAGTGTCTATAAAAAATTATCGAGTTAGCCTTATAGCTGGAATGCGATTGATTAAGTTGCGACAGTAGCTTTAAAAAGATTGGGAATGAAGAAAACCACAATGACGGCTGACTTGTAGTCGAAATACGGTCTCGTTTTCTTAATATTTTTATGGCTATTGTAGTTACGTTATTTGTTAATTACTCCCGTCTTCTCAAACTCATTGTAAACGAGAGAAAGCGTAAAAGAAAAACGTTTTTGTGGTTATTGGAGATACCTGAGTTAAGTACATGTTTCAATCTTTTGATTTTTAAGTGCTTATCCTTGGTGTTGAAAGGCAAGTGAATTAATAAAGTGCAGAAATTATTCTTGATGTAATTAAACGAGTGCAGTACTCAAAAGGGCCAGGAAATAGACGCTTACATGGGAAATAAGACAGCGCTAATGGTAATTCCTTCTTCGTGCGTTGTCGGTATTACAGCTAAATAATTGAAAAAAGGATTCTTAACGCTTACCTTCGTATACATGACAATAATTTCACCGCATAAATGTAAATATTTTCCGCCGCCGTAATCGGTGGACTCTCTGAAGGTAAGTCACATATGAAACTTGAAGTCCATGTTCGCTTATCTTGAACCGAACAAAAAACGATGACGATAGCACAAGCTACTATGGCTTTTGACTATAGATGTCACTTGTATAAGGACTGATAAGGTGAACTTTTTCTTTCACACCTATATACGCGTTTCCTAAGTATATCTTGAAAAGCTATCAAGCTGCCAACGCCAGTCCCAACATACGCGCTAGTCCCACGAGTTGGATAGAAATTCTGACATTCGTACACAAACATCCACCTCTAGTAAGGGGCCATGAATCCATTTTTCATAATGATTTTTCGTACAGAAAATGTTCAAAGAGACTATTGATTATCATGCCTTTCGATGTATCAGCGTGCTAGAACAGTGGTACTGCTGAATGAGCATAGGTCTTCGCGACGTGGATCGGGGTCAAAGCCGAGAAAGGAACTCCTTAATTAGAAGATAAAAAGACAGGCAATTAATTCCCGCTTAAACGAAAATAAATCGACAAAGTTTGATCTGACTTAATCATTGGCAAACTTTCATATGTCACCTCATTCTTTCTTTCTTAATCGTAATTCTAATCACTAACTGCCGATGAGTCGTCTTTTTTGTGGAATATTATATTTGAAAATAATATTTAACCAAAAACTGAAGAGGTTTTACTTGTTTTAAGCCGACAAGGAAACGTTAATTTTTCCGCTGCCTGAGAAAAAATTTCGTAAATACTAGTCATATTTATTGATCGCTATCTTAAGGACAGCAGCACAGATATGATAGACTTTGACGTGACGCGATAGACGTGACTACGCCGCGAAGACCAAGTATTGTTTTTATAGGGTGGGGTGTGGACTAAAAGAAGAAAACAGTGCCTCTTGAGTTCAAAATCATATCAGCAGTGACATAGCTTGATCTGCCGGCGTAGGTTTCATTTACTTCGCGGTTCATATTTTTTTCACTAGCTAATAAACAGCATTTTACATTGAGCGCAATGACAATAACAACGACGAACACATACAACCATGCCCTCGGCAGGATTTGAACCCGCATTTGGAGCTAGACAATCTAACCACCCCTCTACCATCGCCAGCACGTAATTAAGATTAATTGAGAGGAATTTGCGTTTTGATCCCTTCCCCCATCTTGTCACCCTACTCAAGGCCAGATTAAAGGTGGAGCAGAGCCCCTGCCGGCGTTAGAGCCTTCATATCCTTCGAATGATATTTTTTACTCGAAAAATCTATACCCCACTTGCAATAGACGTTTTAGTATTTTTGTCATATATGGTGTAAACACACACACACATATATATATAGCGTATTTAAGAAGCAATAAACTTCTCCGAAACGCGCATTTTAATTTCCATCGCCTTATACTGTTTTGAGAAAGGCATTCAGGCGTGGTCGTAAGGCACAGCACGGTCCTGGCGAAAGTTTTCCAGCATTCAAACAATGTATTTCGAATTGACCCTGTCGCACAACGAATTGCGAGGAATGTGCAATGATTACCGATTTTTAACAAGGACTTTAATAGATTAAAATCAAACTCCGTGGTTGAAAACAAATTTTCACGCGTTTTTACTCTCAAATAACATGCAAAAATAACTTTTTCCGTGCTAAAGGTAAAAATTAGTGAACATTTAAACTAGTTTTCAATTAATTCCACTCTAAAATTTTGATCAAAACCCTTGTCTTTTAGCCAAGTTATCCGCGTAATCGTACCTACCGCTCGTGGTAACGAGGATGAACAGCGGGACGGCTGAAGCGTGCGTATGCAGTCGTATACATTCCTGTAAAACTTTCATAGAATTCGCGATCACTTCCTGCGTGACTGTGATTACCGTTTGAAATTACCGCGAAATGGACGTAGAGCGGAACAGCTCGACTAGGCATGTGCATTTCATCGGGTCTTTACAGTAGAACGAGAACTCCTGCGTAGAGGCAAGGTAAGTTCCTGACAAACTGTGACGTGATCATCGACGAACACGTCTGCACGATGATTCTACCGCTGTATACGTCTTTAAGGGAGGTAGCGGAGAAAACATACAGGTAGGCAATTAACTTGACTTCTACCGTAACTGTGACATCATATTACTCGGAATAGCGTTACTGTGATACTGTTAAGTATTTAGGATTTCATTTCTAAAATTCTTAAGATTTCTCATTATTTTGGCGTAGATTATTGATATTTTTCAAATGTTGCTAACGCTCAAATAGTCAATAGACGAAAAGGGAACAGCATTTTTCTCATCAGCAAAAGCACTTGTGTTTGATTAAGTAAGTCTTTTAAAATTTTGTAAAAACGCATGCTTAGTTTTTCATGTATGCTCCAATGAAGATAACTGGGATACTCAATTAGTCTGCATTACTGAAGGCCTAAGTACACACTTGAAAATTCTATGCATTAAATAAACTTATGCTTGTAATTGACAGCATTTTTTATGCATCCCATATATAATGAAAGTCTTTGTCATTTAAATCAGAGATCATAAATATTTCTTAGGTGGAAAGTTATCAAGAGAAATTTTTAGTGCACAATAGTTGTACTAATTTGTTTATATAGAAATAGGCTAAAGCAGAAAAAGAAATGAGATGCAACCCTTTATTATCACTATATGCTAGCATAACAAAAATAGATCAAGTTTAAAGAAATTAGTTTTTCAAGATACTCTTAAGATGTTATCTTTTACGTATTGACAGTATGAAATTTCTAGAAGCACCTAATAAGCTTTTCAAGGGTGCCATTGTGCTTTTGAGCATATGGTTTATGTCCACTGATTTAAAGGTTTGTTAGAACCTTTTAAAATCCCTACAATATCGATTTTTTTATCAGCACTTAAAATTAAGTTTTTCAGTTGTTTCCAACATCTATTATCCTTTTCTGCACTTTATTTAACATGATATAACCAGAGTCGGTACTAGGTTTTTTGGTGCCCAGTGCAAAGAATGCGAATCTTGCCCCTAGCCCAAATCATGACATTTTATGACATAAAAAATAATAATTTTAATTAAATGATAAACAAGTGCATATCATTTAAATATTCATTTCAGTTGTAGTAACATACATTATACAATAACATTTAAATGTAAATATACTAATTCAAAAACAGGATGCTATATGATGTACATTTTAACATTAATATTGATAGGAAAAACAAGATCAATTAAATGCTCAAAAGCCCAATAACGTTTGGCACTACCCATCACCACCAATCTCGCTTTATCATGGCAGTTCAATAAATTTTATGGTTGTAAACAGTGCTTGAGGTGGGACAGTACAAGTCAGTATGGCATACCAGTTCTTCTTAAGACGGTCAGAAACCATCCTGTCACCTTTTAGAAGACGTTAAATCATATTGGTACCTTGTGATTACATTAACACTAGTGCCTTAGAGATGGAAACTTTCACGTTTGGTTTCCAAACACAGTAGTAAGACTTGCGTACAGTGAAGTGCCTTTGGCCTCGAATATTTTTTGAGGCATCGAAAAATATCAAACCTGAAATATTTTTCAGTCGCATAAAATGAGTGAGCAAAAGATGGTGCTGTCCCATCTGTATATTAGTCAAGGGGTTCATATCAGGTTAGCCATTTGCTTACCATGGCATATTTTAACAAAGAACATATTAACTTCGATAAGTAATAAAAGATATGGTCCATATTTTACCCTTACATACGTTAAACCAGCCTAAAGTTACATATATATAAAATGAAATTCCCATATACAACTTATATGTAAAAATTTACGAAGCTCATAAACTCTACCGTCACCTTATTTTCAGTTTAAAATCATGGCCAACCATACCACTTCTTTTTTCTTCCACTTCAAGCACTGGTTGTAAATACATATGGTTATATAAAATGGCCCACCATTGTCCTGGCCCTGGATATAATGTAATAGTATAAAAATATAACCCACTTCCCTATTTTTAATCACCCTCATAATATTATATGTCAACATGTAATATTGTCACTGTACTATATAAAATAACAAATAGCAGGTTAATAGCGAATAATGCAAGCATGTGTTAGCGGTAATTAATACTAATATATACGTATTTATAAAAGAGTTATTATATTTATTCACTGGTTCTTTTGGCCATTAAAATTGTGGATTTATGAATTCCTGTTCGTCTAGAAATTGGTTCTCCGAGGAAATTAAGTTCTTCGTGTGAAACTTCTTTTAATTCATCCATGGCAATGGTACGTCCAATTTTCTGAGTGAATAAAGATGTCATCAGAGCAACAACCAAGGGTATGCCTTTTGATTTTGCAGCTTCCAATGATGCCCTCATCAGCAGAACACCAACACCACGTTTTCGAAAAGCAGGACGAGTAGCCAAAAACATTACCTCTAATGCCGTCTTTACTTTATAGTGGTCAAACACATCATAACGAGAATCCACCTTAAATTCAGTGATGAAAAGAAATAAATTGCCTTAAAAAAAGAAAAGGTTCTGAAAAAACATGCTGAAACAAAAAGACAAAAATAATACTAATGAAAGTTATATGAACAAGTCAGTATCGGAGTCCTTGGTATGTTATCGTATTTTCAGTTCTAAAGGAACATAAATTTTCATTGTCTATGTCTGGTGAGTTCAGTTGTTCCTCAATTACTGTAGCTTTGTTGTAATGAGTGTCATGCTTAGAAAAATTATGTTGCATTGTTTTGCTATTGTCAGCTGAAACGACTACAGTACTTTAAAATATTTAGAAAGCTAATTGTTACATTTAAATTAGGTACATCTTAATTGCTAATTTTCCTTTTACTTTCATTAACTATTAGATAATAAAATTTGCAAATTTAGTTCTGCATGCCACCAGAAATGGGCAATGAAAATTTGCCAATTAAATGATATTAAGAAATTGTGGATTAATACCATGGTTGCAATTTATTCAATGCATCTATGAGCAAATGATTCTCTTTTTATAGTGATGGAATGTGACTGAAACATTCCACCCCACATGAATTAAAAGCTTTATTTATATTTACTTTATAGCAGTGGTGGCCAAAGTGCGGCATGCATGCCAATTGTGGCACACCAAGATTTTCCTTGTGGCACTGCACAAAATTTATGAAAATTATTCATTTGAACCCATATTTTCATCTATGAACCTTGTAAAAAGCAAGCAGCGTACTCAACATACTGATGCCTACCTTCAAAATATTCTAAGATTAGCAACTACAACAAATTTGCAATTACATATTGAAGAGCTGATTAAGATGAAGTCACTCAAAGGTCGGTCAATAAATTATCTGTGATTCTATTACCTTTTTAAATAGAAAACAGAGCTCACATTACAATTAACATGAGTTATTCATAATAGATCCCATTTTTAATGTTTTTTTATCACCATTTATTTTCACGAAAATAAAAGTTTATTTTGCTTCACGTTTACTTGTGGCTTAGTAATACCCTATTTGAGATTGGCATTGTACAAGTTTGGCCACCACTGCTTTATAGGGATGAGATGAAACTGAAAATTTCCATCTCACAAGAATGAGAAGTTTAGTTTACTTAAAGTGTTTTAATTATCCAATGACTTCTTCCCACTGCATAAGGATGATTAACAAAATTAATCCATCAAACATGACTTTGTTATGTAGCATTTAATTATATTATGGCATTTATCTAAACGTGCAGGAATATAAGATGTTTTGTATCATAATAGCATAATTCTTGTGCTACATATATATGGTAAAATATATGTAAGGTCAGTTTAAATAGTATTATGGTAATAGTCTTTAAAATAAATTAAGAAAACTAACGATTATAAGTAACCAGTGGCAGAACTAGGCCAGGGCAGTGCCCTGGGGCCCGGTCAACTAAGTTAAACAGTACAAAGTCATCAAAATCAGTATGGTTGGTCACTTAAGGGGGCCTGCCAAACTTTCTTGTCCCAGGGCCCATTGCTTCCTTGTTCCACCACTGTAAGTTTTACAAAATAAAAATATATTTCATCTTTCAACATGAGCTGGTTAAATATTTGTATTATAATGGTAAAATAAACACTACTGAAAAGAACCATTTATTGGATGCACAGGATGGGTGCATTTACCTTATGTGCATACCTCAAGCCCTGAGTATATAGTCATAAAAAGCATTTGGTTATACATACTTTTTACCAACTTTTCTCACCTCTATCATACTATCAATCAATGATATTGCAGACAGGCTTTGGCAATGACTATCACGGAATGACTCAAAAAATCCTTTCTCATTATTTCCACAGTGCTGTTGTATTTTATTGAATGCTGCACCTGCCACTTTTCCTGTTTCCTTATCTACAGCTACTAAAGATATTCCATCCTTTGCTGTTTCCAGAGTCAAGGCTTCCAACTCAATCACACCTTGTTGACCTGATGTCTTAGTTTGTAATGTGTATGTAAAAATAAAGAAATTCTTAACATGCCGAGGGAATAATATTATTACAGTACTATTTTAACTGATTTAAATTAACTCATCCATAGAGATTAACAAGTAAATTAAGTTACACTTTAGGATAAATAATAATATAGATAAACATTTGTTGAATATATGGCTTATTTATCGGTACCTGCTTTACATCAGCAGCAAATTTAACTTCTGACGCCGTCAAGTCTTCTCCGAGTTTCACTCCATTGCATATGCTTTCGTCTGGATAAAAACCTTCCCTCATTACGGCAAGCGCCTCTTTCAGTGTGTCGATTGAAACTACCATTTCCACCGTAAATTCATTATTCTCAAATACAACTACTTTTTCCGATTTAGTCAGTCCAGATGCTTGAGCAGCGGATGCTGCTACTTCTGATAGAACTCTTTCTGAAACCATTCTATTCTAAAGTTGACAAACGCAGATTAATATACAGATTAAATTAGAACAATATCTGAATATTTTGCAGTAATACAAATGGATCCAAGTAAAAATTTAAAAGAACAGTAAAAACACCTATTTCTATGACGTGTAGCTTCTCAAAGAACGTAACTGTACATAGAACTAATTATCACCTCAAACACCGGTTCAAATGCTGAATATAGTACCTACTGCTGGCAACGTCCTGAAGCCAGTTATATATTTATCTATCTATCCAATCTCCTTTGAAGGAAAGATATATCTATTATTATGAAAAGTATATATGTATTCTAGAAATTTATGGTGCAAATTTAAAATGTCAAGCGGCAAAACGACAATGAAATAGAATCCTTTATTTCAATATTCTTATCAGAAAACATTACATCTATATTTTTAATTAAAAATTTCGTAAAATTTAATATAACTTAAAAGCAAACTTATCATTAAATTTAACTTTGTCACTTACATCTATCAACAAGTTGAATAACGATATGTCATTTAACGGCCACCTATCGGTATAAGAATTGTAACATAAACAAAAACACTAGGTGTTATCTCTATAAGTAGTCAAATTTTTGTGAAGGATAGTAGATTAGTTAGCGTATTTATTACTAAAATGGGTGTGCCGAAGTTCTTTCGATGGTTGTACGAACGATATCCATGTCTTTGTGAAGTTGTCCGCGAATATCAGGTATTTAATAGTATTATATTACTTAAAATTTGTTGTGTCTATCAGTCTTTGTTTTGATAAAAAACATTGGTAAACCTTATTTATTTTATATTTTCAACTATTCATATTCGTAATAATTCTCCGATTTATTGCATTTTCAGATTCCTGAGTTTGACAACCTTTATCTAGACATGAATGGAATAATACACATTTGCTCGCATCCTAATGATTTTGATCCACAGTTTAGAATAACTGAAGAAAAGATATTTAAGGATATTTTTCATTATATCGAGGTATGTATGATAATATTGTTTATTTTAATTGAAGAATATCCTTTATATTTTGCTGATATCTATAATATATAGCTTTAATGTATAATCTGCTATTATAGATCCTGTTTCGCATGATCCAACCTCAGAAATTGTTCTTTATGGCAGTGGATGGTGTAGCACCTAGAGCCAAACTAAATCAGCAAAGGGGTAGAAGGTTTGTATGCTTATTGTTTGGGTTTATATTGCTTACTAAATCTAATAAAAATTAACTCATGTTTCATCATTTTAGGTCAGTGTGTTAACCATTATTAATCAAATATTTAACTTCCTATCCTTCATCACAGAAACTGTGAAATACCCTAAATATTTTAAAAAGAAAATTAAAAATCTTTTCATACATGAAGTTCAATTTTGTTTGTACTATAATGTGTTGGACGTACGAGCCATCATCTTGAAAAGGAAAAAACTAGCACGATATTTTCAATAAAATTTATAATAAGGTTCTAACAAATGTAATTTCTTAACCGTTAGAATTTTTTGAAGAATGCAATTATTTGGCTTATTTTTGTAGCCTATTTCATGTATAATTTAATTTGCGGTTTTTAATCGGAGATTGAAATGAAAAAATACCTACTTAGAAATATTTAGTGTAACATTTGTTTATTATAACTTGCTTAGCGTAAATTTTCTAGCAGTACTTTGTTATATTTTTTCCTTTTGTGAATTAAATATTGCAGATTTCGTACCGCAAAGGAAGCAATAGATTTAGAAAAGAAGGCTGTGGAATCAGG
Source organism: Uropetala carovei (assembly GCA_036926305.1). Lineage (NCBI taxonomy): Eukaryota > Metazoa > Arthropoda > Insecta > Odonata > Petaluridae > Uropetala > Uropetala carovei. Next base: position 11,793,182 of record JAXCHB010000035.1, read on the forward strand.
TCTTGAGCTCCCAAAAGAAGAACGATTTGACTCAAATTGTATAACGCCTGGTACTGAGTTCATGGAAAGATTGCATCACCAGTTACGATATTTTATTGCAGACAAAATGTCTCATGATAAACTATGGAAAAATGTGAAAGTAATTCTTTCGGGACATGAGGTATGTAAAAAATTTAATTTCAATAACAGTACAAATCCTCCCTAATTTTCTTATTCATGAAGACATAAACAACTATCATCATTAATGGAATAGTGATATATATTGTATTTTTCTGTGGAGGAATACTATGAACCTTATCAATTGCTTAACTATAGATTTGTATAACAATAAAAAATCTGTTAACCAAGTTAAAAATATAGATAGTCATTCTTTCTCTCTCTTGCAATTAATCTTTTAAGCCAAAACAGTCATATTATTAACAAGTTTATGACCAAGTGTCAGGGTTGGTGTGACGTTTTTCATGCAAACCTGGATTGCACTGCTTGTCACACAGGTCCTTAATAGTTCTGATAGAAACATCTTCTCATTTCTATGTACTAAAATGCTGAATAGGTAGAGAAGTGTCTGCCTTAAAATTTTTTGTTTCAAAATAATGTGTATCGGTTTATGTGATTCTGCTCATCACATCTTGACTCACATTTCATGAAAATATGATTTTGTTTCGGGAAACTTTCATTCTGGAACCTGGGTATCACATTTCATTTGATAATTGAATCTAAAATTGATCAAATGAGATTTTTTTAGATCATGTGGCAGAGTTGATAGATCAACCACATGGGAATGTAATGTTTAACATTACCCAAAAATTACATTTATTGCCTTTATTTTTATTTAGTATATAAACATGATCTCAAGATGTGTGTGGCAGTCTCGAAAATAAAGTTATTCTAACATTTAACTTATTTGAAAACTAAAATGTCATTATTTATATGTTGCTACTCTTTGTTTTATCATTCAGACACCAGGAGAGGGTGAACATAAAATAATGGACTACATTAGATACATGAAATCCCAGCCAGATTATGATCACAACACAAGGCATTGCCTTTATGGATTGGATGCTGATCTTATAATGCTGGGGCTCTGTACTCATGAGCCTCATTTCGCTCTCCTCAGGGAAGAGGTTAGTTATTTGCTTCTTTGCAGACTTTTCAGCTGCAACTTAATTTTGAAAAATAAAGGTGCAGTTTGCTTTGAAATGTCTTGATGTAATACAGTGCTTAAATTGAATTTGTATAGCAAATGTTCCCTTGATTTAGTTTCGAATTGATTATATAGCTAAGAATAGTTTCATTCCAGCATGTTAAGTCTAAAATAAGGTCTCATTAATGATTTCTCTTGGATCAGTTAGAAAATTAAAAGCTTTAAGTTGCAATTTCAGAGGTCTTTTCTTACTATTAATCCTTCATTAAATGTGCAAAAATTCTCATGTTTATGGTTTTACTTTTCACACTTCATGTATTAGTGAGATAGTAGAAATAGCTGTTACAGAAGTTTTCTCTCTGTGTAAGCAATGAATTATTGTTGAATAATCCTGTTTACATTATCTTTTTAAATATATTTATTTAAAATGATGTTTTTGGCTTTAAAAGATATTTAATAGTAATATTTAACATGTATATTCACTTCAATGGGAAGCACTATATATGCCCACGTATAACATGCACTTTTTTCCTTAAAAATTTTGGCTAAAAAGCAGGATGCATCTTATACGAGGATATATATTTACCAGGATATTTATTATAATGAACCAGCATTAGAAAATGTCATCAATTTTACGTCCGCTCAATATTTGGATGATATTAAACGTTCTGAAGGGTACTCTCATGCGCTTTCTCAGAAATAACTTGAACGAAAAATGTAAATTAATGAACAAAAACGCCAAATTTATTAAATAATTATACTTGATGTGCAATGCAAGATGATTCAAATAAAGTAAAAATAATAGAGAACATTATTAAGCATAGCAAAACCCAAGAAATTCTTTATCACTGCCCCTTTCATCGGCGATGTTATCGGAATCATCTTCAGCGGAAGATAGTGTTACATTCTCCACGGCAATTCCCCATTGTAATTTCCTCACGATTACATTTACATTGGTGACTAATGAGCGAAAAGCGGAGTTGGGTATATCAAATAACGGCGCCATTCGAGCTCCACTGATGGGTCCAAAGTGCAGTTGGACTGCAAATATGTATTCTGTTTAGACTGATATTTAAAACTGTCGCCTTCACACTGGGAAACCGCTAAACTATGTAACAGCTCTTTTCTTAAATTGCAAATTTTATAACCAACTTGAGTGAAGTGCTGTCTTATTGTTATACCCGTTTTCTACTCTTATGAAGCTTGACCTTGAAAATCTTAGTTGTATGCTTACTGCTGCAGCCAATGAAAGCTCGAGAGACTGTCGATGGGGAGGGGAGAAAGTCAGTCGGTCTCTCGCCATCATGCTGTTCACATTGCTCCGAGCTCGACTGTGTTGCCAGATCTACCGCGTTTACACCTTAGCGTTCGCATGCGACTTTCTTCAAGAGCGGATATCGGGTAAGAGCGTACTACTTTCCCCCACCTCTCGAAAACTTCAAATGGTGGTGGAAGGGGAAAACACCTTGATTGGCTATTCACTGCGCCATGGTCACGCTTCATAAGAGTAGAAAACGGGTATAGTACCAACTCAAGTACGTATATTTTCATTAATTACTTATCTCAGTTAATATATAATCTCAATATAACGAATAATTTTGCCGTTGAATGATAAGCATGTGACAGAAATCGAATTCAAGGAACATATGCGTGCTATGAGCTGGTACATAAAAAAATCGCAGAATATGGTGGCAAAAACTTCCCTGTGTGTTATATGCAGGCGCGTTTTATACATCGGTATGTACGGTATCATTGTGAACCTTTTAATGAAAACAGTATTAAATTTCTTCTTTCAACTGAAAAAAATTTCAACAATTCTTTACTCTGATAAAAACATTATTATTTTTTTACACAGGTTAAGTTTAATAAAAGAGCTAAACGGGCATCTACTCCTGAAGGGACCAAATTCTACCTTTTGCACCTTTCATTAATGAGGGACTATTTGGACTGGGAGTTTAGTAACCTTAAAGATAAATTACCTTTTGGGTATGACTTGGAGAGGATAATTGATGATTGGGTAAGTTTGTCTTATTATTTAGAACATGGTTTGAATAGTCAACAAGTGGTAAATTTAACCCGTCCTTTAGCTATTTGTCCATGCAGTCATCTCTATTTGTTCCTTCTAGATTACTGAAGTTTCATATTCTTAATGTTTGAAGCTTGTTTTTCTTCTCCCAACATCCAGTCTATTAAAATAGTTTTAACACAAACCAGTAAGATGCGCAGAAAATTTACAACCCTTGTAGATGGTTTTTGTGTCTTTGTTTTTGATCCATTTAATCATACACCCACTCTGTCTCGAAATATCAAGTCTTGTAAGAATATCACATGAATATTTCAAAATTGGTTGCTGATGCATGGTTGTGTTGACCTTAATTAATGCAAGGGGTTTGAGCTATTGATAAATAAATCTCAAAAAAAGGATGCTGTGTCTTGACTGTAATCTTTTCTTTCCTTTGAAAGGTATTGATGGGCTTTCTGGTTGGAAACGACTTCATCCCTCATCTTCCTGGCCTTCATATTGCAAATGGTGCTCTTATGATGCTTCATAAAGCCTATATGGATATTCTGCCAACACTGGGAGGTGAGGTTAAAAGTTTTTGGGCTGCAGTTCTTTATCCATAACATGTTTGTTCTGAATCAATAATTTCAGTGATCTCTTTCTTAATTGGCTACCCTGTTTAACCATCCTCTTTTGCGGGAACCTCAATGCAATGAAATCTCTTTGTCTTAAACGATGCTTATGTGCTTTTCTCCCAATTTCTTATTAAATATTAGTTTTTGAAGTCTGTAATAGCCTACTCAGTTCAGTTTTGTTGTCCATAGTTTTGTAACAAGCCAGGAGAGAAAAACTAGTGCTATGCACAGTAAAGAAATAAATAGCAAGCGAAAGTCAATAAAGTTATAGAATTGAAAAAAGTAGTGAATGATTTAAGTACAGAGGAGAGTAGAGTGAAAGACTAGCTGAAAATTTTAAAAATCTAGGCTATTTCTGAGCTAATAATCAGAAATGTTTTTAAATTCTCATTCCACTTTAAAGAAGCTCAAAGTTAAACTTCTTAATGATACATCGGGCTTTGGTTTAACCGAGAAAGGAGAAGAAGGAATGTAGGTAAATAGTACATCTGAAAATTCAAAATTATTGCTTGTCGTGCTAAATAAAAGCTCAGTTGTAATTTTTCATGCAATTTAAATTTATTGTTTTCTCAAACCGTTAATTACCATACTGCAAATAACCAGGTTTTCAGTTAACTGTCCAAACCCTTGGTCCTGTTTATTCTAGTTCAGTGAGAGTCAACCATGGATATTTTTAAAGGTATTACAGCCCTTTCATGAAATGTTTTTATGTTACCAGTTATGTTATATTAATTATTTATTACTCACCAACCTAGGCACAAATAATGTTTCAAAGTTTTGGGTCAAATGATGAAATTCTTTTTTCATTACAAATGCATTCATTAATTTCATCTTCCATTATCTGGGTAGGATATATCAATGAGGAAGGAACTCTCAACCTCAGCAGATTCCAACGCTACATGGAGAAATTGGCTGCTTTTGATATTCATCAATTCAAAGATGAATATACTGATCTGAAATATTTTGAAGGGAAAACTTCAAGAAAATTAGGTGGTAAAGAAAGGCTAAAGGTGTGTTTCTTTACTGTTTTTATGTCATTTTGATTTCATCTAATTGCTGCAGATATTTCTTTCATATTATTCTCTTATGTACTTCTATTTGTATAATATAAATGAACACATATCAGTTGGTTGTTAATTATTTGTTGTAGTGCAAAGACATATTAGAAACAATAAAATGAAAATGTATCATATACATAAATGCATTCTTCTACTGAAGAAGTTAAAAAGTATAGTTTTAATATTTTCTAATAGTCATAAGTTGAGTAAAAGTAGTAAATTTTTACCATAAAAGGCCAAAAAGTCATTTAAAAAAATAATGTTTAAAAGTGCAGCTTAAGAAATTATCTTTGATGATTCATGAGCTTGTTAGCACTATTTTGAATTTCTGTATTAGTTCATTTTATTGGCTTTTTTAAGTAAAGCAAAAGTTCATTACTCAACTTCAGTTCAGAACTAATTCAGATTGAAGCTAATTAGAATGTATTACATTAGTTTTCTTCCCAGGAAATGGTGGAGTCTTCATTTTTCATTGGTTTCATACTGTTATTTACATTGTGTGGTAATTTATTTTTCCTAGATACGTGCATTATATAAACTTTAGAATAATGTAAAACAATTTGTGTTATATGTGAAAGCATTTGGCTATTTGTATGAACTTAATATTTCCTCTCTTATTTTATACAAATCTTTCAGCTCTTTGAATGTCCTGATGATGTAGTCATGGAACCACTTGAGCCTTCTACTAATAGAGATCCAAAATTGGAAGAAATGATACAATTCACTGAAATGGTAACTACAGCAAAAAGCCCTATTTGTGAATTTTATTTCCTTTAAAATGAATATTTTACTTATAATTTTTGTTGTTTTAGGTATATACAGGCAGTCCTCGACATCCGTACATAATGCATTCCTGAAAGCGTGTATGGAAGTCGAATGTACGGATGTCGAACTTAGATTAACATGTTATAGGAGGAGTTCCGTTCCCCAAGAGCCAAAAAATATTATAAAATCTCTAATTATGGTATAAATGTTTTTTGAGCAGGGGTCTTTTAGACACAATCGTCGATTTTATAATATAGAGAGATAGGACAAAATGCAATAAAATATTTAAATAATTGCACAAATAAACACTGCTGTACAGACAAAGATGGTGACGCAGCAGAAACTGGTGGCTTGGTGGCTGGCAACCAGCAGCACTCGAAATATTCGTTCGTCATTTCGCTGACGCATGAAAGTCCGAATTCGGAGAACGGAAGGTGGTTTAGGGTTATCAATGTATAATGTATGAAAGTGCGAGTTTTTTTTTCATTAAAGCATTTTGTATTTTCATAGTTTTTTTGTAATATTGCTTAATCATGGCCCCAAAGAGAGTGATGATTGCAATGAAAGAAAAGTCGGTAAAAAGGACGAAAAAAGTGATGAGTTTGAAGAAAATTGAAGTTTTAGATAGGCTTGTGCATAATGAACTGCTTTATCAGTTGGTAAATTACTTGGTGTGACCAAGTCCACAATAAAATCGATAAGGAAAGTGAAGAAGCTATTAGAGGTAGTGTTGCAAGTGGTACTTCAACGAGTACAAAAGTATCTTTTATACCTAGGAATCCATATGTAGAGAAGACAGAGAAGGCTTTAAACCTATGAATCGAGACCCAAACTCGCAAGAAAATCTCGCTGAGTTCACTTGTCATTTGCGAGAAAGCCAAGCAACTGCACAATCATTATGTCTCAAATTGTTTTGCGGTCTGCTAACGGGATATCGCCAACGTCATCGAAGCGTGTGTAGATCGGGTCCTTGCTCTTTAAAAAAATGTGGCATTTATTCAGAATGCCACAGTACGTATTGTATTATTATATTTGATCTTGTTCTTCACAATTGAACACACACTCGACCGGCTTAAGTCCAATGAGTGTCCGATTGAAGTTAAAGATTCGCCGCTTTCGGCATGCCTAATTATTTCCATCTTTGCCTCAATCGTGCTCAGTTTATGAGTCCTACGTTTCTTTTCGCTTGTATTAGCACTTTCAGTTTTCCATTTCTCACTCATGTTTATAAAATAACAGGTGTAAAATGCACAAGCAAAGAAACACTGCTATACGTACAAACAAAGATGGTAACGTTGCCGAGACTGAATAATAATAATAATTTATTGATTATTAACCAACTTTATAGTGGTATTAATCTTGTCAAATTTCAGTACAATATTAAAAAACATTACACACAAATCTTACATTACATACAATACGTTTATTATTACATGGCATATTATTAAAAGTGTTGTCTTGGCTGACAGACAGCGTCATTATGCGATAGCTTGAAATGTTTGTTCGTCAGCTGATGTACGAAAGTCCAAATTCGGAGTACTAACGGTGGTTTAGGGGTGAGAATTTATAATGTACGAAAGAGCGAATTGTAGGGATGTCGAATGTACGGATGTCGAGGACTGCCTGTATTTAGAAATTATGCTTTGAAGTAATGAAACTACATATACAGTCATACCTCATTTAACATTGTTTTGTTAAAATGCTCATTGTTCTTGAATTCTGCATCAGAATATGAAATGCAGCGCTTGCCTCTTTTGTCTGAGATGTGCATTCAACCCATGAAAGTGGTGTTTGCTGGCTGGAACTATTCCAACCAATGGTATAGTTTTGAGCACTTTTTCAAATTAATGTCATGCTTCTGTATTTGTTTTTATTCTATACCAACATGGTTGTTAATTTTGTGTAAAACTCCTCTAGCATTTTTGTTTTCTCAGTTCTCTTGACCATTTCTTTTATTGTAATTTTATTATGTCTTTATAGTATCAATAAGATCAGACTTGTTTATCTCATTATACATGACTTTACCAATCTGAAATCTATAACTAGAATATATTAGTATACTAGTGTTCATGGAAAGTCTATAATTCTTATTTAATTCTTAAATTGCAGCAGTTGGAAAACCTGACCGTGTCAAATACCAACAAAGATGAAGATTTGGAACAGTTATTTGGGGGAATTGAAGATGATTTCCATGAAGAAGAAGATGATGATGACGATGATGAAGACGAACCTTCTAATGCTGACATGTATCATGAATTCTATCAAAAGAAGCGGGATTACTACACAAACAAATTGGAATTTGATAAAGTAACACCGTAAGTTTTGCATGATTCTCTTTGCTTTGTATAATGTAGTCTATTAGAGTCCGTGGAAGTTGGCGCATGGCTCAATAATGAGAATTAGGTGAATGTCCATTGCTAATAAGAATAATCGTTTCACATGTGCCATCAAATTACGTGAATTTATCACGTTGTAGAATTTTCTCCTTCTGTTTCACGTAAGTGCTAATAGTTGAATGACACTCTTTTATTTGATTCACTTGCATTATCACTATTACATTTCCTTTTAGATATCATGTCAAGTGATAAATTTATAAATAAATCAATAAAATAAACTAGCAGCCCGCTGCAGCTACACTTGCAAATATTCTAAATAGTTCGGCCCTAAGTTAGATCTTCTTTGTTCCCTATTCATTTGACATGTTTCCTTATTTCTTTGTCTTTCTTATACTCTCCACTCTTCATCTCTCACAAACAGTTGCTTTCCTTCAAGTGTCTATCAACGACTGCTTTTAGCTTCTTACAGGACCTACTATAAAGGCGACGTCACTGCAAGTGTGTATTTAGATTATCAGTGAAGAGAAGATAACAATAACGCTTTTCTTTTGTCTATTTGAAGGTTTAATTGGCCTTAAATGAATCGGAGGCAACAATGAGTCTCCTTGGCAACGCTGGGAATGAGTACAAAAAATCCGTAAAATTTCGAAAAAGAACGCATATTTCTGAAAAATTCGACTGAGTAACGTTTAAACATCACAAGAATAAGATAGTATAGAGCTTTAGCCATAATAATAAAGCAAAAAAGAAGAAAATCGGTCCATATTTATGTATTTTAATGAATGAAAGAAAAAAACCTTGCACTGAAAAATCGAAAATCCCGTGTAAACTTCTGGGAAAGTATAATTGTCTCCTGGATTCGAACCTGGGACACTTTAGCAACAAAAATATTTTTTCAGGGACCTCATAGCCAGTAGAAACAAAATGCTGTTTACTGCATATCTTTACGATGAACGGTTCTTAATAAATACGTCGATATAATTATGTGAGGCTTCATACACACGCATGCACACAGCTTCACTTACATGCATAATATATAGGATAAATTTAAATAAAAGATTAACAGAAAAAAGAGTGAAATCAGCACAAATTCAAACAATTAGAGCAGAAATAACTATTTCTACACTGAAACTAAGCCTCGCATAGTTGGTCGGGACGAAAATTACTTCGCGTAAACTACTTCCCAATTCCATCAGCTGGGTCGACATCTCGAATTTGTCGAAATTCGAACTGTCAAATCTCGGGAGTCGCCTGTATTAGTTTAGGAAATATAATTATTTTTATGAATATATTTTAATCGTGTCTGAATGTGATATTTGAATTCAGCATTTAAAATAGGGTTTCCCAACCTTGTGCTCGCGAGAACTGCCGCATTCTTTGACAGCCTCGCCTTCCTCTTCTGTGGTGCATAAAATCGCTTTTCCTATTACCGGTGGTTTAATTTGTTCACTTGTTTTCTTTCTAAATGTTTCAAAGAACATTAATAATAACATTGACGTTGGTTTGATTTCATTTGTGCTCAATCACATTTTTGTAAAAGTGTCGTGGTGCTCGCTTGATCTTCTAAGAAATACCTTGGTGCTCGTCACACCGAAAAGGTTGGGAACCCCTGATTTAAAGGTTAAGTAAGTCTTTGTAGAAATCTGCTGCAAATTATCAAAACCATGAATGTGAAAACTACTCATGTTGAGAGATTACTGTACAAGAAATTCAACAATTCAGAAAATGTGTAATAAAAATGGTTTTAAGATGCTCACTTGTTGAAGTGTCGTAGTGCTTTATTTGTTCAGGACATTTTGTCAATATTTGCTGTTGCTTACAGGGAAGTGCTCCGATCACAGGCCGAAGGCTACGTCCGTGCAATCCAGTGGAACCTTCATTATTATTACAATGGAGTGTGTTCATGGTCATGGTTTTACCCACATCATTATGCTCCGTACATCTCAGATATCAAGAATTTCTGTGATCTGGAACTCAAGTTCGACATGGGAAAGCCGTTTCTGCCTTTCCAGCAACTTCTTGCTGTCCTTCCATCTTTAAGGTTTGTTAAAAGCAGCAAAATGTACCTTATTTATAGGCTGAAAATGTAAAAACATGGTTAAAAATGGTATAATTTTCAGGTATGTAACATAGAGCAAACATATTTTTGTAAGATATTTCAATGATCTTTTTTTGTTATTTCAGTAAAACTTTACTGCCTGAGCCATTCTATGGGTTGATGATTGATGAAAACTCTCCAATTATAGATTATTACCCTTCAACTTTCCAGACAGATTTGAATGGCAAACGACAGGAGTGGGAAGCTGTGGTGCTCATTCCCTTCATTGATGAAGTGAGTTATCTTACTACTGTCTGTGTTGAACCCTGTTTTCATTTCCTAAAGATTTCATATAGAGTAGTTCTCTTTATTATAACTGTTGCTATTAATGTCCTTATTTTATGCAGTGAAGCATTTTATAAAATTCTCAAAATCTTCTTATCGCTATTTATCATGCCGTATAAGTTAACCCTGGTTTTCAGCTTTTTGAGGCAAATACACAATGTATAATTCAACTCACTTCTTTCAGTTAACAATTACTTTTCAATAACTTTCTTCAGGCAAAATTGACCCCATACAATTAAAGCTTTGGAAAAAGTCATGAAAGTAAAGTCCTCTATAAGATGTAGACAAAATTGAGGTTCCATATGAACAAAGTTTTGAATAAAACATGGAAATAAGCATCCCAATCATGAATAACTGATGGTCAGGAAATAAGTGAGAAAATTATATCTGGAAATACATTTGAAATTTCCCATGTGTTCACATGATATGTTTGGCATCATATATAATCATTCTTTCATGTCGATTGTGACATGCAATAACATTTATTCAAGCTGATAACTATTAACCTCATCATAGCCTATCCAACCAAGTCTCTTAGTTTCTATCCCATATATACAGTAAAACCTCTATATATCGAAATGGAAGGGACCAGATTTTTAGGCATTTTGATGAATGGAGGTTCACTATAAAGAGGTTTACCGTAAGACCTTCATATTATTATTCATAAATGCACAAACTGGTAATTAAAAGTACTATTGTCTTTTTAATTACTATATTAGTATATTTATATATACACAACATAAATTTAATATATTTATAATATAAATACCAACCTAACTGAACAAAAAATGAATATGTACTCTATTGTTTACTGGAAAAAAAGCTGGTAATTTCAGTCTGTGTCATCTTTTTCTTAAATTCATTGGATACAACATTTTCTATTTTATTTAGTAGCAAGAGATTATCACCACTGCAATCCTCCATATTCATAAAAATCCTTTCTAGCACACTCAAAGCCTCTTGCACTTCACTCTTTTTTGGAGATGGAATTATTTCCTCTTCATCATTTTCTTCTTCTTCCTTATTAGTCTCTGCTATAGTCTCCCTTTCAACTTCTATCTCCACTTCTTCTACCATTTCTCCCTCAGTTGGTGCACAAGTTAATAGGGAAGTGTCAACATTAACAAAATCATTAAATGATGTTTGAAGATGAATTATTTTATTGATTTCATCCCATTCCAAAAGTTCATCATCTGATACTTCATCTTCCTCATATGTTGTCCTCATAAATCCTGCCTTTATGAAGCATTTATTAATAGAGGCTGATTGAACAATTCCATGATAGGCAGAGCCTATGCATGGCCTGCAATATATTCCATTTACATTTTGTAAGATCATTTGTTTCATCCACATTTCTTAAAATATAGAGCACCAACGGCTATCTGTAATTTCTCTTAACACTAGAAATTATGCCCTGATCTAATGGTTGCACTTTACTTGTGGTATTTGGAGGAAAATACATTATTTTAACATGTCGCAACACGATCCCCTCAACTTTATGAGCAGTGCACTGATCCAGAAAAAGAACTATTTTTCTGTTCTTTATGCCCATCTTTGCATCAAGCATGCTTAGCCACTCACTAAATAAAGCTGCAGTTATCCATGACTTTTTAGAATTTCTGTATAAACAGGGAAGTTTTTTTATATTCTTAAAACATCTGGGTTTTTTATATTTCCCAATCACAAGTGGCTCTAATTTCTCAGTGCCATCTGCATTGGTACAGAAAAGCACTGTAAATCTCTCCTTGCTTTTTTCCCTCCATGGCAGGGTTCTCCTTTAACTGCAATAGTTCTATCTGGGAGTAAGTTATAAAAAAATCCAGCTTCATCTGCATTGAAAATGTCTTTAGGATCATAACTCACTAAAATTGTTTGCAGAGTGTTTTTCCACTCTTCTACCACAATTGTACTTACAGAAGCTTCTTCCCCACACATTTTTAAAGTTCTTAGGTTCTAGCGCACTTTAAACTTCTGTAGCCATCCATTTGACCCTTGAAAGTCATCTGTTCCCATTTTCAATGCCATTTCCCTAGCCTTCTGTTGTAGAATAGGCCCAGATATAGGTATGCTTCTGGCTCTAGCTTCCATCAACCAATCAAACACATTTATCTAATTCTTCATTTTTCACTGCCCGAGATCTTTTATTGATGAAACCTTGATGTGCTGCTACTTCAGTTTCTTTACGTTTATTTAAAATAGATGTTAGAGTCGACGGTGGTATGCCAAAGGTTTCTGCCACATCCATTTTTCTTTTCCCCTCATCAATGGCTTGGAAAATTGCTAACTTCGTTTCTATTTTCAGCAGCCGTCTTTTTCTATGATTTACCATGTCCATTATGGGTCTAAAGTTAATTTATTCATAAACATATTCATTAATTACTTGTGTATTATTTGTAAATATTGCACTTAATATTATACAAGGCATAATGAAGTATATTGTTATACACCTAACAAACTTTAATTATAATCGGAAAATTAATGCATTAATAATTACATGAAAGTTGTGATATAATAAATAATATACTCACGTGATTAAGGACAAAATTAACGTTAAAAAACACGTATTTGTAGATTATGTATCCACTATAGCATAATGAAACAAATCAATGTGGTATAACCAGTAATTTTGACAAGCTCCTCGTATTAGGCAAACATAAGCACTACACGCTCATAGAAACTTGACGCATACCGGCGTATAGCTGGACGCCTGCATGAGGGGATAAACCGGGACGTGTGAGGGGATTCACCAGGCGAGAAATCTTCGCAGCAGAAGCGGTACCTATCTTAAATATTATGTCTATATAACATTATAGTCATGTATTCACGGTTCTTTTCAGATGTGGTAAAAAGTGATACGTACGTAGCAGTAGTGCGTTGTTAACCTCAGGACCTCGAAAGAATTGACTTAAATATTGTCTTTGCAATGTTACAGTTATATATTCGTGGGTTTTTCAGAGGCAGTAAAAGTAACATGAGAATCACGAAAGAATTGACAATTAAATGCCTTTGCAACACTGTAGTCATATTTTCAGGGCTCTTTTCAAAGGCCGTGAAAATTAATAAATACGTAGCAATGGTGTTAGCTGAGGATCGAGAATTAATTTACGTTTAAATGATATATCTTTGCAACGTAATAATATTTTCGTGACACTTTTCACGAGTGATTAAAATTGATACGTACATAAGTAGCAGTGATGTGTAACTTGAGAATCACGGAAGAATTGACTATTGGTGCTTGCCGTTGTTTCCTTTTAGAAGGGGACCGTAAATCTGAGCGAGTTGAACTCGTAGGGCCTGGCATAGGTAATAAACTACGCAACCTAACTTCAACTTAAATTGTGCATATTTGTTGCATTATGATAATATTTTGGCGACTTTTTCAAGAGGTCACTACGGTGGTTGCTTCAACGGGATAACCTTGTACGTACGTATGCATATACCGTCGACTGATTTCTTTTGGTTATTCACATGCAAAATTTCATTGCAAACTAGCTTAATTATTTTATCCGTAAACAGGAATACATTATTTTACTATAGGGAGGTTGTTTTTTATCAGGGTTGCATTTTCCCATTACGATATACGGAGAATTACGAAAATACGGAGGTACGATATTAAGAGGTTTGTCTATACCGTTACATACAGTTTTGGCGGGATCGAAAAGATATTACGAAATACGGAGGTTTACGATAAACGGAGGTTCACTAGATAGAGGTTTTACTGTATTATGAAAAAACATCTTTCTTCAAAAAGAATTACACGATGCAATTTATCATTGCTTTTCCTTTGAAGTGATCTTTATTTGAATATTTCCTGATTGAAAGTTTATAAGATGAGTACGTACAGTGCTCCCCAGTTATAATGTCCTTGGTTATACCGTGGATTCAGATATACCACAGGTCTTCCTCCCTGTTTCTTGGAAAGAAAAAATTTTCTAAAAAACAACAAACAATTACTGACTTTTTAAAAAAATTGATTAAATAAAATTATTGTACTGATTTTATATTGGTGTTTTGTATTAAGATGTTTGTAGCAATTAAAGAAATTTTAGAAAAAGCTGTATGTACATGTGTATTAAACATTACAATCATATCCTTGGTTATACTGTGGTTGTCTTATAATGCGGGTCAGAGTCCCTCCCGTTAAACCCCATGTTAGAACCAGGGAGCTGTGTATTTTTATGAATATATTAACTTGATTTTAATCTCAGCAGCAAGCAAGAATTTGGCATTTCAACCTGCTGTTGTCCTTATAAAATTGGTAGTGGTTAAGATTTTGGAGGAAAATTTGTTTGGATACTTGATATAGAAGTATGCATCTAGTGAAGTTAATAGAAATTTTGTCTTAAAGCATTAAATGCTTACAATTAGATATGCTTCAGTGTATGAGTATGCTGTGTTACTGTTAAAAGTGATTTTTATGATTCATGTTTCACAGGAACGATTATTGACTGCAATGGAACCATTGTTAGATAAGCTGACAGAAGAGGAAAAGAGGCGAAATAAGCATGGGCCAATGCTGGTGTACACTTATTCTGGGAAGAGTGTTGGTAAGCCATATTGTGATTTTTTAATTGAAATACATCCAGTGTTGCGTTGAATTGTACATTGTTTTGATATTACAGTAACTGTCTTTTCAAAATTTTTAGTACCGTATTTACTCGCATATAAGCCGCCACTACATATAAGCCGCACCCAGGGTTTTTCAACATTGAAAATAGAAAAAAAACTTCCCTCGATATAAGCTGCGTTTTGAACTCAAAAATATGGTTACAGTCGGAGGCTCTGGAAATTTTCTTATTTGCTGTCCAATTGAAAAGTTATGGTGTAGAATAATTGAAGTTACGAGTGCATTAAAATGTCGATTTTCTCAGCTGACTCTGCCCGGGTGCATACACAAGAGATTCGTGCGTTGCCTCTTCCCCTATTACGCGGCCACTGCAAACAAAGGAAAACTATACATAAAGAAATAATCGAAAATTTCCCTACTGCATATATCAATGCGTGCGTGTCAAAAAATTTCACGCAACTGGTCCCCTGGCGCACTGAGTGTGCTGTTGTATTGTGTGGAAAACGCGAATGTAAACAGTAATAATAACGATAAAGACAATAAATTCATGAAATAGGCGAGGAACTGCACGCGTACACTATCGCGGTGACTACGAGACATCAAGAAAGAAAGAAGTTTCGAAAAAAATATCGCGGAGTGATCGGTACTTAAGCAATCATTCGCGGATACGCAAATTTCACGAATGGTAAATTCGCGAATGGTGGGGGATTACTGTATGTCTTACAACTTCTAACCGAAAATGACATAAACGTGGAAACTGTGTTCATAATGTGAGAATATCTCACTTTAAGAATGTTTTTCCTTTGTATTCGCGCATAGGCCGCACCCTAATTTTTCGAATAAGAATTTAGGAAAAAAAGTGGCTTATATGCGAGTAAGTACGGTATATAGATTATACAAAGACCACCAGATATATATTTTAAAGTTGTTTTCTATATGAATACTTTTTATTTTTCTTATTATATTTAACAAAACATTTTATCCCTGTACCAAAAATAAAATGAACTTATTTGCTAATGAAGATGTTTTAAGCTATATCTTTAGCAGCTAGCAAAGATTATAAATTTAATATGTACAAACAAATTCAGTGGTCCCTCACAAACCGTGGTTTTGAGTATCTGCAGTTAGTAAATTGTGTACCATTTTAGTAACTGCATTATCCAGTATTAAGTATATGCAGTTCTCTGTGTAGTCATGGCTAATTAATTAATTTTGCTAATATTAACAAGTATGCTAATGGAGATGCTATACACTAATTATTCTTTAGAAGGAAGAGAGACAGAAAAGGGAAAATTTGCAGCTCCACTAAGACTACATGTTAGTCGAGATGTGGAAATTTGAGTAATTTTATGGAAGCATTGGTTTTACCAGTGCCCTTTTACCCTTAACTTCGAGCATCCCAGCACGCAGTACTGCATTTTAGCCAAAATGTAATCGGGTCGTACAATACATTATTTCTATGGAGCTTTGGTCGGGGCCGCAAAAAAACCACCTTAAATGGGAGAACCTTAAATCGAGATTCCACTGTATATGTAAAACATAGCCCGTGAAATTTGGTAATCCACACTAAGGTTTGCATTATACTTATGCTATTCTAAATGAGGAAATGTGAGTAAACTTCCAGAAAAATTGGAAATCATATGAGTTGAAGGAAAAAAAGGAATGAGTTCATCAATCATTTCCCATTTGTTAAATAAATATTTTTATCTATATGTAGATTTATAAATCCTTCCTGTACAAATGAAAAATTACATGCTGCATTTTATGAAGAAAATAAATTTTTTTAATTTTCTCCAGGTACATTTGAAGCGCCTTATTTTCCACCTATTGAAAACAACCACGCACTTGAAAAGCGTGTGATGAGAGATGAGATTTTTGTTCCTGTTGAGAAACTTCAGAAAGGTCTTTGCTGTAATGTGGCTCTTGATGAACATTTCCCAGGGTTTCCTACCCTCCGTCATGTTCCTCATAAGGTATGCACACTTTTTTCTTCAAGTATTATTTATTTTTGTTGGTAGTTTTGAAAATGGTGCTTATTTTTTACTGTATTTTTATCTGCCATTCATAACCTTTTCTGTTATCATAGAGACTAAATTTTTAGTAGTGTTGTCTTTGTTTACTCTAGAAAATGAAATGTCACTATAATATTATCCATAACTATAACTAAGCTATCAAACAAGGTAGAGGTATCCCCCATTTACTCATGTTCACTATACCTGTTTCCACTTATAGGCAGTTCTTAGAAACGTTTTTTATATATATAAAATTCATCCTGCTAGTTGCCCATGAGGTGGTATCAATTGCAGTATTTGGGAATAGTTTTAAATCTTTTTGGCTAGAAAAATAAATTTCATTCTTTTACACTTATGAATATCAATGTTATGTGCTCATTGGTCGATTTTCACATCTTTTAAAATGATGATAAAGAGTGGCTTGCTTATATTCACTGGTAATTTCTAAGGCAAATTGAGATTTGAAGCTACAGTATAGAACCTTTTTTCTGGATACAAGTTATCCAGAAATCCAGTTAATCGGCCATTTTAAAAAAATAATGCATTTTCCAAAATTTGCCAGGAGAAAGAAATTTAAATTGAAAGGTTTGCTAATAATTTGTGTGCACTCCGGTGAACAATTGAACACATAATTTGGAAGAGAATAAGGAATTTGTATTGGAAAATACCCAATTACATGAGCCAGCTAGAAAAATCGCGGGACCTGGTGCAAAGTGTACGCATGAGACCCTCTTACGTATCAAACATTTTTAATAGTAAATTTTAATAAATAAAGCAGTCTCTCTTGCTATGAATAAAATTAATAACTGGCTCTCTAAAAAAGAAAAAAAAGTCATAAGGAAATTTGGATAAGGATGACAGGGGAGGCCTACATGCCTGGGGCACCAGTTCGCTCTAGGTTAGTAATACCATTATACTAGCTTAACAGGTCTTGTTCATAATATATTCCATTTCATACACTGTCGGTAGTTGAATGCCAGGTAGGGCAAAATGTACTTGAAAGGACAAAATCAATACATTTTCATATTTACAAAAAATTTAACAACCAGCTCAAAAATTCCGAGAAAAATTAAAAACCGGCTTGTGTGAGCTGGCTTCAGCTCATCACTGAGTACAGGTATGTATTATAATAGTGCTCGAAACGGAAAGTATTATGAAACGGAACACACGTTCTGGTAGTGGAACTGAAAGCAGTGGATGCAAAATAACTGATAGAACATTTACAATCGAGTTAAATTTTGATTTATTCCCTATGTACAACAATGAAGAAAAGTAAAGAAAAATTTTTTATATTATTTTTATTAAATGAAGTTAACAGAACGGTATTACTAAATGTTTGATGAGACGTAACGATATTATCGACACATGCGATGGACCAGAACGCTGTTCCAGTGAGTTCTAGCTCTTTCTGAGCATTGTTTATGAGTATATTCCAGATAGCCAGAAATTCCAGATAACCGACTATCCCCATATCCCAAGCTTGCTCGATAAAAGTTTCTATACTGTATATTCAGACCCGGGACATATAGAAGAAATACTTTAGCCAAACATCTGTGCTACATCTTTCCATATCAACATAGCAGTCTTGAAGGGGTTTTAAAGAATAGTTTATATTCCGAAACCTCTTGCATTTGAATGTTTATGAAGTTATCATTGCGTTAGGGAAGGAATAAACTATTTGCAAGAGAGATATGTACATACATATTTAATGATTTAGGTTATTATTATCTAATTTAGTCATATCAGCAAAAAGGATAGCTCAACAGCTTAAAAATATCAAGTAAAATAAATCTCCGGTTCCAGAAGAGATACCAGCTAGAGTATTCAAAGAGTTAGGACTGGAAATATCACCTTATCTCAAAATAGTTTTCAGTAAGTCACTTAGTCATGGCATTGTACCTAAGGAATGGAAATTAGCCTTTATAACGCTGTTACACAAAGGTGGGATAAAAGACGACAGAGAAAATTACAGACCAATTTTGCTTACCTCCCTATCTTGCAAGGTTCTTGAGCACATTATCATTAGCTCCGTGATGGACTTCTTAGATAGCCAGAACTTGCTAAGTAAATATCAGCATGGCTTCAGGAATATGAGATCCTGTGAAATACAGCTCGCTCTGTTCATTCACGATATACTAAGATCAGGAGACCGTAAGACTCAGTTAGATGCGGTTTTCCTTGACTTCAAGAAGGCTTTCGATAAAGTCCCGCACAGTAAGTTAGTGAAGAAATTAAATGACTGTGGAATAAATCGAAAGATAATCGAGTGATCGAGTGGATCAGGGATTTCTTAATGACCGTGAACAAATTGTAGTTATAGATAGATTTAAATCAGATTCAGTCAGCGTAGCCTCAGGTGTTCCACAGGGAAGTGTAGTCAGCCTCCTACTATTCCTTTTATATATAAACGACTTAGATAAGGTTATTAAAAGTAAAATCAAGTTATTCGCGGATGATACATTAGTTTACAGAAAGACTAACAGTCCTAATGATCAATTATTACTTTCTGACGACTTAAATGCAATTCTTGAGTGGTGTAAAGAGTAGCAGTTAGAATTGAACTTAGGAAAGTGTTCCTTTATGTGATTCTGGGGAAACAAAAACATCGACGCGACGAATTACACTGTTGAAGGTGTCCAGCTAAAACTAGCCGATTCCGTGATTACTTAGGCATTACTTTAACAAGCAACCTCTCATGGGATATGCACATACAGAATATGTGCGGGAAGGCTAAACAGAAACTAGGATTCATCAAACGCATAGTAGGTAAAAGTGAGGAAAAACTCAAAGAGACATGTTACTTCTCATTAGTAAGACCACTATTAGAGTACGCGTCGAGCATATGGGATCCGTACGAGAAAGGATCAATCTCAGAGTTAGAAAGAGTGCAGCGAAAAGCCGCTAGATTCGTCAAAAATTGTTACGATAGAAACAACAGTGTTACAGGCTTGTTACAGGACTTAGGATGAGAATCACTAACTGAGCGCCGATCACGCCCTAGGTTAAAACTTCTTGAAAGATTTAGAACGCATATATTCTCGAGTGATGTCGAAGATATAATAAGAGCGCCAACTTATATTGGTAGAATGGACCATCCCCGTAAAATAAGAGAGATAGTCTGTAGGACTGAGAGGTATAAAGGCTCGTTTTTCCCTAGAACGATAGCTGAGCAGAACAGAAGATACGATAAAAAATCAGCCGATGTAGAGTGATACTATTCATTATTATACGCTTTCCCTTGGTGCTGTTGCACCCCCTGCCACACACCATTGCGGTGGCTTGCAGGGTGACCTGTAGATAGGCAGGTAGCTAGATAAGAATGTAACTAATCCCTATTTCATTGTTTTAATGGAAATTTTTTTCCATTATATGCATTTTTGCATAGCATGATGATTTTCTAGAACATAACTCTCATGTGAATTGAAGAATACCTTTATTAGGTAAAGCTGTAGTGTCCAAATGCTGTTTCATGATGTCAAAGTTTGACATTTTCTTTCTGTTTCTCTTAAAGGCCTCATTGCAGAAGGGCAAAGTAAAGGTGTTTGAATCTACCACTCGTGGGGAAAGCGTGATCTTACAGATTAAGACAGATGAAATTGTTCATTGGAAAAAGGATACCGTTCAAATAGCCGAGGAACTTTTGGGACGCAGCTTTCAAGTTGCATGGCCCCATTTGCGCGAGGCAAAGTAAGTGATTTGTTTTTATTGAAACACTAGCATAAGTGCCCATTGAATTTCAACGGATTTTGTGAATCTACTTTCGCTGTCAATTCTAGGGCATATGTGGTATATACAAAAACATTTTATTCTATGAAAAACTGAAAACCACCTATAAAGAATACTTTTTCACTTTTCTTAACAATTAACCAAATTTGTTTGTGAACGTTCTGTTTCCAAGTGTATTGCATTCAAATATAAGGATAATTTTATTTCCTATCATATCACTTTCACCAAATGCAGCTTCATTTCTTGTATAATTATGCTTTTATGAAATGTTTACTTTTATGTTTTGTAAGCAAGAAACTCATGAAAAGGCAACGTTGTCCATGATTGAACACTGACTTTGTACAACAATAATTTCATTGCTTAAACTAAAGTGCGAAGTGAATAATGCTATTCATTCATGTATTTGAAGGCTTTATTGATGCTAATTGAATCGGAGGTAACAATGATGGTCACCTTGGCAATGCCCAGAAAGAGTACAAAAATTCATAAAATTTTAAAAGAGACTGGGAATTTCTAAAAACTTCGACCATGTAGCATGTAAACATTGCAAGAATAAGATAGTACACAGTTATAACTGTCAAATAAAGCAAAAAACAAAGAAAATTTGTCCATATTTACCTTTAAGATGACTGAAGAAAGAAAATCTTGCACATTGAAAAATTGAAAATTACATGTAAACTTATGGGAAAATAATTATAGAATTAAGTACCTCCTCCCAAATTTTTTTATCGCCATATAGCCTATGTTACCATGGTAAAATTATATACCTATGTGAAGTTTCGTGACAATATCTTCAAAGGTATGGATTTGTATGGAGAACAAACAAACTGAATTTCACTTTTTTATATATAACTTTTGTTGCAAATTGATACAATATTATTTAAATTTTATACATTAGTGTAAAATTTACTGGTAAGAGCTTCATCAAGATTCTCATTCCTGATTTACTTTTTCCTCATTCAAAATTAATATGATAATTACACTCATATTACCGTTATGAAGTTCAGGCTTGGCAGTCTTTCTAAAGAAGTAATAATCCCAGTATGTTATTAGCGGTTTTTTCAAAAAATCCACTTACTGTATTTAATCGATTGTAAGCCGACCTCCACTTTTCACAAGGGCACACGAGGAAAATTCCATGTTGGGTGTACTGACAGACATCCTGGTTTTCCAGGATTTGTTGCAAAAAAAATACCGAAAGGTATGATTTCTGCAGTTTTTTCAATTTGTAATTAAATAAAAAGGGTATCAACTAAAATTACGACAACACAAATTATGTTATGTTCAAACATTCAATACAATTTTTACTAAAATGTAATTTGTCCCTGCTACGTCCCAGATTTTTAATCTCACAAAAAATATCCCGGTTTCTCTCTTTGTCTTCTCCAACGTCTCACATTTGACTCATCAATCCCATAGCGCTATTATGCAGCAAGATTTGATGTTTCTTCTGCATATGGTATCACTTTTCTCTCAAAGTTCGCAGAATAATGTGCTCGTCTCATTTTGGGATTATTAAAAGAAACTGAAAAACTCGCCAAAGTAAATGACAAAAATGTACTCTTGCAAAGGCTCGAGGAAATGACAGCTGGCTCAGGAAATCCTAGGATAATGTGCACATGCGTAATAGAGATGTCTCAGGAGTGAATTTATTGAAACATTCATTTCAATTTTTCACACCTGATTCTAAGCCAAGTGGCAATTTTTAATGTGGTAAAGAAAGGTCTGCTTACAGTCAATAAAATACGGTATGCATTCAGTTTGTTTGTCTGTCTTATGTGCTAACTCCTAAACAAAAGCAGACTTCATTTTTTCAGCAATTGATTTAGTATTGTTTCATTGTGCATGTTTTCTTATGGTCTGTCTTTCTGACATTGTAACTCCTAAATTAAAAAGCTGCTAGAGACATGATTTCTTTGCCAATCAATTCAGTATTCTGTCTTGTTGTGCATGTTTTCTCTGTTTGTCCGTCTTCATTTTTTTAACCGCCATTTACCGTCTGCTTCAGCACCTCTTTTCTTTATCTGTGCCTGGATAAAAATGCAACAGAATAATTTATCTATCATATTTTAAAATGAGCTTTTAAGGAGTTAGAAAGAATTTAAATAGGTTAGGAAAAACTGTTATAAACTGTGTGTGAGTGAATGAATCAGATTTTTAATTGAAGATTTCTAAATCTTACAATCTACACAGGATTGTTGAAGTACTTGATTCTAAGTGCAGATATACTTTGGGAAGCTTGGAAAGTTCCAAAGTAAAAGAAAATGCTGAGGAAAAGAGTGTGACGAACAAGATTCCTCTGAATATTGAAGAGAAACCACAGGAATGGTCATTGATCCTTCGTAGCATACTAGAGCATTATAACACTTTCCTTGGTATTCAGCTTGGCCCAATACCTGTAATTGTGCGTGCCTTACCAATGGCTGGAGAGAAGTACAGTTTTACACCATCTGGCAAAGTTAACCTGGATAAAGAGGTGAGTAAAGCTAGTATTAAGATTTATTTGGGATTAAATTGTATAGGTAAATCCTGTCATCTTGGAATAATTGTATAATCCTCATATGCATTTGGACCATCCATCATTGGTGAAGGTTTAGCAATTGCTGATTGTTTAGACCAGGGATGGCAATTGATTTTTGAGTCACGTGCCAAGAAAGTAATTTGAATCATCAGAATTTTTTTGCATGCCACCAGTTTACTCCTGCCATAAGAAACTTAATATTTTATACAGAAAATGCAAGCTTATACATGCCAAATAAAATTGCTTTTGTCCCATTTCTGGCAGGTATGCCATGTATTTGCCATCCCTGGTTTAGACATTAACAACCTTTTGAATGAGGTTGGCTATTTGGAATCCTTGAATTTAATCTTGTTATCTTTATCTTTAGTTAATTTATCTTGTCATAAATTATTTTCTGAAGATAAAGTCATCACATTGATAATCTGGAGAATTTCTTATCTCTTTTATGACTTTATGAATTGAAAGCTTATTTTCTTATTAATAATTTAAAAACTGCCCTAACTTCATATTAATAAGCAATACTCAAGAACTAGTGATGAAATATTCTAATATTAATCATTTTAAAGAAAACAATGTTAGCAAATTTTGTATATTAGTTATTATATATGAAAAATATTTTTCTTCTGAGGACTATCTATAGAAACTTTTCAAAAAAATTAAAAGCATTATAACTTAACTGATTACAGAAAACAAGTTTGAATGTCCAGAGAATTTAAAAGAAAATAAAATGTAACAGTCCATATCCTTATTAACTTTTAACGGCCGGGCATTGCCATATGACGACACTGAATGCATGCTCTCATGGCTGAGCATTGCCGTATGGCGACGGAGTGTATTTCTACATTTCAGATATTGGTATGCCATGCCATGCTTGGATATTGTATTTCCTTTACTACTGTGTGGATAATGCTCATTAATGTTACTTTTTGTATTCAGGAGATATACCGGTTAAACCGAACGTATGTTCTTAGATCCCCAATACGAAAAAATATGTCCGGTCGTGAAGAGGCACCACCATAAATGATCGCCGTATGATAAAGGTTAAAAGTGTTCTTCAGTTTGTATTTCTGCAAGAAGGGCATTGAAATTGTCCCTACCTTTCCGCAGCCTCAATTTTCACCGAAGATGGTTCACCACTTATGTGTAGTGATACAAAAAACTGTCTATGTTCTTAAAGTAGAAATAATACAAATTGTGAAGATTGAGAAAGAGAAAAATTCTGAACTTAACCGGGACACAAACTCGGGTCTCCCAGTTGCTGGGTAGGTGCATTAACCAACTAAGCTACCAAGCCAGACTAATTCTCCATTCAGAATTTTTCTCCTTAATCTTCACATTTGTGATCAGTATTATGTGCACATGCATATAAGTTAAATTTCCATCATTTCACTCTTGTTATATAATACAAATTGCTTTGAGCCTAACATTTAGACAAGTAAGAATTTTTTAAAAAATTCAAAAATAAAATCTTTTTGCTTTATAAAATAGGCGGCCTTAAAAGAATAAAACAAAATGTTCAGATTATTTGTTCATTATAAAAGACTAGCAGGAGTGCTCATTGAATTTCAATGGATTTAGTGAATCTAAAACTTCAACTGTGTAACATGTAAGCATCGCAAGAATAAGATAGTATACAGTTATACCCGTCGAATAAAGCAAAAATGAAGAAAACCACTCCGCATTTTCCTATTTAGATGAATGAAGGAAGAAAATTTATGAAAATAACGTATAAACTCCCTCCCCCTCCGTTCCACTCTCTCCTTCCCTTCTCCCCCTCCCTCCCCTCTCTCCCTCTCATCTCTCCCTCCTTCCCCCTCCATCTCCCACCCTCCCCCCCTCTCTCTCCACCCCTTCCCTTTAATTCCCTCTCTCTATCTCCCCCCTCCATTACCATCCATCTCTCTCCCTCCCTATCTCGTATTAAAAGCATTCAAAGCAAACAAACTTACAAACATTCTCCTTTATATGTTAGATTAGAAGATAATTCAATTAAAAAAACAAATATTTGGTTTCCATGTAAACAAATTAAAATCGTACACAGAAATTGACTTACGATATTACGTTAAAATTTTTCCCATATAAATGCATTGAACTCTCAATTTCAGCGACAGTGGGAGTTGTCATGGTAGCTTATAATGGGTATTGTAATAAAACTGATAAAATCAGCTATTTTATTGATTCTAAATGCATTTTTATGCTAATTCGATCAGGATTCGGATTCTGTCTTCAATAAAAATAAACTTTGTTCTTTTCTTCATAGAACCATTCAAGTCTCAAGTTCGTACCATGTTTCTAAGTAATTTTAAAATTCAAATGAAAAATAAGCTGCACTCATCCCTATGTTATTCAAATGGAGAAAATGAAAAAAAGAAAATATTTTTTAAATTAGACAGGTCAATCAAATCGATATAAAATCTTTACTATACCACCGTACTTGTTATTCATGTTAAAATGATACCTTTCTCTTGCTTCTACGATCTGTAGTTTTCGAGTTTTAAAATTATGATACACACACACACACATTCATTTTTATATATTAGATTTTGGTGTCATATTCTTTTCATTACTGTTGCTTTACATATCATTTACATAATAATTTCGCTTTGATAGGAGCTTTTCAAGATTGAGCTTCATTAAAAAATGTGTTTTGCTGTTAACTTTATATTCAAAATCAATTTACTCCAACTTATGGAATGAGATTATTATGTAAATGATATGTAAAGTTATAGTAATGAAAAGTACATGACACCAAAATCTTTTATAACGAACAAATAATCTGAAAATTTTCTTGTTTTATAAAACAAAAAGATTTTATTTTTGAATTTTTTTTTATTCTTGTTTTCATATTTTAAGTGCGAAAATGAATAACATTCAATGAAAAAAACGAACAAATGATTTACCTCAATTGCTTTCTTACAATGATTGATGTCAAGGTTCGTGATTTGTGGAACTTTGTGATTTCATACAACTCTTGCGCTAGTAGGCCCGTCAGTTTAAATCACAAAGCTAATAAGAAGAGAGACCCAGTACTGGCATTAGCCTGCTCTTTTTGAAAAGCACCAAGGAGGACCAATGACTTTATGCCCCTTCCAAAGGATGAAGCATTGATTCATGTGCTCTCCTCTAAACACGCAAATAGGAGGCCACAAGATCTATTGAAAAAATGGAACTTTCGCAGGTTTTTGACAAGTATGCTCAGCATAGCAGGCCAATGCGCTCGCCACTATGCCACGGCACCCTATTTTGCAAGTTTTGAAATTTCGAAGATACTTTTCTACCCAGAAGCCATCTACCGTAGCATGAGGTATAAAAATGCCTTCCCAAATGAACCATCTACTGATTATGAGTTGTTAATTTTTTTATTAAAAGGTTCCAAGTTTTTAAACCAATAGTGAACATTATTGAGGTATAAAATGACATAATAGAAATAAGCTAAAATTTTCGTACAATTAAGCGTTATAACTTCTCCCTCCATATGTTGATCAAAATGACAACTCATGTTGAAATCCGTATTTCCTGCTATCATTTCTAACTTTGGGGCAAAGAAAGCTGTGCCTATGTAGTAGTTCAATTTCTTGCTACCAAAACGCCCCCAATTTCGCATGCAGAGCCACCGCAACGAGATAGATTTTTGGAAAGTTTGTACATTCACAGTATTACTTCAAGATGAGATATGAAATTGATTATGGACTAAAAAGCATCTGCAAGCCATAAGCTTTCAAATGATGTAACGTTCTTTATGATACGATCATTCATTCAAGAGATATGAGGGAACAAAAAATGGTCTACCCAAAATATATATATAAATAAATAAATATCAGACGAACACATATAAAAGATTTTATAATAAAGTTGGACTAAGTTATGACATTAAATGCTAATCATTTTCTTACTAAAGTGATGTGGTTTCATTTTTATTTTTTTTACCTTGTTATAATTATTTATTGCAGTGGACTCCAGTACCTGTGGCATTTGCCTTACAAACAGTAGTGAAAGATATTAAAGTTAATGAGACTAAGTCTCTTGATTGTAAGACTATACACGAATTGTTTCCACCAAAAACAGTTGTCTTCTTGCTGAGTGTTCCACATTATGGCTCTATGGGTCAGGTAAATAATAAATCATTTTTATGAGGTAGTTCATTGCAGTGGGACTGCAAATGAAATTTGAAGTAATTATTATTTATTTTAACATATATCTTAAGGCATTGTCAGCCCCTTGGTATGTGCTGATTTAAAGGCATTTTCAGGTGACAGAAATTATGCCTGCAGTTCCTGGAAAGGTAGCAAGAGTCAAAATAGCTCTTCATGTGGTACCTGAGCCTGATATGGAATCTGTTAAGGCACGACTTGTCAACATAGTGATGAAATATTATCCAGGTAATATTTTTTAACTGTTGTTTTAATCAAGGTGAGCCTTTAGCAAATTTTTGTTATTTTCAATATGTTAGTGTGTTTATGGATGCATGGCATCTCATGAAAAGTAAAGAACAAACAAATGTTGGGATTCTTGATAATATAAGAATGTCAGTTCAAGTGACAAAAGCATCTAGAGTGTTACAAGATGGAATGTAGAAAAATGGAGTTATTATGCATGAGTGCACAAGGCTTAACATAAAAACTTAGAGGAGGAAAATTCTGAATTTGACCAGGAATCAAACCTTTGTCTCCCACTTTACAAGTAGGTGATTTACTAAGCTACCAAGAGAGTCATTCTGGAATTCTCAAAGAATTAGACTGGCTTGGTAGCTTAGTTAAAACACCTGCCTAGAAATTGGGAGACATGGGTTCAATTCCTGGTCAAGTTCAGAATTTTTCTCCTTCTCAAAGTTGGCATTATCCTATGGAATTGTTTGATGATATACAAGTTAAATATAAGAAGTTTTGATAGGTGTGAAGCCAAAGTTAAAAAATTGCAGTCCTCTTCTAGGGTAAGCTTAGTAAAAACATTTAAATTTTAAGAAAGCTGAGAGTTGTGATTGATATAATAGATTACAGTAATACCTCACTTTACACCGGGTTTAGGTTCCAAGGGGGCACTGTCGCAAAGTGAAGCAAATTGAGGTAAAATTATAATGTATTTAAATGAGATAGGTTCCTAGAATTTTCCTAGAATACGAATAATGACCGCTAAAAGTACTTTTTGGTAATTTAAATGCTGAAAATAAAATATTAATATTTTTATGCAAGTAATCAATTACAGTACAGTAAATAATAATAATAAAACAGCAATAATAATATAAAAATTTCACTTTGGTCCTTTGGAGCCATTGCTGGAGCGACAACGCCACTGTCTGGCCTCTACGTTGATGTTCTTCGACAGTGACGTTCTGGGGTGGCGTTAATGAGACGGGCCTGGCGAAGGCTCATCTGGGTCAATAGCTTCTCTGAGTTCAGGTTCCTTCTTTTTGAAAAACTGCAGCAATGATGTTTGGGATTAGGAGAGACACCTGCATAATCTTGCATTTTTCAGAACATTTTCGCCGTAAATTTCTTGACAAAAAATGAGTGAATACTGTAAATGTCTAATGTTGCGAAACGAAAAGAAAATTTTATCGTTTAGCTTCCGTCATTCTTATTAATAGGATATTTGACGACAGCATGGGGATGAGGATTTCATTCACTTTTGCTGTATAACCAATAAAATTCGGTAATTCTGTATTTTAGCACAGTAAATTATTCTACCAATGTTCATGGTGCTAAATTAGGCAGACAGTCTCAAATATACAAAAGAACTCATAATTTAATAACTATAAATTTATCATAAAAGAGTAGAAATTACAAAATAACTATAAATTTATTAAATTTAATAAATGTATTGCAAAAGAAAGGAAAATAAGTAAATTACACGTTTAACATGGGAGATTTCGAAATGTGGGCGAAAAAAGATGAACGGAATAAGAAACTTTATATTTTTTTTCTTCAAAATGGTTCATATTGGAAGGTCGTAGGTTAATTACTTCTAATTTTAATTTCCAAAATGATAAAAGCCTGCACATAAAAAAATCGTGTTTTACATGTTAACTGATGTAAAATGGAAATGCCTTCCTTGGAGTCGAACCCAGGAATTTTTTCGAGATTTAAATTCGTCATCACCTGAAAATGTTTTAATCAAGCAGAAGATTTAGGCCCATGCAGACCTCTAATGTACATTGTAGCAATCCCCCTCCTCTCGCCTCAAGTGATCAAACAACTGCACTCAGCATTCCAATTGAATGTAACAATGTCCGAAACTGCTTCATGCTGCAAGATAACTTTAATACATAGTTTTATCCAATTTTTCTACATTTTTTTCAAAATTAAAAATTTTTTGCGGGTTGATTTTGCAACCGGCATAAAAGTGAATCGGTGTAAATAGAAGCGTTGTAAATCGAGGTATTACTGTATATTTATATTAATCAGAGTATGTTGAATTTTCTTATATATTGCCAAGTTCATTTGATTTACAACAGTGTCTCACGATGTTTAAGTCCTGACCAAACCTTCACTATTTTTTAATTTTTTATGTAAAGTTAATTCTAATTAATTCCTTCAAAGGTGGAGTTGCAGCTCAGAGAATTGGAATAAGTGGTCATCTGCTGTCTCGCATTACTGGCACCATTTATATCTCAAGGAATGATGGTGATCCATTTTCAAAAAATATTAACATTGGACTCAGCCTTAAATTTAACAAGAAAAATGAAGAGGTGGGTATTTATTGCCTATCTACACATGTTAAATACCAGTCTTATTACAAAATTATCTCAGATCCTACTTGTTTTGTGGCAGCATGTGGTCATTGGCCATGTTTTTATCCCATATTATACCATTAGAGAATTATATTAATTTTGAAGCTCTTAAGTAAATCTTGAAAATGAAAATTATTTTTTGTTAATTTTGTTTATATTATTTTTCAAATGCTGTACTTTAGTGAACTAATATATTCACAGCATAAATTTTTCATCTACCATGTGTGTATTTGTTAAATTGTCTAGGTCTACATAATATAAATGAATTACAATCTTCTTACAGATTGAATAAAGCCGTTGTTCCTTGTTGAATCTAGGGAAACCAATTTAGTAAATACAGAGCTTTTCTAAGAATATTTATTTTATAATTTTGCATTCATATTTTTTCTGTAGGTTCCTGGGTTTACCAAAAAGGATAATAACATTTGGCTTTATTCTGACCAATGTGTAGTACTTCTGAACAATTACATTAAAAAATTTCCTGATCTATTTGCATATCTTGCAGAAAACACTAATACAAATGAATTCCAAGAATCAGCTGTTTTTCCAGAGAATTCTAAGTAAGGAGAATTATTTTTGGTGAAATAATTTTATTTTGGCTTAAGAGATGTTTAATGAACTAACCATTTCATTTGTTGAATGTGTGGCTACTTGTGCTTCTCTAAACAGTTTTATGGCTTTTATAAGAAAATGTTCTATTGAGATATTTTAAGTAGACATAATTCGATTTAAACTGATCATGACTAATAGCCGCTACTATCCATTGTTTCAATTAATAAGGTAAAAATTTGAATTCATGACCTGGTATGAAAATATTATTTTCATAATTAAATTTACTTTAGCTCTCTATATGAAATCATTTAATAAGATGCATGATGAAAAGACATCTCAAGTAGTGAACATTGACAGAATGACTATTTTATGTATGACGACTTGCAACTCCTCATTTGTATTTTTCATTTGCTTAACATCTTCATACCCTAAGAAGGTATTTTTTGTCATTATTGTGATGGATAAAATTCAATCTGTTGTCAATAATTGCATTTCCTTTAGATAGTATTGTTATTCTGCATCCATCTAAACTATATTTTCCTCGGTAAGTAATTTAATGAAATTTTTTTCTTACATATATACCAATGCATATTGATATTTTCTTTTGCTTCAGTAGTGGAATGACATTGAAGGATGTTATGGAATGGCTCTCTGAGCAGCCACACAGTAAAGTAGAGCATAGATCATGTGGAGCAGAAGTTCTCGAGGAAGATGTTATTCATGAGATTGAGAAAGAAGTAGAAAGCATGTCAGAACGTATCAGTAAAGGAGCAAAAACTGTGACAATCACTGTACAACCTCATCTTGTGTACAAAGTAAGTGAATCAGTTTTGTCATAGGCCTACTTGATGTATTTAAAGATTATCTGTTTGAAAATATTATCAAATAAGAGAGGTTTTAAAAATTAATAAAGTTTCAAGGATGATTGGTACAGACGTTTTAAAAGCTTACGGCGGTCAGATGCGCGAACTGTCACGTGACATGGAGGGGAATGGTCAGGGAGGGGGGAAGCTTAAGGAGAAAGCGAGATGCATGATTTCCCGCTTACCAATGTCGCCAACCTAAGGAAGTAATACTCGGTCGTTTATCTAAACAGATCGTGGTAACACAATTTTAAAACGGAATTCATATGATACCCGCAATTTAATGGAAAGGATTCTTAAAGGAAAAGTAAAGTGAATATTTTACAAACATTTTTATTACATTCACAAGGTATATTTTCATGACTTCTTTTATTCAGATTCATCCGAATCTCCCGATTCCGAATCTGACGTTATGATAATTTTGTTTACAATATCATCCGTTATCATTTCATTTTTTATATAATCATTTTCAATTTTTTTAACACGTTCGCAGACATTCTGCCACTTTGCTACCCCAATATGTGCACATTTTTCTTCAATCAGTTCCTTCACCTCATTTAATTTAAAATTTACGTTTCTTGACCCTACCCAATTCTTTAATATACCCCAAATATTTTCGATGGCGTTAAATTCCGGATGATACGGCGGCAGTCTAAGTGTTGAATGTCCATGCTCAGCTAATATCCTATCCCAAGCAAACATTTTATGAGCTGGCTTATTTTTTTTAATTTTGTCGTAGAGCTCGATTTTAGTTTCAGCCGTTGAGAAGACTAAGCCTTTTGTATTCAGCCAAGCCTTCATTACATCTTTCCTGGAACTGCTGCACGGCGGGCGGTCAAGCTCCACATTGTGGTAGGACGCATTGTCCATCACAATGACGGAGTTCTGGGGTAAATTGGGAATAAGCTGGTTTCTTAGC
This sequence comes from Uropetala carovei, assembly GCA_036926305.1. NCBI lineage: Eukaryota > Metazoa > Arthropoda > Insecta > Odonata > Petaluridae > Uropetala > Uropetala carovei. Next base: position 11,825,392 of record JAXCHB010000035.1, read on the forward strand.
CATTTTTCATAGTTTACACTATTCATGTCCCCATGGTAATCTCCTGTTTTGAGACCCGATTTAAAAATTAGGAGTGACTGGGGCACAAATCCAAATTCTCCGCCTTAAAGAAAAATGAACGTATATCCTCTCTGTAGTCAAATTAAATCATATAAGTTCATTCACATGTGCTTTAATATAATATATACCTGCAGGAATAATAATGAGTCGCTGGCCCTTAGATACGGGAACTTTTAATCCCATGTCATTCGTGCTCGACCACTGATATGGAGTAGAGTGCGAGGAATGTATATAACTTTCGTCAGTATAAACTATTGACCGTCCTTCCTCCCTATATCTCCTTATTGCCCTTAAATATGCAATCTGTTTCAAACGGATATCACTCCGTTCGCCTAAAATGCTCTTATTGGAAGCAGTTTTCCTCCACCTGAAATGATATGATACGTATTATTGTGAGATCTGTTGTTATTACAAAGTCTCAACAGTAATAATTAATAAGTCATCAATACACATACCTGGATCCAATTTTTTAAAAAAGAATTCTAAGTGAACCGACTTTGCCTTTGAAGCCTGTGTTCTCTTTGATCGCCAGGAGCACAGCACCAAGAGTCGGATGTTTTCTTTCCTGGGTATGGAATTGATGCACTAATCTTCGAATCACCTGAACATCAAAGTCGTCCACCGTTGATTTCGGAGATAACTGCGGTTTTTGCTTCCGGGGAGACGAGAAGGAAGCTCTGCAGCCTTTAGCAATCTCTTCCCCTTCCTTCGAGATTCACTGTAGGGTATGAATTGAAACGCCGGTGGCTGCTTCTACTCGCTCGTACATCCTTGTAACAGGAATACTATTTCCTTCAGCAGCTTCTTTCATCATGAACTTTATCACATTGTGAATTATCTCCCGTGCTTGGCTGTGAATGACCTTCTTATTCCCCACCTTGGAGGATGATGGAGGGGTTCGTGATAAACAAGTTAAACAAAACGAAAACGAAGTAACAAAAACGGAATAACAAAAACGATATAATAGAAACTTAAAGCCAAAATAATCAAAACAACGATGAAAAATAACGATAACAATGACAGTATAAAGCGCAGGTGGAGCTATCTCAGGAGAGAGTGATGGGTTTTCTCCCACGCATATGTTACCCTCACCCCTGCGGTTGTGATGTTTCACGAATGGACTCGTCCGGACTCATTTTCGTTTTCTGCGCAGCCGCCGTAAGCTTTTAAAACTACTATACCTATCTTTTACGGATGATAAATTTCCATCCAAAAATCTCTGACCAAATTTGATCTTTCTCAAAATTTTTATCTTGGTCATTCTTGGTTCCTGATTTCTATAGAAATATTTATATGCATAAACAACTTGAGAGAGTGGCCTCAGGATTTCTTAGGTGTAACAATGATCCCTCTAAAGAAGAAGCCAAAGACTACAGAATGATAACCTTACTGTCACACACTTCGAAGATCATCACAAGAATTCTTAATAAAAGGCCAGAGAAAAAGGCAGAGGAAATGCTAGGAGAAGATCAATTCAACTTCAGAAAAGGACAAGGAACCAGAGATGCCATCGGTGTAGTGAGAAACATATCAGAAAGGGCAATAGAGTACAGCCAAGATTGCTGCATATGTTTCGTCGACTGGCAGAAGGCCTTTGATAGAGTAAATTGGGTACTGCTGATGAGGATATTAAAGGATATAGGTGAGACTAGAAAGACAGGAGACTGATCAGGAATCTATACGTGAATCAAGTTGTAAAGGTCAGGTTGGAGAATGCAGACATCAGCGGAGTAAATATCGGTAGAGAAGTAAGACAGAGCTGCTGTCTATCGCCGATTCTATTCAATATATGTATATGGAGAGAGACTAATGCAGGAAGCGTTAGAAGGCACGGGAGATTTCAAAATCGGAGGAAGGATTATAAGAACAGTGAAATACGTGGATGATCAAGTACTTCTAGCAAGAAAGGAAAAGGAACTCCAGAAAATGATAAATAGACTAGTGATAACAGGTAGAAATACGGTGTGGAAATAAATACAGAAAAATCCAAGGTCATGTGAATATGAGGTAAAGAGGAAAATTTGAACATAAGTATTGGAGGAAAGCCATTAGAACAAGTTTCAGGTTATAAATACCTTGGAAGCATCATAACAACAGAAGCAAAATGTACTGATGAAATCAAGACTAGAATAATTAAAACAAAAGCCGCTTTCAGAAGAAAGAAACTCCAACTAACAGGGAATATAAAGGAGGATATCTGCAAGAAGTTGATAAAATGCTATGTATGGAGTATAGCTTTGTATGGAACAGAAACATGCACACTAAGGAAAAATGATATAAAATACTTGGAAAGCTTCGAATTGTGGACATGGAGAAGAATGCTGAAGATGAAATGGACAGATAGGGTGAAAAACAAGGAAGTACTATGATGAATACGAGAGAAGCTAATGATTATACAGACTATCAGAAAGAGGAAGGTGAACTGGATTGGACATTACCTGAGGAGAGAGAGCATGATTAGGGATTGCAATCCCGGGATCCCGAATCCTGGGATACCGGGATCCCGCTAAATATGCGAGTCCCAAAATCCCGGGATTTTTATCAAGGAAATCCTGGGATTTCAATGGAAATACACGTCTTGAGGCCCCTAGAACACGTTTAGACTATTTTTGGAATGATGTCTATATGTGTGTGTGTGCACGTGTGTGTGTGCACGTGTGTATATGTGATTGTGGGCGCTCTAACTCAAAAAGTACTTGTCATATCGTTACCAAACTTCATATATAACACTTTAGCATGAGCACAAAGAACTGATTAGTTTTTGTATAATAATGGTCAACCGGAAGTCGAGGTTTATTCGAAACCCGATTCGGTTTTTGCGATATTTCGCCGTTAAAACATCATTATTGTATATACAATTCTATACAAAGGTTATAGAGAATGTAATTTCCTACAACTTTCATTTGAAAGAATTTTCCATAGCAGTTATTGTTTAGGAATTATTTATAAATAATCGGTTTTTTCGGTTTCCGTCAAATATCTCCTTAAAAACATCGTTATTGATAATCTTCGTGAGGACCAAAGTTGTAGAGAATAATATTTCTTCCAGGTTTTGTTTGAAACAAATTTTCTTAGAACCATCCATTTCAGAGATATTCAACTTTGTAATTTTCAGTATACAGCGCCACCACCATGTAGCGGTGAATTCTGTAAACATATTCAAAATATACGTAATTTGCGGCAATAAGGACAACTGTATTCTTTCACGATACAAAATGATAATTTTGCGTCATAATGCTATTCATAATAATTTAAATGTCTATACCCCAAATATGGAGCAAGTTATGTGTTGACCACATCAGATTTTTTAGGTCTGTGGTTTCCACACTGGGGCGTGAAAGATTTGGCTGATATAATATCACTTTTGTCCTAGTCGTGAAACCTACGTTGCACCACTCTCAAATTCCATCTTAAGGGGCCAGATCTTTTGCTTCCTTGCTTATCTTTAGGCATTAATCACATTCATACTCAAGTACCCTCAACGAATCTTCATTTCAGTTTAGTCCGACTACATTTAAGATGTTTTTGTTTACTTTAAGGCATATTCTAATTTTACCCTTGAGTTCCCATAGTACCGATTTGGTGCAGTTTAATATTTCTTTCAGCTCTTGAGCTCAAGTGCTGTATCTCTCATATACTCTTAACGAATTCGTATCTTCTTTATTGGTTATGTGGCTCTGAGATGTCTGTGAATATAATTAAGTATTTCTTCATTTTTCTTTCTCACTGGGTTCCCATAGCATCGCACTTCATAGTCGAAAATTGGCTCCAGCTCTAATGAGTTGAAAATATTTTTGCTCTTGTGCCGGTCGGAGAAAGGTTGGCCGGGCACGTCGGTATAAACAAAAGGAACTACTCTCTCAAACTCTTTGCTTATGTTTGAGATAGAATGCTTGCTACGGCTAGTTGGTGGCATTCTTGGTGTTGCTCGGCCCAACATCTTCGTCGCTGTTCATCCTTTGTGCTTTATAATATAAGTGCACCTGATTATACAGTGAACGTGTAAATTGAATTAGTTTTCGTATAGTAGCATACAGTAAAACCACTGGCGTTTTATAAGATAATACTGTGTTTTATTATTATTGTATCACCTGTGTTGCTGTCTTCTACCTTCACTTATTACAGTGAAGCAGTTTATATGCGTTATGGAAATGGGATAAATAAAACATTAGTTTCTACAGCTAAAATCATGGTTTTAATATTTATACAAAATTTAATAAGACACGGGATCCCAGGATTGGAAATTTAGAATCCCGGGATTGTGAAATTCCTCTGGGATTGCAATCGCTAAGCATGATCAATGAAATGCTAGAAGGAAAACTGGATGGAAAAAGAGAAAGTGGTAAGAAAAGGTTTCAGCTGATAGACTTGAAAGGGAAAGAGAGCTATCAAGACATGGAGAAGGCTGGAAAATAGGAGTGTATGGAGAACCAAGTTTAACCATGAATAATCACGGGCCATGTCTACGGACAGACTACCTATGATGATGTGATGTTTTGGTGTAGTTTATATTTACTTATACTGCATCATCAATAATGTTTTGGTTAGAAGTGATGAGTGAAATGCTCAATGTTTCAGTTGTCAAATTAATCTCATGTTTCTTAAAGTTTCCATTTTTTTGTTGTTGCAATTTACCAAGAAGTAATGGTTAAATTCATTCTTAATTATGTCTCTCACTGAGAAGTTTGAAATATTAGGAGCGATGTAAAACCTGTTACCGTTTTTATTTTACCTTTTTAACATATCTAGGTGTTATAATTGGCTGAAGTGTTATTATATGATTTTGAAAATTCTGTTGTTACTTACAGCCTGGTTTCAAGATGGGGCACATGCAACCAGATAAGACTACAAAGTACCTGCTATATGATCGTGTTGTTAATGTGAGAGAATGTTACACTGTTCCACTTGGTCTCAGAGGCACAGTGATAGGTATGTATTTTTGTAACATATGGTCTATTTCTATATTTAGTTTATGATCATTAAAATTTTCTACTCAGATGTTGGAACAATCATAATAAATTATATGCTTGCAGTTAGGTGATAGCTTGTGTGCTGTAGGTTATTTATGAATGCGGCCCACCACGTAAGAAGGTTACATGCCCCTGATCTATAATATTACTTATCTCTATTATTATAAAAGCCTTTGTATGTGATCCTGTCACCCGGAGAAATTGTTCTTCTTGTTGGTCCTTAATTTTCGTTCATAATTTACCACAATTTTCCCCATTGAAAAATGCATTTGAACATACATAGTTAATTATAGTAAATATCGGTGTATAGTTCACATGGAGTTTATTGGGCTCAAGTTTGAAGCAAATTCAATGTACCCTCACATACAATGCATATGTATTCTAGCGACTTGTCTGTGACATAAATATTATGGAGACAAAACATCTTCCGCTTAAATTAAATTGAAATCGACTGTATTTAATCGATTGTAAGCCGACCTTTTCTTACCTTTTTACCATCTCAGAACTCGCCACTCGGCATAGAATTGGTGTAAAAAAGTAGTCAATGAATTTATGTCTGTAGTTACATTATAACACAAGATATAAGTGTATTAAAGTGGAAGAATACTATCTACTTTAAATGTATTAAAAAAAGAATCAAAATGACTGAACACCTACAAAGAAATAAATTATGTAAATATACATGACGCATCAAAGTCGTAAAAAAAATGCAGCGATAGCACTTGTATGCGTAAGAAGCTACATATGTACACAATGTTTCATTTATTCGTGAATTGGAACATTTGCCTTCCCTGCCCCCCCTCCCCTCCATCATCTACCTATCTTGTTTCAGTGTGTCTAGCATGCGCATACTGGGATTTCCCAAGTGAACTGTCACTTCCTCGTGCCTTAGTGGCATAGCAGCCAACTTGGGAGAATAATTTAAGAATAAAAGTGAAAAGGAATGCCCAGGTGATACTTGTGTAGTACTAACGTATGTTATGTAATATGTTGTCCATATTTAAAATCAAAATTTTTCCTTGTGTGGCCTTGTGAAAAGTGGGGGTCAGCTTACAGTCGATGTCAGCTTACAATCGATTAAATATGGTGATTAGCAAAATGATTGAGCCTTAATGACTTCAAAGCATCTGTGCATTTATGTCAGTTTCCACATAAGGAAACACATCAATCTGCCAAAGTATAACTTGAAGCAAGCTGTTGGTAAAAGATCATGAAGAGCAATTAACAAAATTGCAGAATGATGTTGACAAAGTCATCAAGGTTGCATGGCCCCACTTGTCTGACTATGATTACAACGACAGAGATTTTCTTGGAATTTAATTTTGTTATTTTTAAATGTTTCCAATATGTGTGTATAGAATGCATGTTCAAAAGTCTCTTCCTATCAGGATTCTCTTTGGTCAATTCCATGTGTAATTTAAGGGTTCTATGATAAAAATTACATATAACGTTAGTTATTTTTGCGGTATTAAAATTAATTTATCCTACTTTATACATCTAAATTAATTGTCTTTTGGGAAGAATTTCATACCCTTGTGTTGGACATATCCCATTTTTGTGCCCAAAAATGTTGGAATTAAAGAGGCATCCTTAACTTGGGTTTTGCAACTACTACTTATTGCTGTTCTCATCATAAATAAAATAGTAATTTTCTCTTTGATGTTTGTTGGCATACCCCAAGTTTATTTACTGCATGTTGATACTCTCTTTATAGGAATCCAAAGAGCGGAGAGACAAGAAGACATGCTTTACGACATAGTGTTTGATAGTTCATTTGAAGGAGGAGTACAAATTTTGGGCTGTTCTCCGGGAAGGGGTTATCGTCTTCCTGCTTATGCTCTTATCAATTTGTCACATGGTGAGAGACATCTTAAGGTAGGAAATGACACGATAACAGCTGCCATCAGTGCAACAAAGGCACACTCACAATCGGCTGTGAGTGTTCTTCCATCAGGTTGGTAATCAAAATATCTGCTAGTGTTTATGGAAATTTTAGCTTAAGACTGTGGTTAAAGAATTTTGTCTTGAGCTTAGCATGAAGGAAAAAAGATTATAATTCATGAGTTTCCATTTTTCCTGTGGTGGTTTTATCATTGAGTGCAAAAGGTATATACAGTAGAGAACCTTTTATCCAGATTCCACTTATCCGGAAATGTTACCTGGCTATTTTAGAAAATTGCATTTTTCCAAAATTTTGTAGGAGAAAGAACTGTAAATTTAATTCTGCACTAGTAATTACCCGGCTTGCCACCGTGTGTTAGATGCATTCTGCTGAACAAGTGAATACATAATTTGGAAGAGAAGAAGGAATTTATATTGGAAAGTACCCGATTACTCTAGTATTTCTATTACTGTATGGTACAGGTATATATTATAATAGTGCTCAAAATGGAAAATATTATGAGACAGAACGAACGTTCTGGTAGTGGAACTGAAAGCAGTGGACATGAAGCAACTGATAGAATATTTACAATCGAGTTAAATTTTGAATTATTCCTTATGTACTATGATGAAGAAAAGTAAAGAAAACATTTAATATTATTGTTATTAAATTAAGTGAACAAAACGGTATTAATAATTGTTTGATGAGACAGAACGATATTATCGACACGTGCAATGGACCAGATCACCGTTCCGGTGGGTTATAGCTCTTTCCGAGCATTGTTTATGAGTATATTCCAGCTAACTGGAAATTCCAGATAACCAGCTATCTCCATATCCCAAACTTTCCAGATAAAAGGTTCTATGCTGTATGTCAAAGGTGCCAGATTAAGTAAGCCCCTTAGTCTCAATTAGAAAAGGTTCATATGCAAATATAAATGAACTGTAGGTCACTTTCTAGAAACTCATCAATTGAGTAGAATGATTTAGATTTCAGCCAAGAAGCCATTACTCTTTTGAATTTTATTATATTTATGCATCTTGCTTCATTTGGTAATTTATTAAACAATTTTATGGAATTTATCTTAGGGCTTTTCTTTGTTTTTGTGAGTCTACACAATGGTAGGTCTAAGTCTTCCCTGTGACTTGTATTATGCAAGTGATTATTCAATCTGAGAGGAAAGTTTGACAGGTTTTCTTTTACAAACAGCAATGCTTCGTAAATGTACAATGAATATACTGTCATTATTTAATTTCTTATAAAATATGGTCTACAGTGTTCATCATTTTTAACCCCTTGTATTGCCCTAATTGCTTTTTTGGAGTACAAATACATCTTGAGTGTTGCTCAAGTGTGCCCAAAGCAGTGTGCCATACTTCAAATGACTATGAAAATAGGCATAGTAGACATTTTTCAGCACTGATATTGATACCAGAGGTTTTATTTATCTTAGAAGGCATAGCACTCTACTTAATTTTTTACACAGAAATTGGATATGGATATCCCAGTTAAGTTTACTGTCTAAATGAAAACCTAAGATCTTTACAGCAGTAAGTTCATTATGAGTTTCTTTCAAACCGAATGAAAATTTATAAGTTTTATTTCCATTCAAGAATAATTTGTTAGCTGTAAGCCATTTGGTTACATTATCTAAACTTTCATCTGCTATTCTCCATGCTTTGTCATATTCCTTATGGCTGTGAATGAGAGTCGTGTCATCGGCATATAGAACTGGTGCATTATTTTGATTGTTACAAAGGTCATTAATATATACAATAAATAGAAAGGTACCTAAAACTGATCCTTGAGGAACACCATGTTTAACCTACAATAAATTGTATGATGGAAGATTGTAGGAACTTTGTTATTTTTGATATTTTGAGCCATAATGCATATGCAGTAATTTGCCATCAAAAGGATTTTTAATTTAATAATAAAAAATTTGGAACCAAGGCTCCTTGATTGCATTTGTACTCTAATGATCAGTTTTAAGTTATTTTAGTATTTTTTTAAAGAATCTTTCATTTCTTAAAACTTAATATTTTTTCATTTCCCATTTTAAAAAAAAACAGGAAATGTCCTTATTAGACATCCACCAAATGCCCATTCATCACTTGGAGGCAGCAGGACACAGCATGGTGGACTGCCTGACAGACCTGCGTCTGCATTTGCTAGTTGGCATAGTGGCTGTACAGGAGGAGCACCAGCCAAATTCCCTGGAAAGGAAGGGTATACCAATCACAGGGGTCCTCCAAAATTCGATTCATTCCCAAATTCAGATTCAAAAGGAAAGGAACGGACCATATTGAAGAGGCCAACTCCAGGGCAGACTTCTCAACCACCTGATCAGTCTCAGGCATCTAATTGTGCAGTTGACTTCCAGATTATGTGGAGGGAGCTACAGGTGAGTTGTTTTCTTTTGTGTGTAAGAATTCACAAACACCTGGTCGGTCATAACACAGTATACAACAATCCCTGCATGTGCATCCAGCAAATCTGGAAAAACTGAGTATGTGCCCTACCCTTGTTTTAATTGTAAAGTAATTGTACAAAGAAGTGGAGCAGTTATGCCAGTAAATAGGTTATATGATTTATGCATCACTGACAACGTAATATCCAGAGGCATCTATATGCCAAATCTGTATAAATAATCAGCTATGTCTATAATTCTATTGCACTGAGGAAAGAGTGAGAGGAACGGAAATGGGAGAGAGGAAGAATGGGAATAGTAAAAGTCGATCAAAGAATGCGGCCCGAGAGAATTTCATGCGGCCAGCAAAGCCATGCTTAAAAAAAGATTTGTAAAGTTGAACACACAAATTCATATCATATACCTTCACATTATTATAATAAAACATTTGAGATTGAAGTGTTAACCCTAAAAACTTAACTAAGCATTGATTTTCAGTGAAATGATATCTCTGAGTTTCTAGTCCTGTTTAAAGTCTAATTAGGTCTGCTGAAGCATTAACAACTAACAGTGTGGCTTGCCAAGTAAACAAGGCTGCCAATCACTGATGTATGCAATAAACTGTTTAAAATTAAAGATAAATAACCTTAAATAGTTTTCCTTTAGTTTTACATACATATTAAAATTTATACAAGAAGACTTTTAAAATTTGAAGGACTTGATTTTTTGCACTCAGCAGAGATAGTTACAAATTTTATTGCACAGTTTATGGGTTAATGCAGGTGAAACAATAATCCCAGTTTCAGGACATCTTTACAGTGGAATCAATTCTGTAGTGCTTGAACATTTCATATAGCAAGTTTCACCATTCTACACTTCAAAACAAATAGATACACAAAGGGAATATTTGCATTATGTGAATTAAATATATTAACTTTTTACAGAAAACCAGTGTTTCCATTAATAAAGGTGAAGAAGTGGTCAAAACTAGCTCCTCTTTTACAACTGTGATGAATGTTAATCAACAAAGGCCAGCTGAAGCAGTGGATTCCAATGAGGTATGGGTTCATGAAATAGTTAAACATTACGTTAATTCAAAAGTGCTCACTTTGTGACGAAAATGAAATTGACAGACTATTCTCTCCTATAACCCTACAAAGAATGGGAAAGTCAGATGTGCATTTCAGCTACAGAGCACCCATCATCTGTAGAGAAAAAGAATCTAATATCATTACCTTACGTACTCCTTTAGGACGAAGAACTCCATATAACAAAAATTATCGCTGGTCCCAAAAAATTCACTAATAAAGCTATGTATACAGAAAACCTCTATATTATGAACTTCTGATGAATTCAAAACCTCCCAGTCACGAAATGAAATTCGCACCCGTTCCACTAAAAACAACCTCCATATAGCAAAATTAAAAAAAGGAATATTGTACGCCCTGTTGTAAAGCAGAAATCAGTGCCATCTATGCAGGTGTTAACGCTGTTATTATGACCTGACCTGAATGATTCGAAGCGTTTGTTGTAATTTCGAGTGATAAGGTAGACCTCGTCTTTCGCGGCATTATCTTACACGTATTTCGATCTTTCATAGTTCCGAATTTGTGACCAGTTTTGTCTTTCGCAGTCTCATGTTTTGCTCTTTCGCTGAGAAAAATCACGGAAAAGGATACGCGAAAATTTTTATATGTGAAATGAATCGCCATTTCCTCACATTTTCTCTCATAGTCAGACCTGAAAAAATATTGTTGCCTTATTCTAATATGTAAAAATATTTACGTAAGTGCATTACTGTAGTATATATGCGTAATTAAAAAAATTAGATACGTCTTATATATACTTTTAAATATTTTTGAGATGCAATCCTCCCACACTTTTGTGCTCCTTTACATGTGAAAAGTTGTAAAATATAAGCTGGTATCACCATTCAGGAATTTTCTTTCTTTTTGACGACAGGGAAGCCCCAAGGGGAAAGATTCAACCCTCAGCTCTTGCCCTTCCTATTCAGGATCGTTGGGTTATTTTCTCAGGTTTGACGTAGTTCAAATGCTTAAGCTTTGCATTTTTTGCGTCATTTATTATTGGCAGAGTTTCGCAGAGTTTTTCAGGAATGTAACATCCCGAGAAAGACAAGGTCTGCCGTAGGGATGGGCGATCTTACACTGAAAGATCGATTCTGTGAATCGATCTAGATCGTATTAAAACAGATCGATTTACCGATAAGATCAAACCAAAAATATCGATTCAAGGATTGTTAAAGTTGCCTAAAATAAACTAGCCTTATATTCATTTTTTGAGAAATGTGAACTATTCAGTATTATTGAAGATGTAAACTCAAGTAACTGTACGAAATTAGATCAAAATCGTTAGAGCCGTTTTTGAGAAAATCGAATTGTTAAAAATTCGTAGAATAAACTACTCTTAATTATTGAGCAATGTCAACCATTTCTATGTATACTCTGATCAGTATGGTAAAATGCCAAGGTACAAGATTTCATTCATTTTCGCTGTACCGTTTAGGCTCCAGAGCCAGTAACAGACAGACAGACGGCATAGCAAAAACCACTTTTTCGGATTCAGCGACACATAGAACGTATATTTCCATAAAAATCCCGAGGTCAGATTTTTTCGCGATAACAATACTTTCTCAATACTTCGTATGAGAAAATAAAAGTTACGCAAAGATTGCGCAGGTACAGTTAGTAAGGTTAAGTTGCCGACTAGGTTTGATGCCCACCACTAGAGTTCACCAGTTTCATCTATCACCTCTGCCCCTCTCCTTCATAGGCACCCCACCAGGTGAGGGTCAAACGATTCTCGATTCTGGGCTAAAAGAATCAATCCACATAAAAATCGTAGAACAAAAGATTGATCGAAAAAATCGAATCGGTCCTGTAAAAAGATCAATCCTGTAAAAGATCGATCTTGGATCGCCCATCCCTAGTCTGCTGTAATTGGAAATTGGCTACTGCAAGTTAGGCAACTTCCATTCATTTTTCTCAATTCTACTACAGAACCAGGGGCGAGCTGTGCCTCACGGCTGCCCATGTGCAAGGCTCTCATTGGCCGCCCATGTGTAAGTCTCATTTGCCAGCCTTTTTAGGCGTTCTTTACAACAATTTAAAAAAACGCATTATGGTATGATAAATTTTCGTAGCCAATAAATATGTAAGAATATACGGCAACATATAATACAATCTTCATTACTATTAAAAATACTGTACGTCTGATGATAAATCGACCGCCCATGTGCGTCGCACACATCGCACATGTACGGAACTTAAATAAGATTTAATTTTCTCTTACTTTTTTGTTCTTTTATTTTGTTCAAATCTCTCTTTCGTTGAAATTCATTCTTCCGTCTCTTTCTCTATTTTTCTGCGGTAACCAATACAGAGGACAAATGATCCGTTTTTGCTGGGATGGGAACTAAATCCTGTATTTCCTATTGCCTTATTTACTTCTCTTTCGTGATTTCGTCTTTCAGGAACGTAACCCCCGCAAAAGACAAGGTCTGCCAGTATGTATAATTAAGTATAAAAATTTATTAAAAACGTAATAAAATATTAATTTTTTTATAAATAAATTATAACCAGGGCCGGCCAAAGGGGGATATGACAGACGCGAAGCATTCAGGCCCCCAAATAATGGGGCCCCAGAAGTTCTCAGTTATTCAAGTATCGAGTGTAAATTTTGTAAAAACTTTTACTAAAAATTACTTGAAAACCGATTTCCAGTAAAGAAACACTCCTTAAAAGTTATAATATTAAACTGGGACTGCATAAATCGTTCGTTATTACTATAAATATTAATATGGTTGGGTCCCCATTGCTATTGGAATCCAGCCCACTTTAGTGCTTGGTCAACTCTGTTACAACAATAATAGGCATATATGATGAATCTGAAAAAACCTCCATACAAAGAACCTCCTTACAACAAAGTGCCAAAAATTGAGTCCCTTCAGTTTCATTATAAAGAGGTTTTACTGTACTTTGGAGCCAAAATGTGCATATGGCTTTCCAAACCTTTTATTGGCTATTGGAGAGACTTAGTATGTAAATATGTTATGTTATACCTGTATAAAAGGATAAATTAAAATATAAGCAAGTATCAGTTTTTTAAAAATAAGTACTAGATGTGCATTTTGCCCATAATTTTAGACTTGTTAATTAAATGTGAGAGATAACTAAGAAATTGTTAAACCCTAATAACATTTAAGATGATCGTTATGCTTTATCTGTTGTTTTACAAAACACTTGAAATGTTTTCACTTTGTATATATATTAGTAGATGGTGCTTGCATTCTGCAATCATTTCCGCTTATTCTGAATAAGGGGGGGGGGGGGGGGGGTTAAAAACAACCTCTGAAAATTAGACTTTTTACAATTTCAGATTTTTTCCATCGGTTGTGCCCAAAAACCTATATTTTTGCCAAATTTCAAGTCCCTAGCTCAGGGATGGCAAATGATTTTTGAGTCGCGTGCCAAGAAAGTAGTGTGAACCATCAGAATTTTTTTCGCATGCCACTAGTTTACTCCTCTAAGAAACTTCATATTTTATAAAGAAAATACAAACTTATGCATGCCAAGTAAAATGGAACACATGCCATTTCTGGCACGTGCCATGTATTTGCCATCCTTTGCTGTAGCTCATCTAGAAGTGTCTTATAATTTGTATCTTCGTATGGGACAATAATGGAGCAAAATGGCCCCTAAAAATTGGAGATTTTACAATTTCAGATTATTTCCATCAGTTATGACCAAAAACATGTAATTGTACCAAATTTCAAGTCTCTAGCACATCTGGAAGTGCCTTATAATTTATATCCTATGTAAGAAGCAGCAATATATTATAGATTATATATGTATATGATGCATAAATACTTGGATGAACATGACATATCTTGGAAAAAGATTTTAAAACTGAATTTATCTATTTTTGTGCTATTTAATTCTGGTCACAGTAGATAAAGGGACAGTATTCAGTGAGAAGCATATGCACAGATCACATGTGTGATATACAGTTTTACAACCATGATCTTATTCATGATTCTCATGTATACCTAGGCTAAGGACTCTGGAACTGATATCCTGAAGAAAATACTACGGATAGATAACTCTTCATCCGCTTCCTCAGCTACTTCATCATCCAAACCTCAAACTTCTCAACCAGTCCCTCTCCAAACTCAGAAATCGGTACCTCCAGAAGAAATAAGTCAGCCTTCAGTACAAGATTTCTTTGAAGTGAGTTGTTTGCATTATTACTCCTGCAAGTTTTAAGAATATTTCCTATTTTACTTATGATCTGTTAAAAAATTACAATTTTTAATCCTTCAGGTTAAAATTTATGTGAATTAAAAGGTCTATAATAGAAGTAAAATTACAGAGTAATATATTTTTGGAGATCAATATTGCAGACAGTTAAAATAGCATAATATTTTATTATGTGACATTTAACACTGAAAAATGACTCTTTGTTGTAAATTGAAGTCTAAAAACTCAACTGATACATTTGAAACTTATCATTCCTAACCACTTAAGCTTGTTTAATGAAGGTAGTTCTTCCTGTTATTGTATTCTCACTGAGGTTTATTTGCAAGGAATAAGTTTTAATCAAAGTAACGTATATCATGGGTCTCCAAAATTTTTACAATCCACTGGAAAAATTACAGAGTTACCTTCACAGTATTTGTGTATAATTATTTGACATTTTACAATGCATTATTAAAAATGCATCATTTTGAATCACATTGCTGCTAGATTTTTGTCTGTGTAGTTGTACACTTATGTGAGTAGTTATTGTGATAGGTTTATGAAAATTTGTTGGTGGTTATTACTGAAAAGGCTTAAAAATAAAAATGTCTATTTCCATATTGCCAAATCTAACAAAAATCTTGCTCAAATCATAGATAACACTCAACTGATAATTCATTTCCCAAGAATGACAATATACTATTTATTAATTTTCCTTTGCCTATATTTTTTAGGAGCAAATTCTTAATTTCATAAAAAAACTATTTAATTTAAAATTTATATCTGTGTATGCTTTGTATATTTGTAAGTATTGATTTTTTATTAATTTTTACAGAAAGCCAAGGCTGTTAGTGCAAAACAACAGGAACAACATCAGAAGAATCCTGTTAATTACTGTGTACAGCTCATATCAATGTTCCAACGTACAGGCAAGTCTGAAATTACCTAATTTTCATATTGTGACTCACTCCATTATTATTGGATCAAGTTCTTCTTGAAATTTATTTCAAAGAACAGTACAGTATTTGGGACATTTTTGTTTAAATTTCTATTATTTTATTTGCCTATATTTATTTTTAGCTGCTCACCATCTACATTAAAGTCATGTTCAGTTCCAGAAGTGTTATTTTCTCCATTTTATTATCTATATCTATATTTCACCCTGCAAGCCACCGCAATGGTGTGTAGCAGGGGGTGCAATAGCACCAAGGTAAAGTGCATAATAATGTATAGTATCACTCTACGTCGGCTGATTTCTTTTCGTAACTTCTGTTCTGCTCAGCTATCGTTCTAGGGAAAAACGAGCCTTTATACCTCTCAGTCCTACAGGCTATCTCTCTTATTTTACGAGGATGGTCCGTTCTACCAATATAAGTTGGCGCTCTTATTATTTCTTCGACATCGCTGGAGAATATATGCGTTCTAAATCTTTCAAGAAGTTTTAACCTAGAGCGTGATCGGCGCTCAGCTAGTGATTCCCATCCTAAGTCCT
Source organism: Uropetala carovei (assembly GCA_036926305.1). NCBI lineage: Eukaryota > Metazoa > Arthropoda > Insecta > Odonata > Petaluridae > Uropetala > Uropetala carovei. The sequence goes on from JAXCHB010000035.1 coordinate 11,841,464, forward strand.
GTATCATGGCTGTAACACTGTTGTTTCTATCGTAACAATTTTTGACGAATCTAGCGGCTTTTCGCTGCACTCTTTCTAACTCTGAGATTGATCCTTTCACGTACGGATCCCATTTGCTCGACGCGTACTCTAATAGCGGTCTTACTAACGAGAAGTAACATGTGTCTTTGACTTTTTCCTCACTTTTACCTACTATGCGTTTGATGAATCCTAGTTTCTGTTTAGCCTTCCTGCATATATTTCGTATGTGCATATCCCACGAGAGGTTGCTTGTTAAAGTAACGCCTAAGTATTTGACGGAATCGACTAGTTTTAGCTGGACGCCTTCAACAGTGTAATTCGTCGTGTCAATGTTTTTGTTTCCCCAGAATCTCATAAAGGAACACTTTCCTAAGTTTAATTCTAACTGCCACTCTTTACACCACTCGAGAATTGCATTTAAGTCATCAGAAAGTAATAATTGATCATTAGGACTGTTAATCTCTCTGTAAACTACTGTATCATCCGCGAATAACTTGATTTTACTTTTAATAACCTTATCTAAGTCGTTTATGTATAAAAGGAATAGTAGGGGGCCGATTACACTTCCCTGTGGAACGCCTGAGGCTACGCTGACTGAATCTGATTTAAATCCATCTATAACTACTATTTGTTCACGCTCATTAAGAATTGATTAACACGTGGATAATTCACACATACCCATCATATTTGATGGGCAATTAATTTATTAACTGAGAATATACAAAATTTTTTATTTAATTTATTGTTAGAATCATATTCTAAATACAGTATTTTCTGTGAATTTTACGAAAGTGTTTTCTTCTAAGGGTACTGTTTATACATGTTGTCTAAGGTGCCAAAATACTTTGAGGTGGCTCTAATCATATATAATATTTAATCCTTATAGATAGCAACTTATTTAATAGCATAGTGTAAATACTCCGAAGGTCCGGGCCCTGTTCAGGAGAGATCTGGCAGGGATTCACCAATAAAAGGACATTACTTCTGACAAAAGGTTACTCTTTATTGCTCCCCAAAGTTACATCTTGCATTTCACAACTGATAACTGCCGACTCACCACTGTGCATTACCGTCATATCCTCAGCATCTTTAGTGGCGTCCCTATGTGACTCTGCATGGGTGCTTCCCATTGGTTAATAATGACGCCACTAATGGTCAAAGTTTGGCACATACATCATTATTGGGGAGGTATGCAAAGGCTGGTAGGATAGATGGGATGATTGTGTAGGCATTCTCACGGATAGCAGGATATGAGGTAGGGTAATATGAGGAAGGACTGCTGATGCTAACATCCTCAGCGAATTCCTGGCGCCAGAAGGGAGGAAGGAATTCATACACACTGCACATTTACAATAGTTATACCCTTGCAGTCATGCTGGTAGGTAGCTAAATAAGGATCCTAAGATCCAGAATATTAATAACCAAAATAGAGAAGTAAATTATAGAGTGGATCCTAACACTTCATCATGAAGGAGTCATCTTTTGCTGCTAATCTACTTGACTTATTATAGCTAAGCTGCTTTTATGCTGTAATTTTGGAACTCCTTGCATTCAACAAAACTCAAGCATTGAAAATGTGTAACAATCACATGCATTCTCAAAAAAGGCATGTTAATCAAATTGTTGTAAAAAAGTATTGTAAATATTTCATTTCACATGTTAAGATGAAAATTATCATTTATGTTATTGAGTTATTGTGTATGATTTTACCAAAAGGTTTGGGCATCCCTCGTTATGACTATGTGAAGATGGATAATGGAATGGTCATGGCAAATTTAGCACTTCCAAACCTGAAAACATTTCAGGGAGAACCATCAACAACAATCGAAAAGGTAAATGTCATAATTATTCTAAAACAAAGTTAATTGTGCACTTCTGCACTTTGGACCTCATTTTAATGTTTGGAAAACTGTGTAAGTAAATGGAATATCTGAATTACCTGAGTCAAATTTGTGTTTTAAAAATTTTTCTTTCACAAATCAGATTGTCTTATGCAATGACTTAAAGCCAACCTGTATTTTCTGTTTCATGAAGATAATAGTCAATGCATTAACAGTTTGGTAGAAACTGTGGAATAAAGATTATTCATGTGAATATCTAATGCAAAAAAGTATATTTTATGGAAAAAATCTAATGTAACTGAGATGATCAAATTGAAAAATAATTGAAACCTTTTAAAGTTTTTTTTCATTTAAATTGCATATGTATGAAATTAAAATTTTCTGTAGTACAGTTTTAAAAAATTCTTCCTTATTTCTTAAGGCATCAGAAAGTGTTGCCAAGGTCGCCCTTGCACAAATGAATAGCTGGTCAAAGCAGGATACGAATTTTGGGGGAATGCCAATGCCAGCCAACAAACTACCAGCACCTCCACAGCAGTGGTGTCAACCACCTCCAATGCAGCAGCAACAGCAGCATGGACATTATGCTCAGTATGGAAATCAGCCACCATGGCAAAATAACATTTATCAGAAGTTGAACTGGAGGGGTAAGCAACAAATTATCAAGTCCAAATTTTTTTTACAAAGTTCAAGAGTTTAACATTAAAGAGGTATATACACTTTTAAACTAGATTCTGCCACTGCATTCCATTTCTTGTCTGCCGTCAACCCTGTTCATACAATGCAATCTAATGGTGCCACTAACTTGTAACATCTAAACACTTTGCTCAAGTTAGTATCACAATGTCAGTTATTTGTGCTATGTAAACGGTCATGTCATATGACTTGGAATAACTTTTGATTGATTTTGGGTTTTACATTTTGGAAGGAGAGGAGGTCGAAGATTACAAAAATTTACATGAACATTCTAAACAAAGCAATTTTGGAATCTACTTTTTCTGTTCTTTTTTAACTTGTTTGCTTTTCTTTGAGTTTCAAGTTATCATTGAGATCCAACTGTATATGCTAATGCTTGAACTTACTCCATTAATTATGTTGTCATTTTATCTCCAGAGCATCCAGATCAGTCAGCCGAATGGAGGAGGAGGAATCCTACCCAATGGCAAGGAAACAGGCTCCCGCCACCACCTATGTACCCTCAGAGGTTCATGGTTCCTCAATATCATTATCCACAATACCCTCCCTACCAAGCTCAACAGCAGCATCCACAATGGAACAACAACAGCAACCAACCAACGTGGAGGCAGCAACCTCCGCCAATGAAGCAACCCGAATTTACTCACGGTGCGAATGGTCCAGCAGCCGTGAACCCGTTTGTGCCTCTGCAGGCAGTCAGAGCACAAATGAGTGCAAACTCCCAACAGGTACAATCTCCTAAGCGCCAGAAGCACTCGAAGAAACACCAAACTTCAGAGGAGCACAAATTGGAAGATGATGCACGTAAACTATCTACGAGTACGCCTAAAAAAACATTGCCAGAGGAGAGAAAGACGACAGAATCTGTAAGTAAAGACGATGAATCCAAGAAAGACATGATTCCAAGTGTGGAACAGAATGTTTTACAGGCATGTGATAGACAGGATAACGACAAGAAGCAACCATTGAAGAATGAGGATGGGGAAACAAAGAGTAAAAGCAGAGATCATGTGAAAAGGGGAAAACAAGTGTATGTACCGCCAATGGCAAGGAAGTCACGACTTGCCATTAAATTTGGTGCGGAGCAGTGATTTGACTAGTTAAAGGTTTGACCAACTAACATGTGAAAGTGTTGGATTTTTAAATGGGGAAAACAAATTTAGCATATTTTTAAAAGCCGTACTGTTCGTTAACGAAGCAATGTTGTGACATCATTCTCCAAGCTGTGTCCTATTGTGTATAGTTTTTATTGTACAAATCACTCTATTTTTTACCAGCATGATGATGGTAGGCCCTGATAATTTGAAGGTTTGCTTTGCTTTATTGTGTAATAAATGGATGTCTGTGTATATTGGTATTTAGATTTATTTTATTAACTTGTTTCTATTAAAGGGAATTTTTATTACTATGATTTTTTAGCAATTAAAATCCTTTAAATAATTTTGATTATGCCAACATTGCAAATGATGTCTATTGTACTGTCAGGATATTCATTTATAACTTCAGTATTCAAAACTAAGAAATGTAAAATAAATTGAAAGTATTCTACCACCATAGATTTAAATCATGTTGGCTTTGGAGAAGGAATTGAAGCTTTTTTGATGAATAGCATAAGTAAAATTGTGATCTCAATTTTTTAAATGAATAAATATTTTTAATGGATTTCTCATGCAGAGTTATTTAGACATTGAAATACAAATTACTATACCAATATTTGTAAGTCATATATGAGTAGCAATAATCATGTTATCAAAGGTGAGCAGTTTTTTGCAACTTTATTCAGCTTGTTCAACTCCTGGGTATATAAAAGAAAAATATTTTTCTGTGGAGTTACTACATAGCCATAAAATGTTTTTTGTTGAACAAATCTTTTGATTAACTTATAAAATCAAACAGTACAATTCCATCATTTTTGAAACACACTAGGCAGTAGTAAATTCATCAATGTTTGCACTTAAAGCCTTACAAGAGGTGAAGTAGTTTGTTTTAATATGATAAATTAGGGCCTTTATCATTAGAGAAAATTAAGTAATAATAATCATCAGCTGAGAAGTAAAAAGAAAAATATTGTAATAATGCAATAAGAAAATCATAGAAACACTGGCCATGTTGACAGTATTTCTATATAGAGCTGTAAATTTTTACTGTTGGCAAGATTTAATTTGTAAAAGTAAGATTTTTACATCAACAATCCTAAAACTATTTTTGAATTACATCAAGTGTACACAGATTAAAACTGTGATTTTTCTCAATATTTTTATGAAAGAAATAATGAAATGTCAAAAATATATTAATTATCATTATTGATGGATTTTTCTTTAGTCAGGAAATTGTACTTTTTGGATACTTCACATTTTTCTGCAATTCATCTACTTTATCAAGCTATTTTGATGGATAATGAAGTTGTAGACCATAGAGTGCATGAAAAATGGCCATTTGCCTTATTTTAACTTGTAAGTTTATCCTATAACAAGTTGTCTTAGACTTATTTTGACTGTTTTTGTAAGAAAAATTATATAATTATTTACAGTATAATAACTCCAGTTGTTTCAACATGATCATTTTTTAAAATAAAAATCCCTTATGCCCCAGTTTGATCTATCATTTTTGAAACTTTAGTATGGTTAAATGATTTTATTTTAATTCCAGATTTAACATTGAAAGCATTGATTCTTTCTCATTTTATAACCAATGCAAAAATAATCCTTTTCTGTAAAGAATATACGTATAAGGTTAGATTAAAAATTTATGACTTCAACATTTTAGATAGAACTTGCATTTTGTGTGTACTGACCAGTGGTAGCTTTGGACATTTGCTGCCCCAAAGCTATTTAGTTTGTCTTCCCCCTATTTATATTAGAAATGCATGAAGATTTTGTATATAAAGACAATTTTTATTCACATTAAGTCACTTTAAAGTTAAATTCAAAATAGTGTAAAATATTTTCATCAAAAAGTAAAAATTTCAAAATTTGGCCATTCCCGAGCTATAGCCTTATTGCATACACACCTCTGTTGCGGTCAAATAAGACTTAAACAGTGTCAGGTCCGCAATAAGGCCATGGTTTTTTATTTATAAATTTCTACTTTTTGATGAAAATTTTTATATTTCTGTTAGTTTTATTCTAAACTAGCAGAAATACCCGGCATTGCCTGGAGAAATTTGGTTCAAATCTGATCGGAATTCTAGATACATGGTATTTAAGAATTCATTCGGCCGCCGTTTTGAATAAAACAGGCAGAGAGAAACAAAAACCACGTATGAATTATTTCTGGGAGCCCTCCGCAATCGTACCAAATTTGATTCAAATCAATAGTAGGACTTGGGAAAATATTCTTAGTTTAATCAGTAACCGCCTTACAATTACGGATGAGAAAGTAGTCGTTTCCCACCTTTCTCACTGTGTATAAGATGTAGAGTTACCTGTTCTTTGAGAACAGGAAGTTTATGAGAACAGTTATTTTATTGAACAGTTTAGGCATCAGAACAGTTCGAAAAGAACTGTCCCGTTCTTTCTGACCCATCTCTAGATGGCAATGCATTAGCATACAAAGTTATTTTGCTTTTTGTACAATTAATATAAAACATTTGGGATTAAAAAGTAGCCTATGACCTTCCTATTTGTGAAGACAGTATTTGTTGAAAGTTTGATTATTCTAGCTTTAACAGTGTAGAAATGTATAGATGCACAAACAGACAGACTTTTATAAATATATAGGAGATTGATCTTATACTTGTATCGAAAGTGACAAATATCAAATTTGAAGTTCCTAAGTTAATTTACTCGAGAGTTATTGTCGAAAAACCAAGCCCCCACTTAAATTTTTTTTTAGATACACCACATAGCCTATATTTTAAACTGGACCAGCCTAAAGATACACTGCAAGTTTCATAAAAATTCGACCAGCCATTTTTGTGTGATGCGGTAACAAACAGACAGATAACAATTCTGCAAACTGGTTCAAACGTCTTCTTGTGATGCAAAACACAAAAAAAGTAAAACCCCGACAAAAAAACAAATGTACAGACAGAGGTTACAATTTTAATAATGCTAATAACAGTTTGTTTTTGGAAATTAAATTTTTATGAGATTTAATATAAATAAGAGGGTGGCCAAACTAAATGTCTGTGAGGTGGCTACCACTGGACTTAAATGTCTCACATATTATATTTATAGCTTAATTTTCAATTCATGTGGATGAAAATTCAGTAATTGTTATCTGCACTTAAGAATAATTTTTATATTGTGGCATTTTTTTATTCTAACATTAAAAATATTTTTATTTTTTATGAATAATTGAAAGTATTTTTATAAACCAGTCTCATTACTTTGAACAGTTCCTAAGAAATTTTTATAACTTTTTCATGGTGTTAACTAATTCTAAAAGAAAAACAAGGCTCAATCTCAAGAACAAAATTAAAAATACTTTATTTCTTGGTGATTCCATTAATTCCCTAACCTCCAGAAAAGTTTTTCTTTCTTTCCTTCAATGTGAAATTTGAAACTATATAAATAACATGCATCATACGTTACAAAGGATTTTAACTTTGAATGTCTTCAATCTGTGGGCCTCAACATAAACCTCCTAAGGACACATTTTTCTGGCCAAACCAGGCTCCTTTATACACTCAAGTCCTGAGAAACTGTCTACATTTTCCCTTGCATAGTAATAATGAACCTTGTGAAAAAAAATATTATCACCAATCATGATCTACAGATACCACATTATATTATTGTTATTTAATTTATGTTTTATTATTATCATTTCATCTTGTCACTTGATTTCCTAAATTTTTGAAACTATGACTTTATATACTTATTGAACTTCTTTTGCATCAACATTCTAGTGTACATCAAATGTTGGATTTGTTTAAAAAAACAATTTATTCTCTAACTGCATGAGAATCATTTTTGTTAAGCCCTCTAAGAATTTTAGTTACTTTATTTGATGTGATAATAGCCTGCATCAGGGGAGAGAGAACTGTGGGCCATTACATGGAGTTGCATACAGAAAAACAAACTGTTATATCTGTATCCATTTTCCCTGAATTACCCCTCAAATTGTTTTTGAGTGCCATTATTATGTTTATATTAATTTAAAGTATATAATAAAACGTGTGCTCTTTTTCCTGGTAATAGTTGTAGAATTAGTTTTTCTTAACTGAAGAATGTTGAGATTAAACTGAGAAAGTAGTGTAACTGGCCACAGAATGAAAATTAAGTTTGCCAATCAGGCTTAAATATTCTTAAATTCTGAAGAGGGCAAAAATGGACTAGCAAATTGCTAATCAATATCCAAGTGGATATTTTTTAAAATTAACTATAAATTATATTGTGACAACACTTAATTGGCATTGATAAGAATTCAGGCCCTGAAAATACTCCTCTATGTTTAATCAAACCTTTTTTAAGCGTTCTACATTTCCCTTTTAATTTTCAATTTCAGCTGCTTTGTACCCTGTCATTATGCAAGTAGGTCTTGTTCCAATTTTTGAAAAAGGTGAAAATAAGAAATAAAAACTATGGACCAGTAATGATTCAATCACACGTCACAAAAATATGTGAAAACTTGAAGTAAGTGACTGATCATTTGAAACATGACTATTTTTTGTATGGAGAAGTCTTCTGAATTACAATGAGGAGTGTATGTAATAAGAATTTAATTATACCCTGCAAATAGATGCAGCATACTTTGGTTTTGCTAAATCTTTCAATAAAGTCAGTCATTAAAAAACTGGGTACTGCAGGTACATCACTCTCCTGACTCTCTAGCTGTCTTGATGGCAAGCAGAAATGATTAGGAGTAACATCTTTTTACAGATAAAGTTGATTCAAGGACTGTGATATGCTTTAACATAGCTTAAATGTTTTGGATAGATGGACTAACAATAACTAGGTACAAATATATCTAAATGGGGTTGCTTTATAGTTAGGTTTATTTTAGTATTATTTGAGTTATATTTAAATTTTATTTTCATTTGTATATTTTAATGAAAAATTATGCTATCTTCTCTTTTCTTACTTTTTGTGTCATTAAATTGATATGTGATTATTCTCTATGCTTATCAAAAGTTTCTAGCACAGTTAGATACAACATCTAGAAATGTGTATGTCGTCCTTAGATCTGAGTATAATAAAAAATAAAATATGAATATAATAAAAACTCAAAATGTCAATAAGGAAAGGGAAAATGTGCTTTTTTCACTGCTGTAACTTTCATTATTAAGGTAATTGATTTGAGCTTAAGAATCTCGGTGCTCTTTTATGTCAATTAAACCTTTGACACCATATAGCTTAATCTTCTGCTCTCAAAATGTTCACATCTTGGGAAATAAGTAATCTGTTTAGACAATGAACAAATTGTTTAAATAACTTTGTGATACCTGATGATGCTGTAATTTAATGAAACAGATTGTCCTAATTAAATAAACTAGTGGTTCTGAAAATTATTTATATTATTTCATGGGCGAAGAGTGTTATACTGCAAACCCATCAATAAAGATTATTATTATTATTACACATTATTATTATTACACAAATTTACTTCTGAAATGAGAGATTATTTCTACCCAATCTCAAACTGCATGATTCGTACATAAGGCCAGGAAAAAAATTCATTATGGTGTCCCCCAAAAGATCAGTTTCAGTATTAGTTCTATTATTGAAATTCATCAGTGCTCTCAAAAAACTGATTAATGTAACTGATAAATATTTTTAATGATGATTCTGATTTTCCATTAATTAATCCAAATGCTGAGTTACCTCATTCTGTTGCTAACTTGTTAAGACAACTTTGGCATGGTATGATTCTTGTAAATGGATAATGCCAAGTATTCTAACTGAATTACTATAATCATTTTCTCGATTCTAATTATTTTTAGTGAAAGAAATTAATACTTAATTTTTAAGTACCTATTAAATATGTATTAACTTCTAAGCATTGTTCCACATTCTTTATCAAATGAATCTTATATTAAGTAAATAAAAGGTCTATTTTCCTTAAGATGATGATATTTATTTGTTTTACACCCAGCATAATAATTTGTTAGACACAGTTTAGACACCTTCTTACAATTAGATACAACCGCCACCTATTAGCGTACGTGTGAATTTTGCAAAAGAAATGTTATACTTGTACTTGACTACGTGTCTATGTTCATATTTCGTTGTAGTTTCGTAAGATGACGTAAGTAATTCGTAAGAAATCTCAGTTGAATTAAGTAAAATTAGAAAAATGTTTTTGAAAGGCCTTCCCCATTATGCTGCAGGAAAAATTGTTCAGGGTTTTGGCCGAGGTTCCAAAGAACTAGGAATACCTACAGGTTAACAAGAACTTGATTTAAATTCTTTAAAAAAAAAAATTTTTATTAGTCTTCTCAAATTTAAAAACTTGGATTACTCTACAAAAATTTTCTCTGTTTATAGCGAATTATCCGATAGAAGTAGTAGAAGCTCTTCCGTCATCTCTGGGCACAGGGGTTTACTATGGGTGGGCTACCGTTGACGGTGGACCTGTTTATAAAATGGTTATGAGTATAGGCTGGAACCCGTTCTATAAAAACCTCAAGAAATCTATGGTAAGTAATTTTTCCCCCTAATTACAATAAGTTAATGGCATGTGTGTTATGTTCGTCGTTTGACATGTCCTATATTTATATTGTAGAGATGACGGAAAAATGAAATATGATTATTTGAACCACAAAGTGTATCTTATGTCTTATGAATGAACACTTACAGGAAACCCACATCTTGCACACATTCCAGGGTGATCTCTACGGATGTCTTCTGCGAGTGTGTATTTTAGGTTACATCAGACCTGAAAAGGATTTTAAGTCTTTAGGTATTATTCGGCGTCTTATACTTTTGTGTACATGATTTATAATCCACTCAAACTTAGCCTTAACAAGTTTTTTGGTAGTTGTACTAATTTAAAAAAAATTTATTCACAGATGATCTTATAGCAGCGATAAAATCGGATATAGCAACTGCCGATAAAGCTCTAGATGGCTTGTCTATGGTGCCTTATAAAAATGACCCATTTTTTCAAACAAAAGCCGTGTAGTACCAATGAGAGCAAAGCCTTGTTTAATCATTTATATTTTTGTCAGAAAAGCGCAAAATATAGGCATGAAGTACTATTAGAACAACGTTTTGTTATATAATCATATGAAAAGTTATTGTTTTTCGTTTTGAGAAGAAATAGGCAAGTATGCCATTTCCCAACTCTCTATCATCCTAAGAATATTTTGTCATGGTGACTTTATCATTTAAGGACCAATCTCATGAGAAAAATTTTTCTCATAGCGTGTTAATTTAAAAGTAGTACTTTTCATTGTTGTTTTTATAAAATACTTTTCCTGAAATTTTTATCAAAAATATATAGTTGTTTCTGTACTTAAATATACTTCTTGGTTTTTTGTTATTTTTTAGTTGATGATTTTTTATGAACTAGTTGGAACAAAATAATATTGAAATTAAAAATTCTATATAGATAACTTACCTCAGCCGCAGCTATTAACGTAAAACTTTAAAAGAAGTCAGGATGTTCATGAAATTGTTATGTTTGGATGGGTGTATTTATTTGTTATGTTTGTTGAATGACAAAGTAAATAGTGAACATTCAAGTTAAAAAATTTTTAATATCACTCTTCAAATTATATCTAAAAATGCTTGTATGAGAATTCATCATAGATAAAATGTGTCAGTTCTTTAGTCAGTTTTTAAATGAATTTCTGTTGATGGTGTTAAATTAAATTTTAGTTTGAACTTTTGCAGATAAGTTCTGAAAAAAGTTTAAGTTAAATAAAGTATTATTTTAACTGTTGTTGTTTTTTATTTCTAATTTTTCAGAATAGTTGAGTAAATTGACAAGAAGATATAACTCACGTTTTGAAAAATTGGTTTTATTTGAGGTTAGTAATTTATTGTTCATTTGAATTTTTAATAAACTTGTTTAAAAAAATGTTGCTTATTTTCAAATTGTAGCTTAAGATCATGATTATTTACCTGTACATATCTTTGTCTATTGCCTCTTGTATAGAATAATTGACTTAAGCGTTAATAATATTACACTGTCATTGTAAGGAGAAGCTTACCCTAAAACCTCCACAAATGCTTTGGTAACATTTGAGGACACTGTGTTGTGTGTTGGAGTGATCATTTAACCTATGGTAAGAATAGGGTTAGGTTTCAAGATTGAAAATATTTACAAAAATCTCTAAATAAAATTGTTTAATTTCTTGCAAATGTTATATATAATTGCAAATTAATGCTTTACAGGACTTTGGTGTTTAATCAGCAATGTTTTTATAACTTTTTGGATGCAGGAACCGAATATGGTCACATATGTAGAACGTTGGCATCCCTCTGCACCCATACTCTCCTATGAACGTGCTCTTGAGTTGAAGGTGTGACTGTATTTTCTCATCTATCTCTTCAGTTTTATGTAACAGGTAACACATCTATATTTGTTGCAGAGCACCTGACAGAGAAATTGATCATATATACGATGAATAAATGATGTATCGTACATCAAATAAAATATGTCTAGTGTATAACGCACACCTGTACTTTTTGCCAAAAAATCCTGACTTTTTCTTATACCCCTTGTATAATGCGCACCCTTGCTTTTTGTGAGGTATAAGAACAAAATTTTATTGTCATGTTAAGTATTAATGGGTTTTTAATTACTTCCATTGTTAACTGTACATATTAGAATCATTAACTAAATAAAATTATTTCAATTTGCTAATTCTATGTTTCTTTGTTTTTGATGCATTTTGTGGGAAGTCTACCTGACGATTTTGCAAAGATTACAGCAATCAGTTGATGAGCTAGTGAAATGCAGAATATTTGGAGAGGATGGAATGATAACTATATAGAAGTAATTATGTGTTCTGTACATATAACCTCAATTATCGATAGTTATTGTGGTTTTCCCCTAATTCACCCAGAAATCAAGAATATGGTGCAAGGTAGGTACACTTTAATTTCCGATTTTAAGTGCACAAAAGTGTTACCCATGTATAACGCTCACCCCTACTTTATGACCTAAAAATTTGATCTTCAAACTTCGCGTTATACACGAGTATACATATATGGTATTGTAAAAACTGAGCTGCTATGTCTGTTTCTTCACAAGTTAAAGTTTCAGTGAAGAATATTATCTCAAGGTAATTGTCTTTCCTCCAGAGGAGTTATTTACTAGAGGTACGTGTACCCCTTGTGACATGTACAGAGTTATAAAGGGATAACCTAAAGTATTAAAGGTTATAATTTTTTCACCAATAATGATATAAAAAATATGAACTTTTACTGACAAAGGTGTATTGGGATAGAAAAATTACTTTATCATTTCCTTGCCTTCAAAGAAACCTAATTTAATGGTAATTAAATTGTTGAGAAGTTGAAAGATGTCTTTTCTCGAAAAAGGTCATGTTTTTTAAAGTTAACTAAAAACAAATTTGTTTACATTTATAAACAAAACTCATCTATTTTAATAGAAAACCCTCTATATGTAGTATTGTTTGTGACAGTTAGCCCTTTAATTTTTAAAGAATTTTTCTGTCAAACTTGAACATCCCACTTATAATTGTTCCTGGGTAAAGCAAGGCCTTATTGTCATGGCATAAGATAGTTTTGTCTGTGATGCATGTTAACAGGAATTACTGGATCATTTTTCATGTCATGTGTTATACATGGGAGAAAATGAATGTTTCCAGCCATAGAACCAGTAATTACTGCAACCTTAACCACATTCAGTTGAAATCCCCAGACTATCATGCGAGTTCCATTGCACAGTCCTCTTGATTTTGACAAATTTCATAAAAGCATAACAACTGATCGAATTTTCAAGTTTAAGAAATAAGGTGGTAGGCCAACTGGATTCAAATTATCCAAAAATTCAACGGGGAAATTAACTTGAACATCTGAATCTTACTCTCCAGTTTCATGTTTTACAATATCAATTGCATAGTATGTTCTATGTTCGTTTTAACCAAGATAACACTTTTTTGTTGATTATCCTAAAATGCTCTTTTTTGGGCAAAGGGCAGCTCGGCCGAAAACATTTTTTTCTGAAGGCATACAAAACCTTGTGCAATACTGAACCAAGTCTGTTGAAAAGCAGGATGATATGTTGAAAAATGATGCACTTGTGAATTCTGTATTGTATGTGAATTAAAATAAATACATTGCGGATACTTTTTGGCTTGCCCTCGTATTTTGTGCCAGTTTGAAAATTCTTGATCATTTTCTGCATGCATGTTAACAGTTAGAGGAATAATAGTGAAATGATGCCAAATATTGTTGCGTTTAATACTTAATTCAATGATTTGTCCTCTTCATTCTTGTCATGCAACTGGTAACATTTGTCAAAAATCCCCTTCAAGTACAATCATTTTTCCTCCAAACAGTTAATTTTTTCCATTACATGTAGAATTTTGTCAACAATTTCTAAGGCAATTCTTGGAGCCATAAGTGCTTCACCCCAGATTATACAAACGATTTAATTATAATTTGTACAGAATTAAATCTGAAGTTATTTACTTTTAACTATTAAATAAGGAAAAAATGAACATTTTTATTATTTACTAAGTTCTTTGACTATCTTGTCATTAGTTAAAATTAAATTCAATTCGAAGGTGTTTATTGCAAACAAATAAGGTGAGTGTGAAAGTTTATTTACTAACTCATTTGACTGTATTGTTTTAGCAACCATGTCATCTATGTAAAGCATCACCCCACCTTGTGTAATAGTATAATATACAGTAGAACTCTGTTATAACAGCATTCAAGGGACTGAAAATTTATTGTTATAACTGAGATGCATGGGAACATAGAATAAGTTTCCAAATTCTAAATTGTATATTATGATCTAATAAGTACATTATATTATACTGTCATAATACATAGTACATACATTAAATCATGATATAAGTACATTAAACATAATAAAAATATTTTTAATGATTAGTAAAATAATCTGATCTCTCAGACTTCTGTAGAGCAACGAATCTTCTATCAGCACAACTCTCACTCTGCAAGGTTATTTATTTGCTTAGAACTAACCTTTGGCACAAATTCGGATATTTTGTACCAAATGCGTCTAAGAGCGCATTCTGCTCATAACGTAGGACGAGGTTTAGGGGTAAATTTTTTCTTGGAGGGGGGAACTATCCCCGTGTCCGCCATTGCCTTCCAGTCACTATTCCTTGGGGGTCTTTTCGGGGTCATCCAATTTAGTGATGCTTAACAACCGGGCCACAGAGCTTCAAAAATTAAAAAACGGCTCGTGCGAACCACACTGAGTAAAGAGTTTCCCAGTTCGATCCCTCCCCACCCAGGTGCTCAAGGCTGCCTTTGGTCCTTCAATGTATTGGTAATCATCAAAAATTAATACTAAAACTATCATTTAATGACATAACTGTTGGTGGCCTAATAGTGATAACAAAGAAAAAATTGGTACAACATACATTGTACAAACTTTCTCATATATAGGTACTAATGCGTCGTTTAGTTATTTTTAGAAAATGAAAATCGTATGAGCCTGTTTTTAGAAAATCCAATTTTTGTTCAAGATGCCCAAGAATAAACTATCCTTATATTCATTCATTGAGAAAAATGAAATATGTAGTATTATTGCAGACGTATACTCAAGTAACTGTACAAAATTTGATCAAAATCGTTTGAGCCATTTTTGAGAAAATCGAATTATTGTTAAAGTTGCCTAGAATAAACTAGCCTTAAATTCATTTTTTGAGAAATATGAACTATACAGTATTATTGAAGATGTAAACTTATGTAACTGTACGAAATTTGATGAGTCATTTTTGAGAAAATCGAATTGTTGTTAAAAATGCATAGAATAAACTACTCTTAATTATTGAGCAATGTCAACCATTTCTATGTATACTCTGCTCAGTATGATGAAATACCTAAGTACGAGATTTCATTCATTTTTGCTCTACCATTTAGGCTCCAGTGCCAGTAACAGACAGACAGCATCGCAAAAACCACTTTTTCGGATCCAGTGACACCTAAAACGTATATTTCTGTAAAAATCTCGAGGTCGAATTTTTTTGCGATAACAGCACTTTCTCGATACTTCGTATGAGAAAGTAAAAAATGCAACCATGTGGTGAAACACTACCAAAGCATTGGTAGCAAGATGTCCTAACCACCTCTCTACAGAGAAATGTAAATAATAAATACAGCCATTACTAATGATAAAAATATTCACTCCCAGAGTTTATTTTTCTAAAATAATTTCATTTCACCAAAAGATTAGATACAATAAAAAACAAATTACTGGAAATAACTAAAGTGTTGCATATTTTAATTATAAAGTTATAAAAATGGTCGAAAGCTTTAAAAAAAACACTTGTATCTATTACTGCGGCAATTAGGAATACAAATACATCAAGAGAAAATCTTACAATGTATACATGACAAAAGTTCACATTTAAATGTTACAGAATTGTATTTGAAGAAAAGAATAACTTTCAATAATAACCTGACTAGTTTTAAGCTGCTTAAATTAAGTGATAAATGTTATTGGTTTTAAGTAACATTTTATATACAAAAAAATCGTAACTTGTCAACCACCTTCTTCGAGTCCTGCAAAGAAAAATTAAGTTACCATTATTAACAGCATTGACAAAGCAATGAATGCATAAAACCAGTGTTTTTTTTCTAAAAGTTAGAAGCGTTTTCAAAATTCATAAATTTTTATTCTTACAAGTTTCTTGAATTTATATTTGGCATGAAAACAACTTCCAGAATGGCGTTCTGGCAGAAAAATAACACTATTTATTTTATTTTTTTAATTTAATTTTTTTTTTAAATTGAAAATTGAAAAGTACATCCAACAATTAATCCATTAAAATGTTCATCAACTACCTGTGACCATACTATTGGTCTCGTTCAGGTCCTGCTAAGCATGTGCTTGTCAGCAGGTTCCCATATTCATCATCCAGTTCAAAAATTATCAATTTGTTCTTATAAATATCATGAAAAACATTTACATTATGACAAATCTTAGTCAATACAGATCCTGATATTTACATAAAGCCATAATCAATCACATATACATAAGCTATCATCAATCAATATGTCACAATCTGAATTACAAATTAATACATATTAATAACTTTCCAAATTAACAAATCCACTGTTCAATACAAAAAACCTCTCTATCACAGCCATGACAAGTCTCTAATACATAACATAACAATCTTTACATGACTAAACAGTCAATAATAGATTCCAAAACAATAGCTAACGCTAGGGAGTGGTGTCCTTGTTACAACCAATATCATTTACATTGTCTTAAAAAATAAAATAAGTTTAAATAAATTTGTTCTCTATGTAACGTATTTTCCTACTATCATTTCTTAAATATTACAAATACTTCCATACAGGTGTTCTTTTAAGAGTTTTTTAAATTCATTAAAATTTTTAATTAATTCTTCTAGGTAACTCATTGTATAACTTAGGTACTAAAACATCAAAAGTCTGATCTCCATATTTATTAAAACAAACTATAGCAATCTGTTACCTGACCATATCTCTACTACCAATATCATAACTAGACTCAATGTTTTATAAGTATCATTGGCATAATTATCACAAATAATAATGTACTTAAAGAGTTGTTTGATAGGCAAATCATTTATATATGTCAATAATCGATATATTTATATTGTTGCCATCAATCATTTTAATGATTTTGTTCTGATTTTTATATAAATTTTGCAGATGAGATATACTAGTAGAACCCCACACTGTTAGTCCAAACCTTAAAATACTTTCTACTAAAGCAAAGTAAATCATACTTTTCACATTAGTAGGTAAGATTCTGTCTAAATAATACATCTGATATACTATTTTCTGTATTCTGTTATTTATCTTTTTAATGTGACTGTTAAATAAAAATCTACAATCAATAACAATTCCAGATACTTGAATTCATGGACCTGTTCTAATACTTCACATGTATCAGTTTGCATACAATTACCATTATCTTTTAAGCAGTTCGTCACATGTAATTTCAATGTTATATGTTGAGTTCTAGACATTCAACTACCAATGTACATGATTTCAGTTTTATTAACATTAATTAATAATTCATGATCATTAGTCCATAGTATTAAATCATTTAAAGCCTTTTGCATATTTTCAATTGCATAATTCAGTACTTTACTAGAAGAAATAAACACTGTGTCATCAGCATAAAGCAGTACATCAACAGATTTTATCGATTCAAATATATTATTAACATAAATAAGATATAATAAAGGTCCAAAGACTGACCCTTGTGGAACTCTCATTGTTAATAATTTAGTACTACTATATTCATTAAAACATCTAATTAACAGTTTTCTTCCATTTAAATATGATTCAAACCATTGCAACAAAACACCTCTAACTCCTATAGATTGTAATTTTTTCAATAAGATATCATGGGAAATTGTGTCGAAAGTTTTTGTATAATCTATGAAGGCCACAACAACATGTTTATTTTTATTAAGACTGTTATTGACTATATTATAAAACTTTTCCAAAATTTCTTTAGTTCCTTTCTTTTTCTGGTAAGCAAATTGATTTTTTGATAAAACATTGTTTTTTTCTGAAAAATTAATAGATTAGCTACATATTTCTCTAACACCTGTGCTATAACAGATAATACTGAAATTGGTCTATATTCATCCAAATTGCTATAATCAATACCCTTAGGTACTGGCTTTATAACAGCAATTTTTAACTCCTCAAGGATTTTACCCTGCAACATGCTCAAATTAATTAATCTAGTTAAGACCGTTGTTAAAAGCGTATTATTTTTTAGATCATTGGCTCTTATGCTGCCATAACCAGGTGCTGTACAACTAATGGTTTTAAACTATAATGACAAAGTCTTTATCAAGTTATCATATTGTTGAAACATAAAATGGTTATTTCTCATGTAAAATTAATAAAAAATTTCAATTACTTATGCCCGATAAACAAGAAATTTGAAAACTGCAGAAATGTAACAAATTTCTTGTGTGGTCCAAATGGTACTGGGAGATCATAAAAAAGGTTATAAATTGAAAACTTTCTGCAACACATCGTAAATACACTGTAAAATGCTAATAAACCTTTATGTAGGACTGCAAAATTTTTAAACATGTAAATACAATAACTGACTGTATGTCTTTCCAAGAATCTATTGATTTGGTACCAAACTGGCATGATGCTTGGAAGCTAAGATTGAATTTAAAGAAATGCAATGTTATGTCTGTTACCCTTCGTAGAAACCCTATATATTTTAACTACTATAGTAATTTGGAGTGAATGACTAGAGTCTTACAGCAGAAAGATCTAACTGTAATTACTGATAGCAAACTAACTTTTTCTGAACATATTAAAGCAATAAAAAATGCCTCTTAGGCATTTTGTACAGTTTTACAGATATTAGGGATCCTTTAGAGCTCAGAATGTATTTTTCCACCATTGTTTTGCCTGTTATAACATACTGCTCTCTGATATGGTCTATATCTACTGTTTCTAATCTCTCCTTCCTTGACAGTCTTAAATTTCTTTCTTAGAATTGTGAAATATCGTGACTTCTCTTCATTATGCCTCTAATGCGGCTGTTTTCTCTACTCTCCTTCTAGATAATCTCTCCGATACTCAAACTAAATATGATCTTTCGTTTATTTATAATATTTTAAATTCCATTACAGACTTCTGAGTTACCATCACATTTAAATTTCCAAATTCCTCCTAAAACTCTTTCTTGTTTCATATGCCCACTCCGAGGATTTCTCTATCCAAACGTTCTCTTTTCTTTCATCTTCCTTCTCTCTTGAATTCACTACCCACAAATACTGATCCTTTTTCCTTATCATTAAAATCATTCATTAAACAAGGAATCACACATTTCATCCAAATGAAGACAGTTTGTTCTATCTTTCCAACTATTATGTAATTATTGTTATTTATTTATTTTCTTAAGGTATATGTTAATTTTGTATTTGTCTTCTGTTAACATTTCACTGTAAAATGGCAAACATGCTGTACGTGAAATTATGTATTACTAAATAATTAAGGTATTTTTTGCTTTCTTATCTTTAAATAAGGTTAGGCATAATACCACCTGTACTTGTAAAGATATTTTAAAATTTACTTAAATGCAAACATCAATAACAAATGCCACTGTATAAAGGAACGATTTAAATATTTTTATATCAACTTGATGTAACCGTCCATGAATAATTTATGGAAAGCAAGTAACACATTAACAAAACGTTTAATTGAATCCATAAAATGTCTTTTTCATTTAAAAGTAAGCAATTGTAAAATTTTTGGACTGCGTACAGAAATTATCATGAATAATAAAAACGATTGCTGACCGTTTCTTAAAACAAGGATAACGTTTAATTCTTTTATCAGTTTAAAAAACGGGGAAAATAGCTATTTAGAAGATAATAGTCCAGCCCTCATTCTAACTTCCTAGTAATTAAGACTAGAGAACAGCGGTCCAGTTTACACGTATCCCCATTTTTTTAGTTAATTCACCTTTTTACAAGATATATGCAAATACAATAAATTCCATTTTTTTATAATCTAATGTTGAAAATTTGGAACATTTCACGTATAGAACAATTTCCAAAATTATGACAGTCACCGGCAATAAAGAAAATCTATATTCACATTTCGATTATGCGAAGCACATATGCTTTGTTTTTCTCAGTAAATATTAGCAGAGCACGCTAAGGAGATATAGGAAAATATAACAAACCTTTTGACCAAACACGAAATATATTTTTAATGAATCATCTTCTAGAGGGTGCCGTTTCCTCTCCAACATCTTCGTAAAAGCAAAGCACGAAAGGAATATTGTATTAATTACCAACAAAGTAATTTTGAGTTCATCCATTTCAAAATAATATATACTTACTTTTTCCGTCGCACGCTACGATTTTCACTTTATCTACTTTAGCAACTTCTTGTACTTCCCTAAATTCTACATCGTTCAACATGAAGGTCCATACATTATCACAAAATCTGTAAGTGTTAAGTCTACCAGCCTAGAATAAATTATAAAATGATTAGTTTGGTTGTTGGAAAATACTGGAAATAGTTACATTAGCAGACGATTTACCTTGAAAGTCAATCTCGATCTAACGCGAGAAGGTAGAGCAGTGTTAATACTTTTATCGAAGAGAAGAAGAATTTTAATCGCTAACTGAGGAGTTATTTGTCCATACTGAAAATGTAAATTTTATGTTATATCAGAAAAATTAAAAGTATACTGCATAATTTTTTGCAGCTCATCACGAAACTAACCTGAATTAGTTCATCCAGTGTTTCCTGTAAAGTATTTCCTAATGTTGTATTTCTATATAGTTGATAAGTCATTTTTAATATGTTTTTAGAACTAAAAAACCTCTCTAGCACGAGTGGGACCTAACAATACCACGGATGAAATATTGTCAAGCATTTACAGTTTCAGAAGCACGGTAGCAATTCTATCTTTAAATTGTTTATACCAAAAGAAACCACTAAAGTCTCCCCTACTTAACTAAATAGTACCGATGATTTTTATATTAGCTTCCTTTGCATCGACGCCGGAACAACGTAACCAGCTTAAGTACCTAACAACATCAAACGTTCGTGAAATTAGCCACGTTAGTCACTATAGGATAGCAAAGATATATCGATACTGAATGCTACCAACCAATACGTATTTGTCTTTTAAATTTTTGATGTCCCTGCTTAGGCGATTTACTGAATTATTCGAAATATATTGTGAATTTGAAAACTGCAATTTAACTTGCTTCGAAGCAATTACTATAATATGTATAATTTTTGCTTTTATCGAAATAATTCAGTCCTTAAGCATTTCCATTTTTCATTAATAGTAAACACCCAACGGGATAGATAACAATGGATACTGAATGATTTCCTATTTAATCGTAATAATACCTAATTAGTCATTATTTCTTTGGTCAACAATGGGAATTAGTAAAGATAACCTTTAAAACTGTAAGTGACTCTATTGTATGTGTAGCCGATTCACACATCAATGTCATTAAATAATTTCATAATGATTTACTCCACAGTGAATTTCTTTATTTGGTATTGAAAAAAAGCGAACATTTCGATACTGATTATGTAAAAAGTCCCACGGAAAACCAGGATTAGTCAACACCAGAAATCAGGATGTTCGCAGCTATTAGTCGAACGCTATATTTAAAAATAATTAATTTACAAGCACTTGGAAAATGTTCCATCACATATGATATCATTCTTCTCCGTTATTTTTGTCGCGCTTTATTGCTGTTTATTATTATGCATCCTTTTTCTTCACTAAACCCAGGGAATCGCAAGTGAAAGGATTTACGGCATACTTTTCTTTAAAGTTAGATCAATGATAATTTATATTGCGTCATTATTAAACGGGAAAAGTATAAACAATTTATTGGAGACAAACGCGCAATCATAAAAATAGATTCCTAAACTTTTAGTTTCAAGACCTTGCTTCGGAACGTGTAACTTAAATTTTGTCTTGCCCCTTGTACTTGTTGCTTTAAACAATAATTCCTTGATACTAGATTTATCTGCGGGGATCAAATAATGTGACGTTACACTGTTGACTTGGGATCACTTGGGATGCTGCGGGCAGTGCTAAGTGAGCGATAAACGCAATCATTTTAGAATCCAGGCGCATCTGTTTTGAGCCTACGCTCTAATGTGAAGAATTCTAGTGCGTTAAATACTTAAGTCTGTAAATAACTCATGGCATTGCTCATCTTAAGAGAAAAGTTATAAGAAATATATAAAAGAGATTTATGCGGATGTAAGTATGATTAAATGCATTTTGGGGAAATATACTATAAATACAGTTTCATTTTTCAAAAGTTAGAAAAAACTCATTAACTGTACGGTTAAGGAGTTTTTTCTTACTTTTGAAACATTCATCTTGCCGTAGTCTCCAACCCCCTTTAGGTTAATCCAGATTACTTTCAGAGTAAGTATTCATTTTTAAAAAATAGGAATTCCTTTGTCTCTAATATCATAGAAAAAACTTATTATTAATAAATCAGTGCCGGTAACAAACAGAAAATTCGAACTCATTTGATTTAGGGAAAACATATTTAAGAAAATTCGACGAAGGGGAGGATACTTCATCAAAGGAAACCTTGTATGAGGAAATGAAAATGTAGAAAGGAAAGACAAGTAGGCCGGACTAGTGAGTAACCGGAAGGAAGATATAATGCTTTTGCAATTTACCTCATTTTTATTTCTGATCGAATTCAAGTATCGCCAACAACATTAGGGAGCTGAAGGATTTTTTAGCAGTGTCACTATTTTGGATGAAAATTTTTATAGATTCTCCTAACTATAGTTAATAGTTCTACAATTTTCGATTACCACTCTGACATGCACACCTATCGTTCTTGGTTCGATAGTTTTTAACCAACTTCACAGACATGAATCTTAACTAGAATGCGGTAGCTATCAAGCATTTGTTTTTCCATAAAAAAACTTGAGTAAATGATTAGCTGTGTCTAACTATTGTATTAAGAGGGTTGATCAGACATTTCTGTTGCTTTATTTGTAGAATCAGTGAACCAGAAACCACAAATAAACTAAAAATGGCGTTTATTCTGTGATGTCGAAGTAAGCCGAACCATGGCGGACGGAGGAAAGGAAGAAAAACGGTATATTGGAGGTTTCGCTAAATCATTAAAAAAGTATGGGAGTACATGCAACCATATGAAACCTCAGGAAAGACTTATCAAGCACACAGTGGATAAAACGGATACTTTGCAGGGAATTGCCTTGAAATATGGCGTCACTGTAAGTATGTTCTGTGATACTTTGACATGGAGCGGACTTTTTTCATTTTTGACAGCTTTATCAGAACATATTTTTTGCGAGTGCTTGTTAGCGTTGCCATTCTCTGCATTAAGAATATCATATTGATGATATGAGGTAACGAAAATTGTATGTTTTTTTCTTGCCCATTTACGGAGTTAGCGTATATTTCTGTATTACTTAAGAAGAATATAATTCTTGCGAAGTAACGAATACCATATATGTAGGAAATTCGTATTTAAGCCAATCTCTTACCCTCCATAAAGAAAACTGAGCTTCAACATAAAGTTATGCAAAAGTTGTAGTATATTCACCTATGAAAATATTATTTTGGAGATTTCATTACGTAAAGCTGACACCAATAGATATGAAATGCTCAATAAACAGAACAACTAAAAATTCTATTTATTAAAGAAATTGATGCTGATCTTTGAAGTATTATCTTTTCTGCGTTATCGAAATTTTGTATTATTTCCTTCTCATTAACTTGTTTCATTAATGGATAGTGGAGGTGCTATACGTTTTCTTAACCATTTTCATGATTTGCCCGTAATATTATGGGCAAACTCTGCCCAATCTCAAATGACAAAAAATGCACATTTTGATAAAAACCACTATTGTATCAAAGTGAATATTTACAAAAAGAATGTATTCCATGTATTTGTAATGCTTTCATTACAAAGATTGTGTGGGCTAATCATTTGCAAAATAAAAAACCTGAACTTTTTTGAACGAATTTAAAAAACTGACACGGAAGTGGTTAATTAAAATTACTAAGTGATGCCATCACTAAATGAAATGTCTCCATACTAATTAACTGTGATACAAGTTTATTTTTTATTCTAATTTTATGGGTGAACTAACAAAAAATACACTACTCTCCCAGTATCTGCGAGTTCCATGTCCTTGGATTCACATTGTATTGTATTCCTATAACCCGCTACTCACAAGCAAGGTTTTGCATGCCCTCGAAGCTCTCAGACATGTAGGTTACTGCAAAAGTATGCAGACACAAAAGGCTACAATGATATTTTTTAAATTTTTTATCCCAAATTAAATAAGCTTCTTATAGTAATTTATCTTATATATTAATATGATTTCTTTAATAAAAGTGGACCAAAATCAGTGCTGATTATGATACTTATTAGTAACAAGCCTAAGCATTCTTTCTCAGACTGTAATTAACAATTATTTACAGGAGTAGAATTTGGTTTATTGAATTGAGAGATAGACAGTACAATGTAATGAAACTTACTTTGGAAGAACAATCTGTTACAGAAATTGCCAACTAAGTGAAAGCAGCTCTCCACTTTATCATAAACAGGATTATGCACTAGTTCCAAATACAAATCAATGTATTTATTTTGCTTGGGCATGTGTAGGAATTAATGAGGCTACTGTACACACTATAAGAGCAGAAGAGGAATCAATAAAAATATACATTCAGCATTCAACACTATTGATTACAAAAAGAGCTAAGAAAAGCAGAAACTCAGTGGTGGAAAGAATGGTACAATTGCTAATGGAATTAATTGAAGAAAGTAATCAAAAGCGTATCAGAATGGACACAATAATCATCAGGGCAAAAGCTAAACAGTTATATATATATAACCATTTTAAGCAAAAAAAAGGATAGGCAGATGTTGAGGAATTTGGTGAGCACAAAGGATGGTTTAACAGATTTAAAAGAATGCCACAATTTTTATAATGTGTGAAGATTGAGAAGGAGAAAAAATTCTGAACTTGACCAGAACTCTAACCTGGGTCTCCCACTTGCCAGGTAGGTTAAGTTAAGGTAAGTTTATTATTAATTCCGTCTGGCCATAGGAATGACATGAAACAAGTCAGGTACAAATACAGACGAAAAATACAAAAGAAATAAACTAAGCTACCAAGCCAGACATTCTCCATTCTCGAATTTGATTATGCATGATTAATCCAATGGAATAAAGATATTCCATTCTATTC
The DNA here is from genome assembly GCA_036926305.1 of Uropetala carovei. Taxonomy (NCBI): domain Eukaryota; kingdom Metazoa; phylum Arthropoda; class Insecta; order Odonata; family Petaluridae; genus Uropetala; species Uropetala carovei. Next base: position 11,866,857 of record JAXCHB010000035.1, read on the forward strand.
ATCATATTCAAAGGTGAAGCTGGTAGTGCAGATTATGCTGCTGCTGCAGTTTCAAGAAGAGTTACAGGCAATACTAGGGGATTATGGATGTACGCTGCAGCAAATTCTTTTTTGTGCAAATGCAAAAGGGGATTTCAAATGTAAACATCTTTTGATTTATCATTCTGAGAAACCTCGTGCTCAGAAATATGTAAACAGGAGCACACTACCAGTACACAGAAGACAAATAAGAAGGCATGGATGACCGACACTATGTTTGATGAATGGTTTACATGATTTTTCGTTTAGAAATTGAAGATTATTATTGTACTAAAAAATCGGATTCAATGCATTGCTTTTACTTTACAATGCACCTTGTCATCCCCCACATATTGAAAATCTTCATAAGAATGTTTGGTGGTTGTTCATGCCACTGAACACAACATCCTTAATCGAGCCCCTGGATCAGGGTACCATCTCTACATTCAAACATTATTACCTCCGATGCACGTTGAAAACAATGGTGGAAGATATTTATGGTCATAATATGCCAACATTTAGAGATTTCTGGCAAGGTTATGACATCATGCATGCCATCCAAAACTTCAAGGGGGTACAAAGTGAAGGAAAGCATCATAAATACAGCCTGGAAGAATGTGTTGCCTGAGTGCATTTGTGACTTTACAGGCATGCTTGTATCAGGAAATGACTCACCTATCATTGTGGCTGAAATTATAGACTGGCAGAGTTATTGGAGGATGTGGATTTTATGACATGCAAGAAAGTGATGTAGCAGAAGTAATGGAGGCTCATAATGCAGAGTTGACTGTTAAGGAGTTATGTTCTAGATACAGTAGTGTAGCTACCATATAGCAAGAGTAGGCAATGCCTAAGGGCCCTCGAATAAAAGGGGCCCCACGAGCGAAAGACAACGATTAGTTAAGCGTCACTTGTCATCAGATTATTGTTTTCACCTCTTTCTCAAGAGGGCCCCCACCACAGAGAAAAATAAACACCAATAAAATATATATAAAAAAATCTTTTTACTAAAATATTTCCACTTAGGGGGCCCATCAGTGATTCTTGCCTAGGGGCCCGAAACCTCTAGCTATGCTACTGTCTAGATACCTGGTAGTTGAAGAAGAGAAAAGATGATGCTGAACAACCTGCAAAAACAGTGACCATACAGAAGCTTTCTTATCTTTTCAAACTCTTAGACCAGGCAGCTCAGGAAGTGATGAACATGGACCCTAACGTTGAAAAGAGCTTGATGTTTAAAATGGGGCTTGAATCGTTGCTTGGTCCATACAAGGAGATCTATCAAGAGAAGGAGCATGCTGCAATACAGCCTATGATCCTGGAGCTTTTAAGACATCCCAGCACATCAGCTGCAGTGCATCCTCTGGACTCTGAACCAAGTGATACTATTAATCTTTGCAAAATATCTTACTCTGATTAAGATAAATTGGTATGTTAACATTCATTTAGTCCTGTAATTTTTTATTTTCGTATAGGTTGTATTAATATATTTTCTAATTGTTAAGTAAATAATGTAAGTGAATTGCAATGCTTTTCAGTGCTCAACTGAATAAAATTGCGATTTTGCCACCATAGATAAGACAACGGGTAGAGAGAGGCAGAGAGAGGACTTGCAGCATATGATTTAGAGCATATAAAATGGGGCATTGAAGGCTAATAACTCAGTAGGTGAGAGGCTAAAATAGAAGAGTGAAAGACATTAGTGGAGAGCTGTGATTTTAGAAGAGTGATTTTGTGATGGTTTAATTATATGTTGTGATGACCTTGCTTCAGTGCCAGAGAAGTGGGATGTTGCCAATTCAGTTATCATTTTGGGCTTGCTTGTGTACCTAATTTAATAGATTTCTGAATTCTTTTTTTTTTTTGCTTATCATTTCTTTTTCCTTTAATTCTTGTCTAAACTACGAACTTGTAACATGTGGGATTTCTACTTTTTGCAAACTTTGTTGTGGTCTAGTTTTATGTAATACACTACTTTATTAAATTCTTGTTTTCCTTTGTGTATATAATTTTTGTTTATTTTCTCTGTGCATAAGAAAGTTCTTTTTTAATTTCCATGAAGCCTTTGTAATGCATTATGTTGTCATAAAAATTGTATTGGTGTATAATCATTCTTGTTTATTTTCTGCATGAGAATCCTCCCCACCTCCGGTGAGCCAAGCCTGAATAACTGTACGTAATGAAATATTCTTCAAACTTTTGTAGTTGATATAATCCATTTACTAATTCAAATAAGCCTAAATATCACATTAAGTTCTGCAAAAGTTATTTCTTTTCTATGCTCCATTGAGGTCTAGTACCTATCCCTAAAATTATAATGTAAATATAGGACCCAGTATCCTCAATTTAAGTACCCGTGAGGTTTTCACAGAACACATCCTTCGTGGATACCAGGGGAGTAGTGTATGTCCAGTGTGATAGCAGTGGTATGTTTGGCTGAATTTCTGTCAATTTAGGTCAGATCCAATTTACTCGGTCTGTGAGATGTATCATTTTATTCAATCAGTTGAACAATTCAACCAGTTTACAGCTATTTGTCCAATGCCTTTCTGTTGTGGAAGTTTTCTTGTCTTGTTTGAAAATATTAGCTTGTAAATTTAGTATTAAAAATGTCAAAGTTTAATTAACTGACTTATTCACATATGTTTCCTTAAGATTCATCATGTCATTTTAAGACTTATGTTATTACTTTCTCCATACGTAGTAATGGGAAAGTATTGTATTCATGAAAAAAATCGACTTCGAGATTTCAACGGAAATACACGTTTTAAGGTCCCTAGAACACGTTTAGACTATTTTCGGAATGTTGTGTTTGTATGTGATTGTGTGGGCTCTAACTCTAAAAGTACTTGCCATATCGTTACCAAATTTCAAATATAACACTTTGGTATGAGCATGAGGAGCTGAGTAGTTTTTAGACAATACCGGTTAACCGAAATTTTAGGTTTATTCGAAACCCGAAACGGAGATATTTCGCCAGAACCGAATCGGGTTTCGAATAAAACTAAAATTTTGGTTAACCGGTATTGTCTAAAAACTATATATATATATATTGTGTGTGTGTGTGTGTATATATACACACACACACACACAAAGGTTATAGATAATGTAATTTTCTACAACTTTCATTTGAAATAATTTTCCATAGCAGTTATTGTTTAAGAATTATTTATAATTGGTTTTTTTGGTTTCCGTCAAATATATCCTTAAAAACGTTGTTATTGGTAATCTTCGTGAGGACTAAAGTTGTAGAGAATAATATTTCTTCCAAGTTTTGTTTGAAACAAATTTTCATAGAACCATCCATTTCGGAGATATTTTGCTTTTTCTTAATTTGCAGTATACAGCGCCACCACCATGTAGCGGTGGATTATGTAAACATTCAAAATTTACGGCAATAAGGACGACTGTATACTTTTACGATACGAAATAATAATTTTTCCTTATAATGCTATTCATAAAAAGAATTTAAATATCTATACCCCAAATATGGTGAAAGTCATGTGTTGGCCACATCAGATTTTATTTATAATAAAATGGTTAATGAATGCTTCTGTTAACCTGTTGCATATATTTTTGACCAGCATAATCATATGTTGTGTGATTTTTATACCTAGATGGAACAGATACGTCGAGTCAACAGACTTTGGGCAACAGATAGTCTTTTTCTAAGGGAGAACTTACTCATCCCCATTGCATCTTTATCTCCTGGCCAGGATGAATTGGCTTCGCCTGAAACGGAGGCCTGTGCTAATAGTCCCCTCTCTCCAAGTGATTTTAGTGCCCTCTCAAGCAGTGAAGACATAAGTTCTCCTATCCTACGGGAATGTGACGCAGCAAACATAGCGAAAAGCAAAGATTCGCAGGAGAATGTCAAATCATGTTGCATATCATCTGATGAGAAGTCGGTGTTACAGTTTCTCGGTGACATTGACAACTCAATAGCTCACACAAAGATCATGGTGAAGAGGATTCAAGGAACCAGCAAGTAAGATTTGAATTTTATGATTTTAATACTAAAGCAGACGAGTGATGCAGTGTGACCCAGGCATCACTTGTAATGTTGCACACTTGGTGATTTCTGACACGTTTATTTCTGTTTAAGTACTTATTCAGCATATATTTGTTGTAATCAGTGATGATAATTAGACACTTAATGAGGTTGTATGTCTTCGTTAGGAGGCATTAAATGCAATTTTTAAATATTCTCAATAATTTGGCGGCCCAAATTAGGAGTGTTTCATTTTTTATCATATCTGTGCACAAGCTAAGAATATAGACACCACAACTGCATACTTTAAAATCTACCTAAGAGTTACACCTGCAAAAAACATGTTGATATGATAAACAAGATGTATCAAGAGTGTAATTAGACTGTATATTTTTTATTCACTAAAATGCAATAAATGTTTACTTTTGAAGAGTTTTATTTTATTTTAACTTTTTGTAACATAATCAGTTAACTTGTGTATTACATATGGTGAAATAGTCATGCAACCAGTTAGTTAAAGCAAATGGCTATTTAAGGCTTGAGTCATTTCAATTTTCTCATTTGTTGGAAAAAGCTTAAATTTTATAATTTTTCTTATGAGCCATGATCAATGCATTGTAATATTATTAGTTCATAGAAATAAATTTTTTGACTAATTTTAATTAGCCACAGAGTGATACAGTTGATGGAGGCACCAGATATCCCTCTCAAAAGATAAAAAAATCTTTGAAAAGAGAAAGAAGTGCTCATAACATGCTGCCATTTTAACATTGTCATTTTTCTATGGTATAATTATTTGTACACATTATTGATTGGTAATTAATGTTTTCATGTATCAGTTTTGGTGATGATGAAGATCTTGGGCTGTCAACCGGGAGACGGCGTCCTCTTCACTCTAGATTTCATCAAAACCACCAAAGTAGCATTGTTCAGCAGAGGCCCAGTGGTACCTCTAAGTCTAACCACAACAATAATCATCTCAGCAATGATAAGAAGGTTTTGTACAGCAGTGATGCAGCTTTTGGTGCTAGTGGTGGTTATCAAGGAATATATCAAGGTGCTCCAGAATCTCTTCCTCCGGTTGTGATGACCCAGGGTAAGAAGGTCAGGTCCTCCATACAGAGGATGGAGCAGGAAGCAGATGAGATGTTTGAGTTATAGCCAATAATCTCTTTATTCGAAGGGACCATAGACTATGCCTAGCGAAATAATGGCACATGGTATATCCTCCAGTCCTTATTGAATTATAATTCAAGGAATTGGCAGGAGGATGGTTTAATATGGAGAGGTATATAAGTTTATATCAATGTAGACTACAAAAGGCAACAATGTTGTTGATTAGTAGCAGTTTGTGGGTCTAAAATTTTATGTTGTATGTGATACTCTTCTTATATAGGAGGAAGATTATATTCTCCATGTTGGTTGGTTAAATAACAATTTTTTTCGTTTAAAAGCATGGAAAGTCTGTATCTCATTATGGATTGACACTTCGATATGCTTTGTTGTTGCATGTCCACAATCATTTCTTTCTGTTTAACAGAAATGGGTGTTATAATTTTGTTTGGCAGCCCTATACAGATAGGTTGATATCAATACAAGGTAAGAATTTTTTGTGCAAATATCATAAGCAGCTTGCTTCAACCTTTTCTGCTACTGGGTAGCAATTTTTACCTTTTTCCTATGTTTTAAGTCTAAGTGATTATATTTCATCCTAAGGAATGAACGTTAAAATTTATAACTCTGCAGTTTTTGTTATATTTCCCTATAATATTTTGGCTGGATAACTACATAACAGACTCTTAACATTGCGTCTCACTGTAGCAGGTAGCTATTTATGTTCAGATTTTCTTTGCCATAACATTTATTTGTCAATCTAACAAACTAAAATCATTTCAGGGAAGTTCGCAAACTGTTTTGTGACACCAAGAGGTTATTGATTTAAGGGATGTGTTCAGTTATTCTTCATGAAATGTCCTATATATTTTCATTTATTATGGTGTGAACAAGCATATTTTTGTTACAATAAATGAAAAATTGTTAATAAAAGTTTTCTTTTTTATGATTATTGTTCATTTAGATAGCCGGCCAAGTATTTTATTTTCTACAATTTTACAAATTTTTTTTATCTTTTAGTTTATTTTTCGAAACAGATTAGAACAGGGTTTCCCAACCTTTTGAACTTTGCAGACCACTTCAGCAACCATTCCAGGCCCTGCAGACCACCTCACTTCTTACACTAACCTACTTACTGTATCTACGTTTAAGAAACAGGGTTACATGGTTATGTAGTTTATTTGACCATTTGCAAATATATTACACGTTTCTGTCTGAGAGTCACCTGTTTATTTTTTTTATTCCAAGACTTATTTTCAATATTTTTACAGGTTGATAGAAAGGATGATCTGAAGATCCTTATGCGACAGGCATAAACTGTTATGATGGGAAATGAGGAAACAGGTGAAAAAATCTGCCATGACCGGGAATTGAACCTGGGTCTTCCACTTGCCGGGCAGATATTCTGCCACTGAACTACCGTGGCAGACTAATTCTCCTGTTTCAGAACGGGAAAATTTTCTTAGGTTGGGACCAAACTAGCTATGCTAGTATCAATCAGCCGCAACGGATATCCTCAAGGAGATACATCAAAGAAAACCCCTACCCTCTCAAATGGTGAGAATGCCATGATATAAATTGATAGGATGATCCGAAGATCCTTATGCGACAGGCATAAGCTGTTATGTTGGGAACTTTCATTGAAGCCACACTTTTTATTTTCCATCATTCATTGTTATTGAAAACAGTGATGGAAAGGAGAGAAATCCATTTTTGGGACCCCTTATGTACAAGAAATTTCCCATCATAACCAGCTTATGCCTGTCGCATAAGGATCTTTGGATCATCCTTTCTATCAATTTATATCATGGCATTCTCACCATTTGAGAGGGTAGTGATTTTCTTTGATGTATCTCCTTGAGGACATCCATTGGGGCTGATTGATACTAGCATAGCTAGCTTGGTCCCAACCTAAGAAAATTTTCCCGTTCTGAAACAGGAGAATTAGTCTGCCACGGTAGTTTATTGGCAGAATATCCGCCCGGCAAGTGGAAGACCCGGGTTCCCGGTCATGGCAGATTTTTTCACCTGTTTCCTCATTTCCCATTTTTACAGGAGAAATTTTTTAAATATGGCATAGTTTTACAAACGTCATTAATAATAATATTCAATACCTGTGATAGTGTAAAACTTGCTTAACTTTCCTCAAAAAAAATCCAACTAAATATGAGATGCAGCCTAAAAAAACTACATTTTGGAAACCTTCGCGGATCACAAGTGGCCCATGGAAAATAGGTGAGGAAACGCTTGATCAGAGCATACCTTTAATCCAAATAACGTCAAGAAGCACATACTCAGGAGTTTAATTAAATAAGTTAACAAAACCTTGACAGTTAATTAGCATGCCAAGATGACTAACTCATTCTTTAGTTTTCATCTTTGCATTATAGCCAGTGATGAGCTGAAGCCGGCTTGCACAAGCCGGTTGTTAATTTTTCTCTGAATTTGTTAAATTTTTAGAAAATATGAAAATTTATTGATTTTGTCATTACAAGTACATTTTACCCTATCTGACAGTCAATTACAGGCAGTGTATTAAATGGAATATATTACAAACCAAACACTTGTTAAGCTAGCAGAACTGTATTACTAAACTAGAGTGATCTGGTGCCCCTGGCATGCAGGCGTCCTGCAACCCTTATCCAAATTTCCTTACCTTTTTTTTTTTTGAGTGCCGGTTCTTAATTTTTTTCCAGCCTATAACCGATTATAGTTACTATTGAGTGGTTCCATTTCGTAATTAAATTTAGGTTGAATAAAAACTGCCTATCCTGTATCACTCAAAGAAAATTGTTTACTATGAATTAAAGCTTATCGTGATCCATTGAATCTGGCTGGCCCCAGGCTGTGTTGTATTGATTACCTCAAACTATTTATGCTGAAGAATTTAAAATTAAAATCCCAGTACGATATTGTGACAATAATTAGAAGTTTCTGTACAAACAGAATTTCCTTATCTAGGCCGGTGTATTTTGGATGCTTACATGCAACAAAAATTTGGGATCTCTATTATTGCTAAAGGAGAGTACTTCAAATACTCTGAGAAGTGATGTTAGTGAATGGGCTGTTTAGTTTTGCACTTGTTTAGCTACATTAACTCTATGATTAAAATTAAGTAGCTATGGTGAATGAGTTTTAAATCAGTATACATTAATATAAGATGAAACATGCATTATAACCTCCCTAACTATGAACTGTGAGCGTGTTTAGAGATTGATAGTTACAAAAACTTTTATTGAAGCCACACTTTTTATTTTCCATCATTCATCGTTATTGAAAACAGTGACGGAAAGGAGAGAAATCCATTTTTGGGACCCCTTATGTACAACATGCCACGCCATGCCACCCATTTCTTATTAAAACTATATTTCATACATTTTTGACTTCTTCGATAACTCCATACTCTATACAGTAAAATCCATTTTTCTGTGTATAATTAATATCCATCCAGAATATTCAAGGATAAATTAACTAGATCGAAAGTTTTTGACAATTATTTGTCACAACGAACAGACCATCCCCTTATCAAAAAATGAGGAAATATCAGCATAAATGTTAAAATGACATTTATTTGCATAATATACAACTTCGTTTTATAATTGAAAGCTCTACTAATATATTTCTGTAGATTTTTAATACATTGGAGATGTCCCTTACAAAATATTTAATTACAATATCTTCAACAAGTATATCTTCCAGAAACTGATTAAGGTAGAGATTAAACTTGAAAATTAGTTTTAAAAGAGAGAAATGACTAACATAGGTCAATAAGAGAGGAAACATGCCAGAATGCCTAAGTAAAACTAGATCAAGTACTATTTGTTGGGTTGTTAAATTCATAAGTAATACTTATACATTAGTTGAAAATGTTGTTGTTTGATTTTTTTAAGTGTAACATAATGGTAAACGTTGCTGGATAAAAATTACTATTTTCTCAATATCATTTTTGTGGTGTAAAATTTCCTTCCATTATTCTGTGAAATGTGTGAACTATGACACTGAAATTTTAGTAAACATTTTCTCTTGTAATTTTGCTATAGAATAAGAAGTCAAAAGGTTGCATATATTCATTGTAATCTTTAAAACCGGTTTTGAAAAATGCGATGTTTATTGTTATTTAATTCTTGGAACTATTTATGATATATCTTCTCAAATCCGTAACGTCTCGTTGTTATATGATAATATTATACCAAGGAATGAAGATACTGTTTGAGAAAGGTTTTTTCTGATTTTGTAAGTACCAAAAATGTCCATTAAACATTGAAAGATATTACATCATACAGCACATACCAAAAATGAAGATGTAGTTTTTATAATTTCAGCAATTGAAATTAATGTTCAACTTTAAATCACTTGCCAAGGAAAAGTATGGTTCTTGTATCAAATTATTTTACAAGATAGAGGAGTGATCCAAATAAAAAGATATCTCTACTCTGCGCCAATAAAAACACCTTTTGATGAAGCAGTTAAACCTATTTTTGCAATTGAAGGGGTAATTGATGCTTACTATGTAATTTAAAATAAAGAGGTAAGCAAAATGAAATAATGAATTTCATTTCAAGAGCAGGATGCTGCATCACACAACTAATAACAAAATCTGGAACACTTGTCCCATCCAATTGTCCATGTATGTTGTAATAATTATGCAAAGGTATTATATGTTGCATATGCCATATGTGATTCTGAAAGACGATCTGTAGTTTTTTCCTACATAACACTGAATGCATCACTAATTTCTCCTTAATAAATGCAGCTGAAAACATGCTTGCTACAAACAATCAAATTTTAGGAGACAGAAGCAAAAACGTTGCATTTGCATTGCTGAAAGAGTCAACAACAGTATGACTAATAAGTTAATTAATAACTGTAAAAGTAGATTCCAAAACTACTTTTTTACGATGTTCATGTAAATTTTTGGAATATTCAACCCCTTCTCCCTCATTATTTACAACACTTCACTACAGTTAAGCAGTTGTAGTATGATCTTTATCCCTTTTTGAAGGTAAATTGAATACAGTAAGTCCCCGACTTACACGGATCCGTAGATACACGGATACATGATGTAACTTATCAGCATGCTCGATCGTTAGTTAAACTGCCGCTTAGTAGATGGCGTCACTAGTACAGTAATCCCCCCCTATATGAGCAATTGGTTTACGGGTTTTCGATTATACGAGATGCACAAATTAATACCGGTTTTTCAATTTATGAGCCAATTTTCGCTTATACGATCTCCTTCGTCTCGCAAACCGATCATTTTTCCCAGCACCTATTCTCGGCTTTTGTCGGTTCCCGAATCTTCTCGAATGCGCAGAACGTCACGGCATCCCAAATTTAATGATGTAACTATTGTTTATAAAATGGGATGCATTGGGAAAGTAATTTTTGTTTTACTAGTTTTCGCCTTATGAGCAGTTTTCGAGGAACAAATTAAGTTCGTAAACCGAGGTATTACTGTACGTTGACGCACAGCTGACAGCGTAGCTTTGGCCATTTAGATTTGTTATTCCGTGGGTGTAAGTTTTCTTACAATTACGTTTTTATGTACTGTACTGAATATATTTTCATTTTCTTAACATTTTGTTTTTATAAGCACTACTTTTTTAGCTTTAACTATCCATTAAAACAAATGTATACGTCAAAAAATATATCGCATTTAAGCATTGTTGGACTTACACGGTTTTCAACTTACACGGCGACCTTCGGAACGAATTAACAGTGTAAGTTGGGGACTTACTGTATATTTATGCATCTTTATTTTTGTAGCAATGTAAACAAGAGTAAACATTACCACAGAAATGGATCCATATATATATCAGTGGTTCCCAGCCTTTTCATCCCATTACTCATTTTGCCATCACTTAAAGTTCCCATTACCCTCAATTGCAACTGTCCAAATTAAAATGAACTAACTTAATGGCATTTGGTAAACCATAAGAGTACAAATATATGCAATTGTTATATAGTATGAAGCATATATATGTTTTATTAAAAAGATATGTATATTCTAGCAGGGAACAGAAGAGTAACTGCAAGAAATCGAAAAATCATGAATATTTTTAATAGAAATAGCTCTGCTATGAAAAATTTTATAGCGATTGATTTATGCATGTCCTTTTCTTATACATCCAATGTGGCTAAGATGATTCCGATTGGCTCACTAATAGAGAATAATTAAATGGCTCAGCCTATCTTCTCCTGTTGCCACTTCAAAAAGTTTTTCACACCTTTACTATCACTTTCACCATGATAAATTTCCCACAAACGTCCATTACTCCCAAAAATCCTGAAATTACCTCAGGAAGGGGTAATTACCCATAGGTTGGGAAACACTGATATAGATGGTTCATAAAAGAGGTTTTTAAATGCCTGCTAAAAGGCAGACCGCAAAATTAATCTAGTCCCTGCCTGTCATCAGCTGAAACTATCCTGAAAGTCTTAGCTTCCCAACTCTTCTTGCTGTTTCAAAATTTTGTGCATGGATGGACAGACAAAGTGAAAACAAGCTATTTAACAAAGGACTAAAAATATAGTTTTTAATATAGCACATTTAAAATAAATTTGGTAAAGTGCCAGCCAATAGGTGCATACATAAATAAATAATGATTAATTATTAGTATATACATGAGCAATACACAGTATTGTAAGCATAAGAAAACAATAGTTGATAATTATGAAACACGATAGCTTGTTGGTATTCCTTGAGCTGCACCATTTCCCTGTGGATCCAACATAACCTGAATTCTCTCCTCAGCCTTCAATACACGCACTTTAGCTGCAGACAGAGCTTCTCTTTCTTCTATAACCCTCTGCTCCACTTCAGACAATACAGATCTCAGAGGTTCCAACTCGAGCTCCATATTCCTACAATTCATAACATTTTTTTTTCATAAATCAACAATGTAAATGTACAGTAAAACCTCACATAGCATGACTTCACAAGACGCATCATACATTTCCCTACCAAACCTCATAAGACGCAGTGGTTCGCCTCACTAAGATGCAGTTTAACAAGTCAAAGCCAAAGTTAACCTTTAAATTTCTCATAAACTATACATGATAAATACTTCAAATTACAACATTTTAAAGAAAAAAATACTGAAAAACATTCATGTAATTATTTTACCTTATAAAAATGTTGCGATGAGAGATTCGTATGTGTGCTTTGCATGTTGTGCTGATACGACAAAGCTCCACAACCGGTGTGCCGTGATAAAGCCCTTGATGTGCCGCAGTATATTTTAGGTTATAAGCAAGAGGAGCTACGACCACAGATAATACATTTTTAATAAAAAAAGGTACCTTATGGGCGAATTTGTTACGCTGTTTCAGTTACTTGAAGCTGCAACATACCATATATATTCGAGTATAAGTCGAGAAATTTCTTGCTTTTTTAGACAGATCAAACCCTACCTTCGACTTATATTCAAGTCGTGAACTAGATGGACATTTTTCTGGGTCAATAATTAAACGACGCAAAAAACATCTGATTGACCTTGAAGCACATTAGAATGAAAATTCACGCTAACTAGCAGACAATGCGAAGACTAATGATAAAAATAATACAGCATCGCCATACTTAGCCTCAAAGGAAAACTTAAAATTTATATTTTATCTTAAAAACTTACCCAAATGAGTGGATTGAAGAGAAGAATCAATTCAGTGCTCAAGCGTTGGTTTTTTTTAAATTTTGATCCTGAATTCAAATTGTTAAACACCGTTCCATTTCTTCAATAACAAAATTTTTGTTTTTTATTTATAATCACGGACTGAACAGAGCCTGCATTGCGAATATGATCACCGATTTTTCCTTTGTCTTTTAAAATGGTTGCAATTGTTGAATGATTGAGATCATAAACACATCCAATTGAAGCAAGTGACACCTTTTTCTGAGCTATGTATTACGTCCATTTTAGTTTCCATTGAAAGCACTCATGGTTTTTTTGGTTCCATGACGTTTCCCCCAAAGCGTTTCACCCACAGGCACTTCACCCACAAGACTTTTCACCCACATACATTTCATCCATGCCCTTTCACCCATAGTTTTTTCACCCACAAGTCACTTCACCCACATAAAGTTTCATCCAAAGAAGTTTCACCCACAGGAGTCTCACCCATGATTCAAGAAAACGTATTAAAATTTAAATAAATATAATATGGGAGAAATAAGTATTAAATAATAACTTTTATTTTTTATTTTATGCATTCCATCCCTCTTTTTAGGCGCGTTTCGCTTCCAGTGTGAGCGCCTATTATCGTTGGTCTGTCCGTCCGTCCTCATGTTAGTTCTCGGCTTCTACAAAACGGATTTTCATGAAATTTGATATTAAGGACTTACAATCAAATATAAGAAGAAAATCGAAAAAACGAATCACGTACGCCAATCAGGGGTACCACTTTACTGGTGACAAAAAATGAAATTTTCGTCATATCTCGTAAAGTATTGCTCATATCAAAATATTTTTCAAATAAAAGTTGTAGAACTTATAAAGAGGAGTATTTTCTTTCCTATACATTTTTATCGTAGGAGTAGCCGTTATCAAGAAAATCAAATGAGAATGTCTTAATTCAAGTTGAACTTAAAAAATTTCTTGCATGGTTACTTCTTCATTGTTGCTATCATAAACAATCTCACAAACAAACGTTTAATTTCCATGCATGCAATATTATTAAATAGGAAGAAAATGGATTACTTTTGAAGAATATAAGAACTTTAAAACACTATTTCCCTCACGTACAGGTATATAATTTCTTTCTAATACTCCATTGCACGAAACGCACCCATTTGTGATACGTTGGACCATTTCCTAACTTGTTTCCATTTGCTGAGGGAAATTATAAAAGTGCAAGCAGATAACAAAAAAATGATGGTTGAAGTAGAATTTGGAAAAATGGTAAGAGAATCAAATAGGATGAAGTATAAAAAAGTTACGGAGAAGTTACAGTCAATTACACTAGAGTATGAAGATTACAAGCAGTGTAATCGCATAACTGATTATCTTTGTGTTTGTGGACTCAATTTCAATATTTAAATGCATATTGAAATGTTTTATTTTAAATTACATATCTTAAAACCTTTAAATAAAAACGTATTGAACCAAATGACTTGTAATTTTAATTTAAAAATTAAATAAGGTTAAATATTATTTGGATTTAATTAGAGTTGTATTCATGTATAAAATAAAAAATAAATATTATTTAATACTTATTTCTCCCATATTATATTTAAATTTTTAATAGGTTTCATGTGTTTTCTGAATCATAGGTGAGACACCTGTGGGTGAAAGTTCTTTGGATGAAACTTTATGCAGGTGAAGTGACTTGTGGGCAAAACAACTATGGGTGAAACGTCCCATGGGTGAAAATTCTTTGGGTAAAACGTCTCGTGGGTGAAGTGCTTTGGGGGAAACGTCTGGATACCCTTTTTTACCATACTTAGCACTTTCATAAACACTATGTTTACAATTGTTTTCCATATTTCAAGGGTAATAAAAACCAATACGTACATAAACATGCACCTGTACGGTTTTGAATACAAACGGCAAATGACAAGTGTTGACAAGTTCATGTGTTCTTACTGCGACCAATGTTCATAAGTGCAGGAGGGTGTGTTTGTAAATGAAGTGCGAGGCACAATTCATTGGTATGTGGAATGTTTGTAAATACAAATTGTTCATTTCTTGAATGTCCGTAAGTAAAGGTTCACCTGTATATATATTAATTTTTTGTAAATTTCAAAATTATCTTGTTTTCGTTTTCTTTGGTTCGACTTATACTTGAGACTTGGATTTTAGATGCCGTTTTAGGCTAAAAAGTACACCGACTTATACTTGAATTGTCTTATACTCGAAGATATATGGGAGTTACTTCTTGGAGAAACTAAGTCGTACTGAACAGTTTCTGGTAATGCAATCTCCACAGTTATTATCATTTATTTTTGACTTAATGGTAGCGAAAGTAATACCATATTTATTCGCATAATTCACTCACCTTCTTCTCAGAATTTCATGACCAAAACTGGTGTGTAAAATACGCATGGTAATAAATATTATATTATTTTTTCTTAATTCCACATTGAGAAATAAGGTTGCGTGAATTACATGATGGCATGGATTATACGAGTAAATACAGTATAACTTTATGTATTTAAATACCAGTCAAAAAAATATTCTAAAAAACCGTACAAAACAATAGATCCAAGAACCTAATTCAATATTTCCTATTTACTTAATGCTTCATATAATGCGATTTCATAAGAGGTTTTACAGTACTATATGGAAAATATAAACTAAAATGTTTCACCACTTTAAATCATCAATCATTGAATATAAATTTCACCTGCACAAGATTATGAAAAATCAGATCCCCTTTTCGGCAACAATCTTCAGAGGTAATTGACTGAAAGTAGATTCTTTTAAAAATGTGCATCTGGTTTTTAGGCGTGTTTCGCTTACAGCGTGAGTGCCTATTATCGGCGGTCGGTCCGTCCATATGCCGGTCCATCCGCATGTTCTTTCTTCTTCATTGTTGCTAACATAAACAATCTCACAAACAAACGTTTAATTTCCTTACGTGTGCATGCAATATTTTAAAATAGGAAGAAAGGATTATTTATGATGAAGAAAAGAACTTTAAAACGCTATTTCCCTTACGTACAGGTATATAATTTCTTTCTAATACTCCATTGCACAAAACGCGCCCATTTGTGATACGTTGTACACTTTCCTAACTTGTTTATTACCTTGATGTGGCTATTGGAGATACATGAGATTAATTTAAAAAAGAAGACTAATAAAACAACTCACTTTTCTTCTTCCCTCAACTGCTTTAGCAAGTTTTCACACTCATTTCTCCATTTAGTTGTCTCAGTTCTCATAGCCTCAACATTCCCCTGCACCATGCCCAGAAGAGAACCCAAAGGATGTGCTGATCTCGCTATAGATTGAACCAAAGACTGCAAGTTTTCTATTTCATCCACTCCTCTTCTACGACGCCTCTTCTCATCCTCCTCATATTCCTGTAATGAATGGAAATGGTCTAGTTCAGAAAATATTTTCATCTTATCATACACTAATTGTGGAAAATTAAAAATAAGAGAGAAAAGATGCACACTTCATACATGCAAAGCAGAGGTATTCTTTACGAATTATGTAATCATGTTAAATATCTAATTCTACAACTTTCCTTAGAAGACTTTTGATATGCGTAAGATTTTTTCTGTGAGATGATGGAAATTTACTTTTTGTTCATAGAAAGGGGGCACCCCTGCTTAGGTTGTGTGAACCATTTATATTATTTTCTTATAGCCCTTCCCACAAAAGGCCCTAAGTAGCAAATTACATGAAATTCCACTAAATAGTTTCAGATATGAAACAGATAGACAGGGCCTGACCATATAAGAATGCATAATAATGCATCTGACAGGATTGAGGTATTTAACAGTGAAACAACTACAATAAAAGTTTACAATTTTCAATAATTAATATAAACATTATCATTGATAAAAACATTAACAATGACAATTTGTTGATTAATTTTCATAATAATTTCAGTAAAACTGAATTGGTGTAATGATACTACTTTCATTGATTTAAATTTTTTTATATAAGAGACTAGCAGAACTCACTGAATTTCAACGGATTTAGTGAATCTAAAATTTCGACCGTGTAACATAAACATTCTAAGAATAAGACAGTACACAGTTTTAACTGTCGAATAAAGCAAAAATGAAGAAAACCTGTTTGCAATTACCTATTTAGATAATGGAAGAAGAAAATCTTGCACTGTGAAAAATCGAAAATTACGTGTAAACTTGTGGGAAAATAATTATTGAATTATGCAACCCCTCCCCCCAAAATTTTTTATCGCCATATAGCCTATGTTACCCGCAGGATAAAATTATTTACCTATGCGAAGTTTTGTGACGATATCTTCAAAGGTTTGTAAATCACAATTTGTGGAAAATCTGTCTAATTATCTTGCAGGAGTACAACACCTTTGCGATTGACCAATGATGGTTGCTTTTTGACCAACTTGTCCTGAACCAGTTGAAGTTGCACCAAGTAGACATCTGCAGAAATCGTTTGGCCTGGTTGTAGAAGCTCATAATGGGTGACACCAGCTGTTGTCAACCATACACAAAACAAAATCTTCTTTTGGTGCAGGTTTGGCTTCGGCGTGTGTGGTATACTCTCATTGGGCAACAGCTATTGGTATGATTGCTTAGTATTGCTGTACACAACCCATTTTTTATCACATGTAAGAATTCGATCCAGCAAAGGTTCACTATTATGGTGAAAAATCAACCACGAGCAGATCTGAAGTCTGTTCTGCTTATTGTCTGCAGTCAAATCATGTGGAACCCATTTTCTAAGCTTGCGTACCTTCCCAATGCTATGCAAGTGCAATCTTATTGTTTTTTCACTAATGCCAAGGGTTACTCCAAGTTGTTGACAAGTTTGGCGTGGATCAGACACTTTCAACTCACTGTTATTAATGATGGATCTCCTTGTTTAAACTGATATTAAAAAAAATTCAAAAACTTTTTTGGGGACCTGATACTTGTTACGTGCAGTATAATTACCTTGATTGTAGAAATAAGTGGTAGGAACCAAATGATGAATAATCTATGGAAAACTTTAACCTAAGTACATCATATGGGTAGGAATAAACACAGTTGTGCAAAAAAATGAGTCCACCTACCTAATTAGGTTGCAAAATAAATCAAGGAGATAGACAAATCACAAAAGTTTTGATAATAATATACACAAGACCAAAATTTTCGAGTTTCATGCCAATCAGTAAAGGAATGAATGATGCCTTACTTTACCAAAATCAAAAGAAATTTTATAAGAAAATGAATAATTTTTAAACTAGAGCAATAACGTAGAAAGAAAAAACATAAGGCGTGAAAATAAACTTAAGAGGAAGGTAGAGGAGTATGCAGCAGCATGCCGTCAGGCTTGAGCAAGTTTGTTGATAAATTTCGGCTGGATCAGGGAGCTCACAGTTAAAACCAGAAATAAAAACCACATAAAAATGATTATTAATTAATATTATGCTAGGAAAAACTGTGCCTCTTCTTTGCCCAGCATACCAACCTGAGAAATCAGAATGATAACGTCTGATAACCCCAAAAAATTCATGCAATTTACAAGCGCAACATCGCAAAGAATACAGATCCGAACAAACTCAAACAGACATTCACTCACAATTTCTACCCTCTTGATATGCCCATGCTCATCCCCCTCTGCATTCTCTCTTTCCTCTACACCTGCTTCCAGCTCTTTCTTTGTCTCCAAGATTTTTGCTACCAGAACCCCTTGTTGTTTCTCCCCATCCAAACTTAACATTTCACTTCCTTCCCCTATCAGCTGCTTTACCTGAAAGCCACAAATGGATGCATGTTACCAGACAAGAAAAATTCCTCCTTCACAACTTTGCATACGTGGTCCACAAGTGAAATAAGGCTCATTCAGCAAAATTTCATGTGTAAATTCAGCAATATTGACAAGTATAATAACATCAGACGGCGTTAACTTTTACAAATATGATGAATTTGATCTTTATATGTTGTGATTATCAGAAGCTACAAATTTCAAATTTTCAGTTTTTTAACAGGACATAAGGTGATAGTAAATAAACTTTTATATCAAAATGAATCCAGCAAAGGAGTTCATAGGAAGCTGGAAAAATGAGAGTAGCAATAAAATGGTTTTTTGTATAAGTGAAAGGTTAAGAAGAACATGTGACAATTGGAAAGACTTTAAAAGTAAGAAACTTATGAATGACATAAATTCTGAGTTTTGGTACAAGCTTACTAGCTGCTTATAACAGATAATGAACAAACAAATAAGGAGTTGATCTGATTCTTAAAATTTTGTCCATTTGGATATACATCCTTCATTATTCGTATTTATGAACCTTAACCTAATCAAAGGGTCCATGCATGGTTTATTAAATGCAATTTTCTAATATATGGAATGATGTGATACTAACTCGCTTCTTACATAGGATATAGAAGGATACAAATTATGAGGTATTTCCAGATGCTCTAGAAACTTGAAATTTGGCACGATTATAGGTTTTTGGTCATAACCGAAGGAAAAAATCCAAAATTGTTGAAATTCCAATTTTAAGGAACTATTTTTGCCCCATAAGAAAATCACGTAAATCGGTGTAGAGGTTTATATATTTGATTTTTAAAATCATTTTCCGTCAAGATCCAAACCAGAGACACACTATCGGAAAGCTAAGACATAGTAGTTTCTTATTTTTGAAAACGAATTTCAAATCCACGTAGAATTAGCATAAATTTAAGTTTCTTTTTCTTCTGAAAAACGTGGTCATTTTTCTGGGTCCCAACAATCAACTGCCACGGCAACAAGTTCAATGCTTTTATATGGGTAAGGAATCATAAAGCTATATTATAATGACATTATTATTAAACTACGTCTAATGAAAGAAATCCAATATTGTAAACATTCAAATTTTTTGAGGTTTTTCGCCACATACTAAGATAAAAATTATGAGGCACTTTCAAATGAGCTACAGCAGGGGTCTCAAACTCAAATCGTAAAACAAAGAAATTACACTTCAAAAGGATTAAAAACATTTTTAAATCTTTAAATTAAAAAAATTCTTTGGCACCGAGCCGAATTATATAATTAGAATGAGATCAGTGAGGGAGCGCATAAAATGAACAAATGGACCACGTGCGGCCCGTGAGTTTGAGACCCCTGAGCTAGAGACGTGAAATTTGGCAAGATTATATGTATTTGGTCAGAACCGATGGAAAAAATTGTAAAATATCCAATTTATAGGGACTGTTTTGCCCCATATGAAGATAAAAATTATAGGGCACTTCTGGATGAGATGGAGACATGAAATTAGGTACGATTATAGATTTTTGAATACAACCATTGGAGAAAATCAGGAACGGTTAAAATTTCAAATTTTAGGAGTTATTTTACCCAATTGTTCAGAATAACCTAAAATGCTTGCAGAATACAAGCACCATCCACTAATACAACATATAATTGTAAAACCACGATAAAACATAAACAGAAAAAAATAAAACCCTTTCAATTTCATAATTCAACAATGTAGCTGCCTGCATTGTCTTGAAAGATAAGTGAATGTTATGCTAGCCCGTGTATGTACTTGGGCTAAGACCTTGCAGACAGCATACATAGCCCAAGTACATATGTACTTTGGGTGACATCAAGTGATACTATCTCCATAGAATTAAATTATACATAAATATTATTTTAAAGCTATAAAATTTGTGCCAATAATTTCAATGAGATTTACTTCTTTTGGTGGTAAAGAAGGTGAAAGGGGTCTGGCTTCTTCCACCAAGAATTCCTTCTCATCTACATCATCTGTATTGTTGTCTCCTCCTCCTGATTGGCCTTCAGTCGGCTGCTCTACCATGATCCCTTTTCCTGTTTTATCTGCAATTCTATCTTGATCTGAAGCAAGAATCATCCCTCCGAGAGCAGATCGCAAGCGAGGTGCATGAGGCCGGGAGCTCCTTGGTCTTGATGAAGCAGTTGCCATGACAGATGCTGGCCGCAAGACTGGTGTAGAAATTGCCATCCTCTGTCCTGAGTTTACATTTGTTTTTGTATCTTCACTTGGGCCAGTACTAACATTATTTAAAAAAATATATTAATGGATTAGGTGAAAACGAAATCAAGGCCAGAGTATTTCTACCAAATTGAGGAAGTTGTAATAGACTACTACCCAAAAGCAACACGAGGTAAATTCAAATGAGAATTAACAAACGAGCCTTATGGCTAAAATTTAACTGACAAAGTATGCCTCTCCAACAGCTATTAAAGGACTAGAAAAACCAGATGGAAATTTTGCCTAAAAATGGCCATCATCAGCGTTGATTCACCAGTAGTATATACTAATTTTTTAATATCTACTATCATGGAATAGTGACTGATGATGTTTGTTTTGTAGGCAATGCATACATCTGATTTTCCTTATTTTATAAATATTTTAGAGTATATGTGTGTGTGTATGTTCTTTATACATTTTTACACCGTTGAAGCTATCGAATTCAAAAGTTTCATGGGCCATCCTATGGACCAAAGGAAGAACTTGGTCTAGGCTTGCAGACCGTGGGGTCTCTTATACCCCTTGGGGTCAACAAAATAGTATTTCCATAAGAATGCATGAGAAATGGTGTGGAGAAACCCCAAAATGCCATGCAGCCCTTCACTGATGTGGATATAAATATACATAAATATTAACTTACGATCACGGGAAATGGCTTATTTTACACATGAAAGACTGAAAATTTTAATTCTGTTCATGTTTTGTCATATTACATGCTAAATCGCTCGAAATTTTCCACTAAGCGCAAAATTTATTGGTTTTTTCCAGGTGGCAATGAAGCTCAATTTCTTAATTGTTGTCCTCTTCAAAGGGAGATATCTACGTATTACGTGGCATGTAAAGGTTAATGCAAGGAAAATCCACACCGTGGCACGCCGTAGAGGAAGAATAGCTAATGCCAAGATAAAGGGTACAATGGATTCATGCCTAAATATAGTCTATGAATACTTTTAAAGTGAGTCAAATGATTTTTGAGAAATATTAGAACATTGTTATCTTTTAGCATTAACATTGAAAGATTTATCGCAACATAAATCGATACATCTACTTACATTTGTTCGGTAACCAAGATGTTGTTTATTGTTTATGTTTTGACTAATAGTATTGACATAATCCATATAATTTTATTGCTGCCTTAAAGGCTTCGGTGCATCTATCCATGTGAATATTCAGTAAGACGTTAATGCATAATTATATTAATGGCAAAACTTTACAATACAATACAATACATAAACTAGTAAATGTTAATGTAAGCATCGCTTGCGTAATTAAGGAATGGGGAACGTTTTTACTGTCACAATTTTGAAGATGTCAAAATCAGGAACAATTTCATCATAACACGAGGCCCTTGCAAACTGGAGGGGCATTACATTCTTGGGAAAGGCTACATTGGACAAAACGGTGCACTAAAATTTAACACCTAAAATGGAAAAGAATCAATTTGTATAGGCTACGACAGTGCCTAAGTCAAAAGTACTAATAATTAAATTTTAAATGCACTGGATAAATAAGTGCCATATTTGTTCAACCACATATTATGAAATCCACATTGAACAAGGGTTGACTGTATTCCCAAAAATCACTAGGAATAAAATCCTCAGAAATTTATGTTGCTAGTGCTATATTATAGCATGATTTGAATAGCAAAAATGCCTGCAGTTAACAATTTTAACAATTTTTAAATTCACATGACATTTTGCCTTTATATATTAATCAACAAGGGAACTGTTGTTGAAGATTACAGATAAGCTATCAAAGATTTCAAGCACCTATACTTGTTCACTCCTATTGAAAAACCATGCCCCTCTAATAGCCATAAATAGGTCGAGAAAACCAATGTTTTTACTATTGGAGAAACAGAGTTTTTCCATTTTGATATCAGCAACAAGATGAGCTCCGTAATTCTTTCTTGTTCACTCATGTGTTAAGAAAATTTATATGAATAAACCAACTGAGAATCGATAAAACTAAAGGAGGTCAATATACTATGTCAAAGATGTATGAAAGGAAGCATATATTTTTTTAACACACCTCATAGAATTCTTCTTTTTGCTGGAGCCAGGTTTGTTATTGTCTTCAACCTTAGGAATGTTTTCAATGATATTTTTTGCAGAATCACCTCTCTGACCAGTTTCCCTTTCAGACACGGGAGGTTCTAAGCTGGGAAAAGCATCTTCGACCTCTTCACCCAATTCAAGCGTATTTCTCCTAGCTGTTCGATCAATCCCCTCCTCCTCAATCACTGACCCTTTTCTTCCACTCTCTTCCACTTTAGCATCGCTTCTTCTTCTTATGTTGAGATCCCTTGCCTGTGCGTCCATCTCTGCCCTCTCATTTCCCTCTTCTGTCATTCCCTTACCCTCGTTATCTCCTTTTTTACTGCTTCCTTCATGGATGACGGTATCGCTCAACTTCCTCTTTTCTTTCGTCAATTGACTCCTCAACTTGGACTCCTTTGCATTTCGTGTTGATCTGTTAAATAACATTGTGAAGAAAAGGAAATTAATTGGGTAAATCACAGACACAGTGTATAGAGAAAAGATATTCTTAGAAACAACGCCTCTATGGAAGTTTAGGATCATATGTACAGTCTCTGAGCTTTTATCCTTTCATTCTTTTCCTTATCATTTACCATAACGACTAAAATACACAGTCAACAACCAATGTACAGAAATAAAAGTAATAAATTAAACATACAGTAGAGCCTCACTAATCTGAACTAATTGGGACTCAGATATGTTCGGATTAGAGAATTTTCGGATTAACCGGGTATACTTTTCGGATTAACCGGGTTTAATTTTCGGATTAACCGGGTTTTACTGCTTACGTAGACTCGTTGCCTGGCAATGTCTTGGACCAATGGGAAGTACTCACATAATGCTCTAATAAGGCGGCGGAAGGGTTAGAGGGGTAATGTGATGTCACGTTTACTTGTGCCTCGTTTACTAACGTTGAGTGTCGCAACTGTGCTACCGTCTTAGCGTACATTTGTGTAATGTAGTGCAGGGCTTTTCCCAGTGTTTTAAATTACTGTCGCCGTTTTGCCCATCTTGTAGAAATGTCCAAAACGCATAAGCACAGTTCGTGTTCGTTAAAAGATAAGTTGGAATTGCACAAACCCACTGACCTCCAAAAGCATTATTGCTCATTGATAATGCTTCATCCCATTCACGGGAATCAGAACTTATTGTGGTGATATAGGCTACTTTCTTGCCTCCAAATGTGACACGGTGGTGCAACCAATGGACCAGGGAGTGTTGCAAAATCTGAAACGTCACTACAGGAAAAAGCTTTTACGATCTCTTATTGAGGGTGAAGAAAAAAATTTCACGATAATGTAGAAACTGAAAAAGATCACAATAAAGGACGTGATTTATTGTGTGGCTGAATCTTGGGACAATGTGAAATATGATATTATCAAAAAGTCATGGAAAAAACTGTTGCCAAATGTCATGGATGGTGTGCAAGATGAGCAAGCACTGGATGGCTTTTTTTTTACATCCTGTTCGGATTAACCGAAATTTCGGATTACCGAGATTCAGATTAGCGAGACTCTACTGTACTTTCAAAAATTTTATTATTCTTTTTCACGATTTATTTTTCCAATTTACTTGCTGCATTCCAAGAAAAAGAATTTTTCACCATCAATTTATTTGCGTAAAGGCTTGTTATTCTCTACAATTAGTCAGTTACACCAAGTCATGCTAATATTTAACAACATCTAATTTGATAAAAATTTGATCCAATCAGTTATTGATCGCTCAAACAAATTTTATAGCAGTATATGTATGTATGAAATACACATCACACAAATGGAAATATTAACAACCCAGTATTGATAGCCAATGTAAGATAACCTAATATGTATTATACTGTAAAAATGGTTTGCAAAGACATCTCTTAAATAACTTATTCTCATCATTAGACACTCTGTGAAGCAAACTTCTACTGACCTCTTGCTATTTTTCTACAAAATAATTCACTCACATTGGTGGCTTTTCGTCACTTTTCTTGATTCTCTTATCCTTTGATCCTTTACTAGCAACTGTTGACCTTTTATCTTTTTCCTCAACTTTTGGAACTGATTTTGCTAAATTTTGTGTACTTCCAAGTTGATCTTTAGGTACTTTTTTTATTGTACCTGTTGACCTCTTAGCTTTAGAAGGTTCCTAAAGGTAAATGTATTCAAAGTAAATAAAGAGAGAATAATAGTATAGCGGGTTCCTCTTATTAGAAACAAGTCGGGAAACAGTTGATTCAATTAAACAGCTGATTCAATAATCCAAAGGCTGCGTATTTTAGTTACGGCAAATAAGGAAATGTTAAAATAAAGTTCACATCCATTTCATATATTATAATTTCATGGTTATGTTAAGTTTTAAATATGATATAAGAAAGATTATAACAGATAAAATTTTAAACATATCACTTTTCGCGTTATTTTAAAAACAGTTATCTAAAGTCCTTTGAATCATGCTCTCCTTAAGATGAGGAATTGAGTCATCTTCCATCGTGTATAAATGGCCAAACTTCTCTGCCAGTCCTCCTCTCAAATGAATTGTTATTTCGAACATCATCTACAATGTCGTATTCTGTCAATAGTAGCTACAACAATTTCCTCATCTATCAAATTCAATCCACTGAACTCATCCTCAACTTGCTCCTCTTCAGTTTTCATTTCTGCTTGATGTGAAGAAAATCTACTTTTCTGTAGCATTTAGCAACATTAGGTATACAACCCTACATCCGTTCATCGCCGCATGATTCAATAAACCGAAATAAGTGATTCCAATAAGGGGAGGTTTTTGAAAACGTTAGATACAAAATGGTTTTGGTTATCTGGTTTTGATTCAATAAAGCGGCTGATTCAATTAACAACCAATTCTAATAAGCGGAATCCACTGTACTTATGAACCATAACAGAATTATTTTATTTTACAGTCTGTGATCTGTTAATGAAAGAATAATAGCTTTAGTGGGTATTAATGCATGAATAAATATGTGGTTATAATATGTACTGAAAATAACAAGTGTTCGGTTAAAAAGAAAAATATTCTGAAATACCTCTTTCTTAGTTTGAGATTTATTCAAATTGTTAGATCCTGTGTTTCCATTAGACTTAGACAACACTCTCTGGACAGCTGCAGAAGAATCTACCTGAAAGAAAACAAAAACATGAAATTTTAGTAGGATCAACAGATACTTTAATATTTTATGATTAATAACTCAAAATTATGATTAACATCTAACCTTTTTCTCTATAGCTTTACCAATTGCTTGCAGAAGCTCATTTGTCTTATCAGGCTCATATCCAGCAACAATCTTAGTTGGTCGGACAGTAAGAGATATTCCACATGCAAGATCTAGCATTAAAAAATGATTTTTATTTAGAAATAATTCATTATTTTAGGAATAATTCTCATTCCTACATTTCAACTCTGGTGCACATATAATACACACATTCACTAACGTGGACATGTCAAGTACTCTAAGATTAAATAGAAATATTTTAACTTTTGTATAAGATAAGATGTGATTGGTGAAAATGAATTCCTTCGAATTCATTATGTAGCTTCCATTTGGCTCCAGTTCAGTTACTTAAATAAACGTAACAATTATTAAAGTATTTACGATAATCAAAATGAATAATACAAGCATGAATACCAGTAATTTTTTGAAATTTTAATTTTAGTAGCCAAACTAAATATTTCACCTTAGAAGCAAAAATAATATACAAGTACTTCTAATTAAAACTATATAGCCATATATAAAAGCAAGTATAATGAAAAACATTTATAATTAATTTTGAAGGTTACAATAAAATTAAGAATTTATCCTGTATATAAATACTTTGTTTCCACCCGTCGGGGACGCAATGTTTTACTCATTAAAATTTGTGTCTGAAAATAATACTAACTGAGAGTGAGATATATTCAGGAGACAATTTAGAATATGTGATGGTTTACTTTAGAAACGCCACAAAATTTTGCCATAAATTTGTTGAATTTTGAAAGCGGCTAAGTAGAAAAGGAATGGCATAATATAAAACCGGCATTTAAAAGCAAACCATTGATGGTTAAATCTTAAATTAGATGGACGCTAATGGAGATACTTCGGTTATTGTTTAAATAATGAATGCGGATAATTCATATTCAGTAGCATCGATTTTATGGACAAAACAAATACTGGCAAGAAATGGCCAATTGACCCTTACGCATAAATTATCCAATGGACTACGACTACAATGATTCTTTGAAAATATGTTCTAAGTTAATTGCGAAATTATAATATTGAGTAAAGCACATTCTGGCGTTCATTATAAAAGACTACTCGATAGACAATGGCTTGCGATACTATACCAGATTAACGAGACGATGTTATGCACCGTTACAACTTTACTCATTACAACTCATACAAAAGGTAAAAATAAATAGAAAAAATAGCGTCGAAATGTATTCCAGGTCTATCACTTACTTACTACATCGATGACCTTCTGTAAAAATGCTATTTTACTTTCCTTGTCCTTCACATTTTCCGAATTCATCTCTACCTCATTAAAAAGTCCATCTAAAAACTTGGTTTCACGAATTACCTGAAATAATTCATAATCACTTACTTCTTGGAAATATAATTTCACAACAACAAAGATCTTGTACAATTTAACTTGCCGTTGTCATTATGTCATGAAGAAACCGAAAAGGAGGTTTGCGTAATAGCTTTTCAGTCAAAGGTGGTCTCTTAACAAATTTTCCCAGAGTATCTTGTGTTTTTTTAATCACTGAAGGTTTTATTTCGTCCCCCATTTTTACTTAAGACAGCAATTACGATTAGTAACCAGTGACATTCCTTCCCGCCGTATCAAATGATTCTTGGGTCGTTGCCATAGCAACCATCACAAAATAATCCGTATGTATATTGATTAATAGCTTCATTTTCGGTCTGATTATGAATATCATACATCCCATTAACCTAAGACATAAAAATAATTATCTATCACAACGTTATGAGATTTATTTGATGAATTATTGCTATATCTATAGTCTTTTGTTTGAGGTGTAGGAATACACTCAAGAGGTGCTCCGTTTTTCTGCGCCTGGAAAGTAGTCCTTGACAGTGTTGCAGGCGAAGCATAGGTTGACGACATTTCAGGGGCTTGATAACGGTCCACAAAATTTATAATATTTGTTTATTACACTTGTTACAGTATGATACAAATCGAACATTACTCAATTAGGTAAATGGTAATTTTTAAAATTATCGTAATGCAATTCTTGGAAATGATTACAGTTCTAACTCGGGGATCCTCAGAACTGGCGCTTTAAGAGACGCCCTAATCTTGTTCTTGATAATTAACATTAATAACGCGATATTAAGAATTATTTATCATTTATGGCGACGAGGAAATGATTTGAATTCAAATTGTGTACTTTAGGTCATTTGTGATGGGGCAGTACTCGGTCCATGTCTATGACGTAAATTATGCAGCTAACATTACATGCGTGCATG
This sequence comes from Uropetala carovei, assembly GCA_036926305.1. NCBI lineage: Eukaryota > Metazoa > Arthropoda > Insecta > Odonata > Petaluridae > Uropetala > Uropetala carovei. The sequence continues at coordinate 11,895,115 of JAXCHB010000035.1, forward strand.
GTTGGGTTGTGGACATACAATTCTTGTTTGAAGTTATTTGTTTATATTTTGTAATTATATTTATTTATGTGACAGTATTTATTACACATTGTTGTTTGTTATGTAAACTTGCTACATTTATATCGTTCAGTGATAATGCCTCACGTATTCAGTTTTTTTATTTAGTTTATTTTATTTCAGAGAATTGTGATCTTGTTAACAGCATTTTGTTTTGATATCAGAAGCAATGGCCGAGAAGAAAAGAATATCTGGTAAATCTTTATATCAATTTGCCGATGAACGCATAAGTGTGTTGGTACTTCTGTTTCGTTTATATTGTTTTTATAAATGTTGAGTTTAAGATCTATATTGGAAATCTATACAGAATATCGCTTTTGAGTTTTACATTTATCAACATTAGTGGAAATTAATCATTTAATTTCATTCTCGAAATTTGTCGGTGTTTTTTATAAATAATATAGATAGCTACTTTGTTTTAGGTAATTGAACACCAAATTAGGAAATTAACTCTCTTGGTAATACATTATAGGTGAGAAAAGGAGTAATTCAGTTGGACGTGTTGCTCTTACAGCCACCAGATCATCTCCCCGCAACAAGTTAAATGGTGAGTGTATGTCTATAGTTGTCATTCTAAAGTGAAGTAGTTATTTCTTAGCTGTCTTCCAGTGTTTATCATTATTTTGAAATATCTACCATATGCTGTAATTTGCTATTCATGGGTTATATCGTGGAAATCCGTATTTACCTGTTGTTTTTTCTCTACGTAATATGTTTGGGTATGAATTTTTAAATATTGCTTTGCAGAGGTTTCATTAGTAAGTGATAAATTATTATTTTTATATCATATTGTGTAAGACAAAAAATTTGAATGTAGAATACATACGAAAAGGAAATTTTATATTGTATCGATCGCATTCATTAAAAGCAAAATATTTCTGCCATTTTAAAGTTTATGCCAACCAATTGAAAGACTCATAATTTTTGTTTACATGAAGTTATTTTACAAGTATTCGTATTACTTTTGGTTTTATATGACGATGCGGAGTAGCATTTCTTAAATGTCTTACTGAAATGCGAAATGGAAGTGTTTTTATTATTTTAGAAGTGGTATCAAGGCATATATGGATACTGTTCAGTAGTTACTTTAGTTAAAGTTGTGGCGCAGTTTTGTAACAATTCTAAGAGAAATTGGGTATAGATGAAAAGTGTATAAGAGGTGATATAATGATATTTATTCTAGTCATTTATTATACAAGCAAGGTATAATTTTGTTGATATTCAAGGTAGATTTAAAAATACTCATATTTAAGTTTTATTTCTTTAATGTTAAATACATGGCAAATAGATGCTGCTTCTTGAATAATTATAACCCTTTTACCTTAAGGTATATGCTTATAGTTTTGAGCGAAGGTCATTCTATGGGGTTCCAGCAATTAGTGTACCTACCGCCAAAGTAATATTTCAAATTCAAAGTACTTAATTATTATAGATGTAGTTGAAAACAACTACCTGCTAAAACTACAAGTAAGTTCTTGTATTCAAGAATTTAATATGTTTGTTTCTTTTAAATTAGGCCCATTGTTATCTTCAGAAGATAATATCCGAGTTTTCATTTGCTGTAAAAAAATTTGGAATCATAAAATGCTCATTTAGATAGAACCTTTCAGGAAATTTTGATTTGAAATGCATGTGTGTAAGCAAACATGTTTTATTAAATTTACATTAAATGGGAATTGCAAATTTTATTATAATTAAGCAGGAAACGTGATATTTTTAGCAGGGTAAGTTAAATGTTACTTTTTTCACTGCTGACATTATTCAGAAATTCTGTATTAGGAATATCATTTTCAGTTTTTGAATCATTCTTTGAGGACTTAGTTGCTAATCAGTTAGTTATTTGCCAGCTTTGGTAGAGGGGTGGTTAGCATATCTAAATCCCAATGTCAGGGTCACAGGTTCGATTCCTACTGAGGGCATGTGTTCGTCTTTGTTATTGTTGTTACACTCATTGTAAAGTGCTGTTTATGAGATAGTGAAAAATAAAATAAATAAAAATAAACTGTTTCTATTTGTAAATGTGTGTTATGCAAAAACAATATTTCTTATATTTCCATATGATATTTATTCATGTTTTATTAGTTTTTAAGATATACCATAATGGTTATAATGAAATGTTTAAGAACTTTTTTGCTATTATAAGCCATTCCACATCCACTAAGTTAGAAAAGATTATCCTTGCCTATGGCATTATCCATCCATGCTCACTGCTCTTTCAAAGTTGACCTTTTAACTTAAAACTATTATTTTTATCCGTTTTAGCAGCTAACAACAGCCAAGCAGATGAAGAGGTAGCAGTAATGGCTAAAAGCAACAGACCTAAATTGGTACAGACAAAGCTAAACTTTGGACGCACAGCTAGAAAACAAATCACTACTGAAGAACCTGTGCCAGTGGTAGATATAACTCAACAAGAAACACCTAAAAAGAGAGGAAGGAAGCCTGGGACAAAAAAACAAGATGATAAACCAAATGATAATTCTGTACAAGAGAATGGCCATGCTGACGTTCCTAATAATCGCAAAAAGCAGAAGAAGAATAAAATCAACGGTATTTTTATTTAAGTTTAAATGAATAATTGCATATTCTTTTTTAATTGTGTGTTGCATCAACATATGGTTTACAAATTACGTGGTAATTTTATAGAAATCTAATTCACAGTTGGTTGCATAACTCTGTGGATATAAAATATATAACTCCTTAACCATAAAAAGCAAATATTTAGAGACAACTCAGTAGAAGTAAAAGGTGATGAAATATAAGGCAGGGAAGAAAGAAAAAGAAATTAATGATATATGAAAAAAAAGCATACTTATAGGTTTATGGAGTATTATAGTATTATTCCTTATCAGGGACCTGTTGTCAATCGCTCATGCGCTCACACACACAGGCACCAATCCTAAGATAGAAAGAATAGGAAAGGAAGCAATACCAGGTCTACAGGAAGTACCAAATTCGGCACCAGGAACCTATTCTTTTTTCCTATTTTTGTGCGAGTGTGTGTGGTTGCTGAGTAGGTCCCTGTTGAACAGATTCACAAACCTAACAGCAACTGTGTGATTTCAGGTCCTTGGCATGGATTACCACCTCGTAAACCTCTTTTATCCTTTCTATCTTAGGATTAGTGCTTACATTTCATCACCTTTTTAAACTTCTCCTGCGTTATCTCTTAATATTTACTTTTTACAGTTAGGATTTATATTTTTTTAAACATTGATCTTAATGTAGGCTCCGCCCCCTTTTTAATTATCTGTGGAAATCATTAGTTCTTATACAAGTGTAAACTTGGGTCATTAATTTTTGTGAATTAAAGTGGGATTTTAGCATTGTTGTTTTTCTTTGTTTTTATGGAGATGATTGGGGATTAATTCTGCTAGTCCTACATTGTAAATAATATTTTGTCAAAATTTCTAATTAATAGAGTAGTGCTAAATTGGTCTGAAACAAATCTGACACTATGTAATTTTCCACTAATTTATTTTAATTATATAGTGTCAGATTTGTTTCAGATCATGGATATATTCCACAAAGTTGCGTCAAGAACTGTTAAATTTAGTGCTAAATTGTTTTATTGTAGATAAATTTTATAGGAATGAGAATCAATATTTTTATTGGAATGATGTTAGGAATTTTACCTTCATGAGGTTCCTTTTCATTTAAGGTGTAGATGAAAACATAGTTTGGATAAAGAGCGAATTTACATCACCACTAAGAGCCAGTCGTGGTACAAGCAAGAGGGCATCATCTGCAAAAGAATCAGACTGCCCTGCAGAGGACCTAGGAGAATCACCTGCTAGTCCTTTGCTTACTTATCCAGGAGATCTCAAATGTGAAGCCTGTCAAAGGACTTTCAGTAATTCTTCAGTAAGTACAACTTAGTCCAAAACATTAGAAGTACAGGTGACTCCTGAGATTCGACCAACTCGAGAATTCGACTGGTCGAATCAACCCTGCCGATTGATCGGTCGAATTAGAAACTAGTTTACGCAAAGTAATTTTCGGCCCGCCCGACCACGAGAGGTTTAGTTTCAGTCTAGACATCGTTATTTCTTCTCTAATTGTTTGAATTTGTGCTGATTCAACATTCGACGGTTCGAGATTCGACCACGCTTTCAGGAACACATCCCTCTTGAATCTCGGGAGTCGCCTGCATTTTGGTATAACTGTTAAATAAAAGGCAATTCTTGTTGTTACTGGTAATGTAGTTGGACATCTTGGCTTACTCGAATATGCTATGAAAATATTGAGATTTTGCCATGGTTCCAAACATTTTTATTTTTTAGGTGCTTAACGTTATTAAAGAATTACATGGTTTTCTTAACAGGGATTCAAGCGCCATTTGAAATTCTGTCTGGATGCTGAAGGACCTCCAGTTGTGATGAAACTCAAGAAACCCCAAGCGCAGACCACTGTCAATGGTGCTACATCCAAGAGCCTGGCTGAGCCAGAAAAAAGAGTTGCCATGCGAGAAAAGGAAGGGAAGGCGAAAGGAGTGAGGGGCAGAATGGAGCAGAGTTCTCTGCCTGAAAGAGCCCACAGAAATGAGAGTGAAGCTAGTAAGAAAGCAGTGAAAAAGACTTCCACTAAAGAGAAGAGAGCGGAGGAATTAAGCAATGCAGATAAGAAGAAAGAATCTACCCCTGAAGTTGGTTCAAAAGAAGGCAGTAAAGCTACAAGGGGCAGGCCTCCAGGTAAGAAGTCAGACGAAGATCCAAAGAAAAGGGTTGGAAGGAGAAGCGAAGGTGGAAAAGCGATGGAAGAAGAAAAGGAGTACAAGGAGGAAGGAGGAGTTACGAAGGAAAAGAACGCGAGAGGTGGGAGGAGGGTTGAAACAGCCAAGGGGATGGCAAAGTACGGAGATCTAGAAGATGAAGAAGAGATGGAGGATAGTTATATGGAAGATAGAGAAGAAGATTTGAACAATGTGTCTGTTGATAGTGTTAGCCTAAGTGACCTCGAGGACATGGATTCAGAAGGAGCCGAGCATCAACTTGGAACGGAGAAATCTCTGAGGGAAAAAATGAAAGGTGAGGACTTATGATTATCCTGTTATTTTTGTTTAAGGTTAACTTTGAAAAAATCATTTTTTAAATGTTCTGCTGGGACTGCAAAACAAAGTGACATGTACTCGTTACAAGAGCATCTCTTTTGTTACCAACAATTCTAGTTTGTAATTCCAACCATTTTTTAAAGTTAAATTATCACAGAGAGTGATTGTAACTGACTGACGTTATATGAAAGCTATGTAGATGATGTGGAACAGTTCAGTGTATAGCAGTGAATACAGTAAAACCTCGTTATTTCAAAGTTCAAGGGGCCAAAAAATTACAACTTCAAAATATCTGGGTTCGAAATAAACCAACTTTCATAAAAATCAAACTTTATTATGATGAATTGGCCTTACAAGTTAGTATACACAGTGAATTCGAACAGAGCTGAAGTGAACACTTAGTTTGCGATTCACAAAGACCACCACATGTGAAAAAAGGCTCCAGTGAATATCCCAAATTTCCCAGTCCATTTCAAGTTACTCTTTTATGCTGCGAAGAAAAGACGTTCAACCGCGCAACAAAAGATTATCATTCATCTATACTCCATACTGCTGCATATATAATACATTATGCTCTTCTTGTATGACATTATGGTAAAACCACTGATGAGCTGAAGCCGGCTCACACGAGCCAGTTGTTAAATTATTAGAAAATATGAAAATTTATTGATTTTATCCTTTCCAGTACATTTTGCCCACTCTGACAACCAATTACCAACAGTGTATGAAATAGAATATATTACAAACTGAACACTTCTTAAACTAGCGGAAGGGTATTACTAAACTAGAGCGATGTGGTGCCCCTGGCATATAGGCATTCTGCCACCCTTATCCAAATTTCCTTATGACTTTTTAGGCGCGTTTTGCCTCCAGCGTGCCTATTGTCATCGGTCTGTCTGGCTGCATGTTCGTTCGCGGCTTCTACCAAATGGATTTTCATGAAATTTGATGTTAAGGACTTACAATCATAGATAATAAGAAAATCGCAAAAATGAATCACGTAAGCCAATCAGGGTTACCACTTTACTGGTGATAAAAAATGAACTTTCCACCGTTTCTCTTAAAGTATTGCTCATATCAAAATATTTTTCAAATAAAAATTGTAGAACTAATAATTTAAAGTATTTCTTTTCCTGTACATTTTTATCGTAGGAGTAGTCGTCATCAAGAAAATCAAACAAGAAAGTCTTAAATCGAGTTGAACTTAGAAAATTTCCTGCATGGTTACTTCTTCATTGTTGCTAACATAAACAATCTCACAAACAAACGTTTAATTTTCTTATGTGTGCATATGGTATTTTTAAATAGGAAGAAAATGGATTATTTATGATGAAGAAAAGAATTTTAAAATACTATTTCCCTTACGTACATGTATATCATTTCTTTCTAATACTCCATTGTATGAAACGCCCATTTGTGATATGCTGTACACTTTCCTAACTTTTTTTTAGAGAGCTGGTTCTTAATATTTTTTCCCAGCTCGTCACTGGGTAAAACCACTAGGTTTTTGTTTTTCTCAGATAAAACAAAGGCATGATCTTTTTAGAGACAACATTCAGTATAACTTCATGCAACGTTATTTAATAATTGGTTCGGTAATAGAAATCAATATTACACAGTCTTTTCTGGAACATATCACTTTCTCATGAGAAAAACCTTGTCAGGTTTGGGAGAGCTTGAGGATTGAGATAATAGGGGTTCTTGCAACTTCTGTTCATTTCAGCTTGGTTCTTTAATTTTGCTATCTGACTGAGAATGTGAGCATTCACAGTGATGCAAGATTCTTTTATTTGAATCATCTTATGATTTTTATTTCACGTTGACTATTAAATAGGGTGACCATATTCCAGCGAGGTGAAAACGGGACATTTGCCATCGTTGTAAGAAACAAGTTAGGAAAGTGTACAGCATATCACAAATGGGCACGTTTTGTGCAATGGAGTATTAGAAAGAAATTATATTAATTAATTTATTTAAAAATCGTTACAATTTGGTCGTATGACTAGGTGGTAACAAGAACTAATTTAACCTAAACACTTCACATATATATACGTTATTTATAATACACCCACTAAATCTATAATACATATAAGAATAATTACAATTTGTACCTGTAGTGAGGATTTTTGCGGGTTCATTGTAGGCCTTCACGGCTACCGTAGCAGTCATGAGGCTCACGAAGTCCTCACTGTACCATACCAAGCAATCCCCAACTTCTCCAACCTGTACGTAAGGGAGCATGCCAGACTAGGACAAAACTCACAATCAAAAGAGAATCCGACTATACTGCGTTTCCAGAGATTGTACGGGTGAGGCATGTCTACGGTTAGACTTGTAGGGTGAGGGGGAGAAAGTGTCAGCCAATAAGAGGTCTTAAATTTCTCACGCCTTTCAAAAATTCTTGATGAGCATTGTTGACACGATTACTCTCTTCTCTTGGTCAGTCCACAGCTGCTGTTGAAATGAGCAAAATTCGAAATGTGGCAACATTGGGTCGTAGCCTAAGCGAAATAACCCGAATGCGGACAGAAAACTGCAAATCTGACCCGTACAACTTCGGGACACGCACTATAGCATTGTCGTTGTCAAAACTCGATGGGAATAGTTAGGTTAAACCCGGGCAGGATATTATACGCGGAGACCAGGTTTGGGACCTCAAATTTATCAATGAACCTGAGGTTTCCTAATCTGACAATTGCGACTGTAATTAACATTTGTTGTTCATTTGATAACTTCCATATTTCCGAGAATCCAACATTTCTACTAGGAATATAAGCTATACTATCGGATAATCTAAATTTTATTTGCGTTTGGCTTCAAATTGGTAGAAAATGGCTTTTTTGATAAAAACGGGACTGTCCCCACGAAAATGGGACATTTGGTCATCCTACTATTAAATAAGTAAAAGGGAGTCACCTGTTTGGGGTGCTATATGCATTTCATGTGCGAGAAATGTGGAACAAAAACGTGATGTGATGGCGCGTGTGCGAACCTTCCGCTTACACAGGATCGAGGTTTCGAATTAAATGAACTGCTCATGAGTCACCGGACCAGATCATGACTTCGAATTTCATTGTAGGCATATTCCGAATAATTCATACCATAACGTATGCAAAATCTTATAATGTTGGCTGGGGACTGATCTTAGCTTCGAATTATACCATGCTTTGAATTATCCGGGATCGAAATAACGGGGTTTTACTGTATAAGGAAACTGTACTCTGTGATAAGACATTGAAACTATGTTGCACTCATTGAATATTGTCCTGTGATTGTACCATACTACATTGTTTAGCTACTCTAGCACAGAAACTCTATGATATATCTATAATATATATAAATAGTTAATGCTGCATATCTGAAAAATTGTTTCATTTTGTGTGTCCTCATGAGGTAGGCATGTTTTATTATTATCTACATAAAATCAAGTTTTAAATATAGCTCTAGTTGTATAAGTTGATAAATACAGCCTCATTGAAGAAATATTGGTAAATTATATACATTGTTAAGATGAATTTTATTTTTAGTGATTTTGTTTACAAATCACTTATGTATTCACTTTGTCTGCCCGTCCGTCCGCCTGTGCAGGCAATATTTCTGAAATGGTTCATCCTAGAGAAACCAAATTTTCAGGATGAGTTACTGCGTATGAGAGCTACACGTGGCAATATGAAATTGTTAAAATTCCAGTTTTCAGGGGCTAATTTTGCCCCATAAGAAAAGCACGTAAATCTGTGTAGAGGGTTATATATTTTCCTTTTAAAATTATTTCCCAACGAGATTCGAACTCGAGTCTTTGAAGACGGAATTCAAATTCCTCTAGATTTAGCATAAATTTATAGTTTTTATCGGATAATAGTGGGAATTTTTCTGGGTCCCAACATTTGACTACCATGGCAACGAGTTCATTGCTTTGATGTGGATACGGTTTTAATGGGAATCAAGAGGCTTATATTTTAATGCCAATAATGTTAAATACGACTAATGAAGGAAATCCGATATTGATATAATCCCCATTGGGGCTGTTTTGCAAAAAAGTTAAGGCTGCTCCATATGACCTAGAGACTTTAAATTTGGCAGGATTATAGAAATTTCGTTGCAACGAAGATAAAATAAAATATTACAGAAATTCCAATTTTTAGGGGCGGTTTTGCCCCATTTCTTATATAATTATAATGCAGTTAGTATTAAACTACAACTGTAAAGTTAGCATAAATTTTTAGTTTTTATTGGAAAAAGTGGGAGCTTTTCTTGGTTTCAACAAAGGAAATATGTACTTAACTACCATTGCAATGAGCTCAATGCTTTTATTTGTACAGTGTATCTTCAAAATCGATGGAAATGCTTGCAGACTGTTTTCAGGGGATATCTCAAGAACCTTGGTACAATTGGTCATGAAATTTGCGATTTTTATTCTGATGATACTGCTAATAATTTTTTTCAAAATGTACCCTTAAAATTTGAATCTTAGATTTTTTTGTAAAAAAATCAACTTATATCTGCTTTTGCAGTACTTCCTTAACTTGTTTATGTTGTTCAAACATCTATGCATATTAATATAACATTTAATGACATCTTATAGGTGTAATGCTTAGTAAAGTCAATGAATTGATTGATGAAACATCTGCAACTGCACCTGGAAAATGCCATTGCTGTGGAGAAGACTTAGAGACTGCACATTTGGTAAGAGATAATTTTTTTCATTAGTGTTAATGTAAGTAATAAATTGAATCTTGCTCTTTGTTAATTATAAATAACTTTATGTATAACACTAGTATAAAAGTCTGCCAATATGATGGGCTATCTTTAGTTTAACTTAAAATAGTTGCCTCTCCCTCCCCCTCTTTCTCTCCTTCTCTCTTTCCCTCCTTCCCCCTCTTTCCCTCCCTCTCTCTCTCCCTTCCTCTCACTCCCTTTCTCTCCCTCTCACTCCCTTTCTCTCCCTCTCCCATCCCCCCCTCTCTCTCCCTCCCTCTCTTGTATTAAAAGCATTCAAAGCACGCTTACACCTATAAGGATTGATATAACAATAGGATTTCAAGGTAGGCAACATCCTGTTAAAATGGCAAGATTTCCCCAAACTTTATGAATTAAAACGTTTAATGCAGGGCCGCTTTATCCAATGGGCAAAGTGGGCAACTGCCCGGAGTCCCCTGATTTTGGGGGCCCACACCACGTGAGTGTCGATACCATGTTCTTAACCCTTAGACAGCAAAACAAAGATTTTATACTGCTCACAAATTACATTTTAAATCACACTTTTTCAATAATAAAATTTGATCCAATTTTACTTGTTTATACTTGTCAAATATTCTAGTTTCAAGAAAAATAGTTTTTTTTTTAAAGTAGAGAGTGGGTGGCCCAAGATCATACTTTGCCCAGGGCCCACCATTGCCTTAAAGTGGCCCTGGTTTAACATCAGAGAGTTCGAGCTGTAGGTGGAAAAAATGAACAGAATAAGAAACTTTATAATTTTTTCTTCAAAATGATTCAGCTTTGAAGACTAGATTAATTCTTCCTAATTTTCATCTAAAAATAATGAAAGCTTGCACGTTGAAAAGTCGATTTTTGTGTGTTATTTTATGGTAAATATAAATGTCTTCCTTGAAGTCGAACCCAGGACGTTTTTTGAGATTTTTTTTCACTATGTGAATTGAGCATTCTTTTCAAATTTAGAGTTTCTATCTCGTTTCTTTATCGAGTTATTCACATTTGTAAATTATCACCAACCAGCCAACACTTCTCCATTATTATAATAGATGCACTCTTTAGTGCCTGTATGTTTTCACCAAAGATATCTATTTTAAATCTCTGATAACAATATGATTAATTATATCGTCTTTAATAAATATTTAATTTTTGCCAACTTCAGATGTTATTGTATGATTGATTACCATAGTAAATTTAACAATAACAAATATGGTAAAATTGATTATAAGATTTCATACTAAAAATGATTGTGTATTGAAGGGCATAATATTTTGATCTGTTTTCAATTTGGCTCTTTATTCTTTTCATTCTGAATTTGTAAGGGAGGAGAATTTGAATGCGAAGATTGTGGAAAGCATTTCAAACTACGTGCCAGCCTTGACCGACATCGAAGAGTTATCCATCTTCAGGGAGAGACGCATGCTTGTCCAGAATGTGATGCTCGCTGCCCTGACAAAGGTTCCTTGGCAAGACACATGTACACACATACAGGTACATATCAAAATGATCCATATGTGGAGCATTCCAGATTCATGCAGCATACCTGTAGTTGATTTTTTAATTGTTTTAATCTCAGGTTTAAAATAAAGTTGACATTCAGAGGCTGTTGTTATGATGTTACTACAGTGAAACCGTGATTTTACACTATCGAAGGGTCCACCTAAAATAAATGTAAAATCGAGGAAAGTGTAAAATTGGCGAAATAATGTAACAAAGAAAAATGTGGGTTGCTTTGTATCATAACTTTGGCAGTTCATCAGAATTATGCATATTTGAATACAATGACATTGTAAATGTAAATAAACTAACCTACACAGGGGTGTGCTGCCAATTATATAACAATCGGGTCGCTATTGTTGCCACCCCTAGCAGGTAGGCATTCCATCCAGCATCGAATTCCTGATCTTTTTTGCAGCCCTGAGATCGTGTTATCTGATCTTTGTGAGAATTAGAAGGGATTTCAATAAAAAAAGAAGAATATTATAAATAAAAATTAAATTTCTATTTTAAATGTTTAAATATTATTAATAACTAATACATCAAGGGTGGTGACTTCGAATAAGCATATTCCATGTACAATTGTTGGGCATCTTTCAGATAATAAATTGCTATGTAACATGATCTAGAAAGTGCCCTTAAGCTTTTGGCATCCCATTATTATCAGACCATGATGTGTCGCTAACCTCCGGATAATGTGGAATGCTTAGCAACCAGATGGCCGAGCATAAAAAATTTTAACAAACAGCTCGCACGAGCCAGGAAGGGCTGACTGCAGCACACCCCAGAACCTACATACCATATTATTTCTTTAACCAGTCAAACAGAGTCACTTCGATACGTGTTCCAACATGCGCATCAACTTGAGCTAAAATACTAATTTTATCACTTATTGTAAATACTTTCCATTTTGCTATTGTTTATTTCAGGCCAAAATAATTAATGGATTGCCACATTTATAAACAATGCCAAGTGCCCTGCAGATATTGTCAACTTCCTATTAAAATGACTGCGATTGACCAATAAATAAATGGATTGTCATGTTGATATCAACTTCCTACTAAAACAAATGACTTCAACTACCAAAGCATAACGGTGAACATGCAAGTGTGTTTGTGTCTTCAATTGGTTGATAAATGGATTGCCATGTGAGGTAGCAAAACTTTCATATGCAAAGATATGCCTATTTTAAAATATTTAAATAAATAAAATAAATTTTGTAACTTTTGATGTATGTATTTTAAAAACACGACCGATTCATCCTGTTAGAGACATCATCAGTCATTGTAAGGCCATGACGTCTCTAATGGGATAAAATCGGTCGTGCTTTTAGAATACATATGTCAAAAGTTACAAAATTATATTCATTTATTTAAACATGACTTGAGTTTGACAAAGTTATGACTAAAACTATTGAATATAGTCTATTTTAACCTTGAGTACAAGTGCTACACTGCCTGTGATTCTTTACATTTTCCAAAATAGAAAATTGTAAACATAAAACTGGGTGAATTTCTGTTGTCAGGACTCGAAAAATAATGTGCAAGTTTGGGGAAAATGTAAATTTGAGGAAACGTAAAATGAGTTAAAATTTTACATTGTTCTTGTGAGCTTTTGGCCTGGACCAGACAAAAAGTATGTAAAATTGGGAAAAAAGTAAAATCTGAGAGCCTAAAATCGAGGTTTCACTGTATCATTAAATTTTTACTTTTATGGTGCTTGGGATTGTCACATCAGTGTCTCATTTGTTTGATTATGGTAAGCTAGGAAAATAGTGTAAACAGATTATTGTGATTCCATGTTCTAATTTTTTCTAAGGAATGTAGTTTGAAATTAATATTATCATCTTGTAAGATTTTAACATATTTTGGACTTCATATATAGAAAGAAAATGCACACTTGCAAGTGAGAAACTGAAGAAGAAAATATGGGATTCTGATGTGTTCAAAAATTAAAATATGGTATATACAAAGGTTTGTTTTAAATGCTGCCTGGGATTGAAATGCTTTTTATGAAAGTTGTCATTCACTGATAAATGATATTGTTTTATATCCATGTAAGTCATGATTCTACAGTTTTAAATTCTCTTTAGGTCTTAAACCATACTCCTGTGTCCGCTGTAAGAAACAGTTCAGCCGAAAGTACCATCTGGAGAGACATATTGTTCAAACTGGTTGTGATGGAAATCCCAAGCCAACTTATCCATGCCAGGTATTGTTCTCATAATTTCACTTTTGGCTGTATTTTTTGCTGTTAAGCCAATTTCACAAATAATCAGTTAAAATATGCTGCTTATAAATAATATGTTATTGCAAAGTTGAGTTGCCCAAATTTGACATGGCATTAAAACTTTGCAAATCACTTAAAACTCTACATTTTTGATTCTTTACAAAATGCTCAGAATATTACCATTAGGTTTGGTTAATGAGCCTCATAATTTTCTATGTATTCACATTTAGGTTTGCGGTAGAATGTTTAGCCGCAAAGATAATCTGAGAGAACATCTCAGGGCCCATGCTGGGCAAGTGAAAAGAAAAAAGAAGTATTCTTGTGAATATTGCTTGAAGGAGTTTCATGGAACATCACTTCTTCGCATCCATGTACGCACTCACACTGGTATGTGTGCCTAACAGAAGCATTTTTTAAAGTTTAAAGTCATTTTTTGTGGTAGAACTTGAAAAATTACACTGATGATAGATTTCCTGTATTTTTTCTAAAAGCTCGTATATATTACATATTATATATAGTGCATTCAGTAATCATAAGTTCTAGAAGTAATGTGTTTCAGTTTTATTATTATATAGTAAGTATTATAATCTGACTAGAGGCACAGTAAGTCCTAGATTTTAAACTGTCCTGCTTTTCGTCGTTTCGATATAACATCATTGACGAAAATTGACCGTGGCACTACGTTGTGCTGCTTTGCTACTGTGATAACTAGCTACAGTGAAAACGAGTATCTATGCGATTTCCTTAATGTAGCTATATTGATCCTCAAATGTTGTTAAATGGATCCTCTATAATAAAAAATTAGGTACATGAAAAACATGGCGACGGAATTATTAGAAATAAATTTTCCTATTTTACGGTAGACTAGTGTAGGTATTTTTTTGTTGAAAACTGTTTAAGAATGTTTTTCATTTAACATGAAGGTCATTACTTTATTTCTGCCACCATTTCTCTCTCTCTATTATTTTGATTTAACAATGTTTTGTGCTGTTTTAAATGACAATTTTATGCAAACATTTATCAAATTTACCTCAGGAAAAGTTTCGCATGACGTCTTGATATTCACAAGTGAATTATGTATGTTTTCATCCTTAACATTGTTACTGGATGTATCTTTTTCTATCTAAAAGCAATGTTGATTCAAGTGTAGGAGCAGGCAAATGCAAAAGAGAGGGTGGAATGATATTTGAGTCAGCAGACACGCCCAAATGTGCAACCCTCCTTCTCAGTAGAAGAGGCACCGTCATACAATATATCTCTTCTCTGATGACGCCTACAAAGTCATCTAATTTGTAATGCCAAACAGATTGGGACACGTATTGTGTCAGAATTTTTTCTCCTTGTTGGCATTGCCTGTTCCATCAAAGGCCTGCCTATTTTTTAGTGTTGAGTCCTGTCCATTTTTCAGTGTTGAGTGTGTTCTGACATAATTACGCTCGATATTTTAATTTGTTTAAGTTGCACACAACTCTTAAACATAGATGAAAATGTGCAGAAAGTGCTTCAGCGAAGACATCTTGTAAATCTATCAATTTGGAGGTTTAATTAGAGATGCTACGGCATTTTTGAAGCTGGAGAGCGTGGTCACGAAAATCGTTATACGTTGTTTCACTTTACGTTGCATTTCACAGGAACGCATCCTCGATATAAATCAAGGACTTGCTGTACTTATTGATAAAGTGCATGGTAGTTCTGAACATGTCGAGACTTTTTTATCACATTTCAGTATGTATCTTCTACAATAACCATCTCTATCTACTTCTGCAGAAAAGAATAATGGTTTGATCTATATGTGATCATATTTTTAGTTTTATATGTTTTATCCATTTAGAATACTTACAAAGTATCTGCGATATTTACCTAACTGTAAGACAATTATTTTTTTCTTTCAACCATTAATTGTGCAAACAAAGAAAAACAAATAAAAAAGCATTAACAGTCATTATAACTGATTTAGTATGGTTTAAACCACATTTATCTTTGCACTGCACATTGTGATGACAAATTTTTAAGATTTAAATAAAAAATACGTCCAACAATCTTGTTTAATTTATTTGCTCCAAATGCCTTATAGTAAAACATTCTTTCCTCATATTAGCTTCCGTGTAGGGGTTCACATTATATTCAAATTCATCTTATAGTTGAGTAAATACAATAATTTGTACTGTCAACGTGTATTAGAAGTTGCTATCTTAAGGACATTTTTGTCAGGCATTACCTCTGTATTTTACGTTTTCCAATGAAAATTTTTGTATATTCTTGCATGAATAGCATTTTCATTTCTCATGTGGTCTAATTTTTCTTTTAGGGGAAAGGCCATTTGTGTGTGATTTCTGCCAGAAAGGATTTCCATCTTCTGGTGCAATGAAAAAGCACAGGCGCATGCACACAGGCGAAAGGCCGTATGAGTGCAAGGATTGTTTCGCCAAGTTTTCTGCTAAGGAGACACTGAATCGCCATGCTCGCACGCACACAGGTCTCAAACCTCATGTCTGCAACTATTGCGGGAAGTCCTTCATTCAGGCATCACAACTTCGTGCTCATGTTTTCCACCATACAGGTGAGGATATCTTACAACTTGTCGAATTTGGGAAAATTTCCTTTGTAAAAATATTTTAAGTCATTGAAAGATTTCATTTAAAAATGGGACTAGTTATAATTTTCTACCTTAATTATATGCCAAAAGAGGTGATTCAGGATGTGAGCATAGACAGAGTGAGGCATGGTGTTGGCACACACAGGGGCTTGAGCCCCTAGTGCTCCTCAATATCATATACTATACCCGTTTTCTACTCTTATGAAGCTTGACCTTGGCGCAGCAAATAGCCAATCAGAGTGTTTTCCCCTTCCACCACAATTTGAAGTTTTCGAGAGGTGCGGGAAAGTAGTACACTCTTGCCAGATATCTGCTCTTGAAGAAAGTCGCATGCGAACGCTAAGGCATAAACAAGGTAGATCTGGCAATGCAGTCGATCTCGGAGCGATGTGAACAGCACGATGGCGAGAGAGAGACTGACTTTCTCCCCTCTCCATCGACAGTCTCTCGAGCTTTCATTGGCTGCAGCAGTAAGCATACAACTAGGATTTTCAAGGTCAAGCTTCGTAAGAGTAGAAAACGAGTATAGTAGATGGTGCTTGCATTCTGCAAACATTTCACCCTACCCTACCTACTCTAAAAATTAGAATTTTAACGATGGTGGATTTTGCCCATTGATTGTGGCTGAAAACCTATAATTGCACCAAATTTGAAGTCTCATAGTCATATGGAAGTGCCTTAATTTTTATCCTGGTATGGGGCAATAATTTGGCAAAACCACTCCTAAAAATTGCAATTTTAAGACTTTTATATTTTTTCCAATGTTTGTTACAAATCCACACATTTCTGCCAAATTTTAATTATGTAAAACATCTAGAAATGCGTTTATATTGATTTAATTGTTTAAATTTTATGAATTTTTAATGGTCATAATATAAACTTTGTTGCAATTTTCAATATTAATTACTGCTGGAACGCCAAGCTCTAACTTTCTGAAAATTTTCAGCTACCTAGTTCAACCGAAAGTACAGAAACATTTGTCTATTTGTTTAACTTTTATGAATTTTTAACGGCCAGATAAATAAATATATTTAAATTTCTATAATCCTGTTTTGGTCTTTAGCAAATTCTACCGTTAGAAAAAATTCCAGCATTGTAACATTTAGAAATACCCAAACAATTAAATATTTGTTTGAATTTTGGGATTTTTTAACAGCCAAAAAATAAAAGTTTATTTTTGATTTTTACTTTCTCCACACGTAGTATAGGGAAAGTATTGCGATCACGAAAAAAATCGACTTCGAGATTTCAATGGAAATACACGTTTTGAGGTCCCTAGAACACGTTTAGACTATTTTAGGAATGATGTGTGTGTGTGTGGATGGATGGATGTGATTGTGGGTGCTCTAACTCAAAAAGTACTTGCCATATCATTACCAAATTTCATATATAACGCTTTGGTATGAGCACAAAGAGCTGATTTGTTTTTGGACAATACCGGTTAACCGGAAGTCGAGGTTTATTCGAAACCTGATTCGGTTTTTGCAATATTTCTCCGATAATACGTCATTATTGCATACATTGACTATTACAAAAAATTTAGAAAATATAATTTCCTACATCTTTTATTTGAAACAATTTTCCATAGCAGTTATTGTTTAGGAATTATTTATAAATAATGTGTTTTCGGTGTGTAGTGGTGAATTCTGTAAACGTATTCGAAATATAATTTACAGCAGTAAGGATGACTGTGTTCTTTTACGATACAAAATAATTATTTTGCCTTATAATAATTTTTGTAATGATTTAAATATCTGTACCCCAAATATGGAGAAAGTCGTGTTGGTCACATCAGATTTTTGCAACTTGACCTACCTACTTGCCAAATTTCAAGCATCTAGCACATCTGGAAGTGCCTCATAATTTGTATCCTACTATATCCTCCTATGTAAGAAGCAGCTATATATTATAGATTATACATATAGTTTCTGCGATCTTTATGTCCTTTTTTCCCATGTAAAGTGGCACCCATGCCTGCACTCAGTGCACCACCGGCGGCATAAGATCCAGGGACATATAAGTCCATGAATATTTTTTAACTTTCTAGAACATTCAGTTATGTGGATTTTTTATATATATATATATATATATATATATATATTGTTTGCTTTTAAATACATATTAAAGTTGGTTTCTTTAATTTTATTTTAACACAATACTTAATTCATGCATACCAGTCATATTTGAACGGCAATGACGCTAGTATATAATATATATGTAAATATAATATGTAAACTTCAGTTTTTAACTAATCGTTGTAAATTATATATAAGAAAAAACAACTGTGTTTCAATGCAGGAGTTCCTAGAATGGAGAGTTAAAAAAGAGTTGTCTTAATTCAGAAATGTGAAATTTTGGGTATACTACATGATATTATAAATACATTAGACAAGAAGTGTATTAATATAAAATAGAAGGTAAAGATGCTAAAAGACATCGTGCACAGTCTGCAATTTGGGAATAAAAATAAGCCTAGTCTTAGGCTTAACCATTTAAAAAATTTTCAAAAAGGTATTTTATTGGAAGAGGTCACACTGTGTTTTTGATGTATTATTCTATCAAGTACCAGTAATTTCATTTTTTTATGTTTTGGTAGTTTAATGCGACTAAACTCTTTGTTTGCCAAGACAAATGACAAAAATATGTTATATCAGAATAGTGTGTTAATGGGCAAAAAAGTAGCTTGAACTCACTAAAGACCACTGAACATGCTGCATGTGCCATTATATACAGTAAACTCCCTGTTATCCTGCCTCTCAATTTTTTATTACATCTAGTTCAAAATGTTACCGATAAAATTGGCATTTTCAGCAATTTTTTGTTTATATCTAATATGGAATATTACTGCTAAAATTGGCACTTTTGACAATTATTTTTACATGTAATTCGGAATGTTACCGCTGAAATTTGTGTTTTCAGCAGTTACAATACACAATTGTTGATGCTTCTTGAACTCGGTGTTTGTGTTAAATAAAATATTTCGCACACCCTTTTTAAATACCTCCTAAAACTCCAATATGCGCTAAAGGTAATAAAAGGAAACAGGTTGTGCTAACCTTAACCTGGAAACTTGATATAATAAAACATTTAGAGAAAAGTGAGAATGCAATGTTTTAATGAAAGAGTTCAATGTCGGTTCTTCCACTATTTATGACATTAAGGCACAGAAATCACAGTTAATGAAATTCATTACGTCTTCTGAGACAACTAGAAGAGTTGAATATTGGTGCACTCTTCATAAGCCGAAACTTGAGCAATTGGATATAGGTATTTATGAATGGTTTTCTATAAAATGTTCAGAGGGATCCCCTACTTTTGGGCCAATGTTGATGGGAAAGGCCAAAGATTTTTATGAACAAATGGAGATTAGTGAACCGTGTGCATTTTCAGATAGATGGCTAACACGTTTTAAGATCAGATATCTCGATGTTTCGGGTGATAAAAAATCGGCCGACCAAGAAGCTGCTAATAAATTTTGTGAATTTTTTGAAACTTAGTTAAGGAATATATGTATAACTATCCAATGCATTTAATTGCATTATTTTAATAATTACTAACTGCACTGTATGTAATGGTGTCATGATTGTGTGTCACTATTTGCTTCTCTTTTGTTTAATATCAATTTGCCTCAAGAATTTCTACTAATACATTGTGTTGTGTGAGGATAATTTCTCTCCTTTTCTCAGGCAAGGAAGCAATTTTTTTGTTGGAAAATTCTAAAGGTTGGATGAAGTTAACCCTTACCTCACATTGTTATTAGAACAAAAGAGAAGTTAATAGCGATAGGCATACAAGAAATTATTATTAAATACTAAAATATTGCAATTAAACGTGTAGAATACTTGCTTATTTGAGTTTCATTACTTCTTTGAATGTCAAGGTATTATTTAAGAACAATTGAGTCGAGTACCTAAGCTAAAGGTTAGCAATTCCAAGGTGAATGTATAATTCGGCATCTGTTTCTTATTTTGGTATCCAAATGCTTTATTGAAGCCTATCCAATAAAACTCTTAAGCAACCGTAATATTCACTTAACCGGAAAACCAATTCCCCAGGCATTCCAGATAACTGGGAGTTTATTGTATTAGAGTTAGTTGTGAAAAACTAGGATTTTCTATGAGCAACACTGGCAATTTTAGGAGATTTTTCGCAATTTATTCAGGGTGATGGCACTCAAAGGAATAATATCTCAATGCAGTCATTCATTATTGTATAAGTTTATAGACTGTTGGATATATCTGTTGTTGAATTAGATAATTATTAAGTCTTAAGTAAGCCAGTGAAGTAAAAGTCAATTCAGATTCTAATGTAAGTGCTTCTTTTTATTTTCCTGCTGCTAAAGTGAAAGCAGGTAATGTGCATAGTTTTAATGGTCTCTGTATTGTATTCTTCCATTCATAAATATTGGAACACTTAATACTTTTACATGAGATAATTGAAAATATTCTATTAACTGGGTTGTAGTGTAATTGGTGTCAGTTGCTATATTTCTGAAACTGGAATATGGTTTTGGTAATGACAGTTAAATTTTAGCAGAGTTTTTTGACATGATAAAATTAAAA
Organism: Uropetala carovei; assembly: GCA_036926305.1. Lineage (NCBI taxonomy): Eukaryota > Metazoa > Arthropoda > Insecta > Odonata > Petaluridae > Uropetala > Uropetala carovei. The sequence goes on from JAXCHB010000035.1 coordinate 11,915,816, forward strand.
TTTCATGTTTTAGAGATAGTAAGCTCCCTTTCATGCTAATTTACAATTCAATAATTAAGCTAATGAAGTGATTATGACTATACAGTTTTTCTTGCTTTGTGAATTCCAAAACTCATCAAATTTTTCCTTCTGTGTAAGCTAAGGATGCTGAAGGTATTTATGCATTATTTTAAAATAATAGTGTAGCTTTTTAATTTCATTTTATAAATTTCATGGATAAATTAAAAGAAATTTAATTGTAGTTCAAAATTAGATGCCTAGCATGTAGATAAAAATTTCCCTCAATCCAAGCCTACTGTAAAAATCTTTTTAAAAATCAAATGGGATTAGGTTTCTTTGTCTGCCCTTCAAATACTTTTCCAGCATATAATTTTTTAGTATATTTCACGTTACACATGTAGATTAGCTTTATTGTTGAAAAGATAATAATTTAACTCATAATCTTATGATGTGACTTATCTATTGATTTGAAAATCTATTATATGGTGCACAACAACTAAGATACCCTTGCTAAAGTTAGAGGTAGAAGCACATTTTCTAAAACATTTTCATTGTTCTGGTTTGCCTCTCCCAGCTGGCAAATTCATAGATTGATAAAACCTTTCAAATTTAAAAAAATGTCAGTCTCTTAAAATAAATATGATGATGATGAGCAGTCAGACTGAGTGATCGCATAAGCATGTGTTTTTTCTTTTAAGAAAAAGTGCAGACAGTGTTAAAAGCACAAAATTAAAAGTTGTGATACATTTTTAAATTTCAATTCTAAAAGTCAAGCACAAAGGCAAATTGCATTTATTACTTTTGTATAATCTTGATTGAACTATATAACCATTTTATTCTGGTATTTTGATTATACATATATACAGTGCTTTTTTTGTAAAAAAAAGTGTTTGATAAAATGCCTCTCCCACCCACCCCCCTCCACCCTCTCCCTCTTTTCTGTTGAATTTATGATGAACTTTTAATAACAAAGTTGATGGTAAAAATCAAAATGTTTAACATTTATAGAAGCCATTTATTACTTTAAGTTTTAAAGAATTAAAAAACTGAAAATGTATCGAAATTAGACGTGTGTCAACATTGCTCTGAAAAATGTGCTGGTACGCCGTACCGGCACGTACCATCACAAAAAAAGCACTGCATATATATATTTTTTAAGATTATACTATAATGCTTTCATTGCTTTCCTACCAAAAATAATTGATAAGATTTTGAGTTATTCGATTTAATTCCTAAACTGTTTTGCATATTGAATCAGAAATCCTCATTTACAATTTCCCAAGTTTTATAGTAACATTAAATTTTGTAATTATTAATAGTTTAATTGTATATTTTGTTAAAACATCGACTATTATTCTTATCTCCTATTTTTTGTTCTATTTACTTGATTATTTCCCTTATATTCCCATTTAGGTGAAAATGGATTTACGTGTGACCATTGTGGCAAGGCATTTAACAGACGTGCCCGCTTACATATGCATGTCAAGTATGTCCATGAAGGTGCCAGGCCTTTTGAGTGCTCCAACTGTGGCAAAACATTTGTGAGGAAAGAAGACCTTGTGAGACATACAGTGCTACACTCTGGAGTCAAAGGTCAATACTTCAATGTACTTCTCTCCATTATTCATGGTCTTTCTTTTCAACTTGCATAATGTCTTGTTGAAAGCCTTTGTGTGAATAATACCTATTACTTTTTAAATTGAAGGATGTTTGTATATTGAAAGTTGAATATTTTTAAATGGGTAAAATCATTAATGGAAAATATTATTACAATCATCATCATCATAGGTACTCTGTCCATAGACAGGTCCATGATTATTCATGTTAAACTTTGTTCTCCTCATACTCCTATTTTCCACAGTCTTCTTCGTGTCTTGATAGCTCTCTTTCCCTTTCAAGTCGTCTATCAGCTGAAACCTCTTCTTACCTCTTTCTCTTTTTCCATCCAGTTTTCCTTCTAGCACTTCTTTAATTATGCTCTCTCTCATAAAAATCACAGGTCATCGTAGTGGTTTACCCTAAGATTTTATCTACTATTAAGCAAGCCCAAACAATTCTAATCACCATAGGTATGTCAACAATACCATATTACAAAGTGGTGAAAAACCTAGGTTTACTTATAGATGAAATGCTGTCCTGGTCACCACATATTCTGAACATGTGTAGAACAGTAAATTCATCTCTCAGTTCTCTGAGAAAGTTAAGTACCAGCACTTGTTTCCCTCAAAAAGCACCTGGTGTCTGCATTAATTATTCCTCACTTTGACTATGTTGACATAGTGTACCAGGAGCTCTCGTTAAAAATTCAGAGAACAGATAATGCCTGCATTAGATATATTTTTAATTTGAAGAAATCAAACCACATTTCAGAATCTCTTTTTAAACTTAACTGGTTAAATCTTGAGTCCTGGAGGCGCCTCCACTTACTTTCCTTGCTCTACGAATTGCTTTCCTCCAACAAGCTACATTATCTTCCCACTGAATTCAGAAGTATTAACACGGTACATAACCACAATATTAGAGGGAACCATAAACTCCTTATTCCTTATCATATATCCATAATCTTCAACAAATCCTTCACTGTCTCAGTATCTAGACTATGGAATGAACTACCACAAGCAATAAAAAGTGCATACTCACTCACCTCTTTTAAACGATGCTACTATCAATATCTGTTACCACTCCAAAGGAATTGCACTTAATGCTTCAACCTTTCTTAATTTATCGTAGATGTAATGTTTGACAAAACAATACCTATTGTACTTAAATTATGTTTAACCCCTCAAGCATGCACGACGACATAGGTCGTCCTGTGCAGCGTCAACTTTAACAGCTCCTATGCCCATTGCTTTTTGAGTTTTAGACATAATGTAAACACGGCCTTAATCCCCTTGGGTGACTGAACCTTCCTATATAAATATTACGCACTTCCCCTCAAAGATTGTTTTTACCTGGGTTTTCCCCTTACTCAAAGATTTTTTTACCTGGGTTTTCCCTCCTCATCTAGTTGAGTAAAATGGCATCCACGGGTAAGACGTATTCTGAAGTAGATGCGCTAAATATCATGGAATAAGAAGAAAGTGTCGACGAAAGTTTTGTTTCTTTTGTGAGTAATAGTTCTGAAGGGTATTTGTTAACTTCTGAAAGTGAATTTGAAGATGAGGAAGGTGTTGGTGTCAAATTTGAAGAATGAGAGCAGCAGATTCCCCGTGTTTTTAAGTGGAATGATATCGACAGTGCAAATATAGTTTCTTCTTTTGACTGTGAATGTGAAAGAAAGGTGAATATTAATATTTCAAGTGGTAGTCCACTAGAGTATTTTGAAAAAATTTTTGACGATGGTCTAACAAAACTTATCGTCGACGAGACCAATCGGTATGCAGTCTTTTTTGGAGAAAGAGGAAACCAAAATAAATTTGTTTCGAAAGTCTCGGTTTTTGAAGTGGTATCCTACTTCTCCTGATGAAATTACAGTTCTTTTAGGGATGTTTCTTCTTATGGGAATTATTACTAAGCCGAATATAAAGATGTACTTCACTCGGAAACATCTTGAAACGCTATTTATAACAAATGTAATAACCGAAGAAAGATTTTCTCTTCTTACTCGATTTTTGTTACAGTACATTCCATTCTACAAAAATGGCAATAAAAAAGACCATCTATCATTTCGAATAAGACTCATTGTTGAGATATTTGCGAAATATTTGGATTGTGGAGTTGAGAAGAAAAAGGGAAGGCCAACAAGGCTAACAAGGCGTCACTTCTTAGGAGAAAATCCCCCTTCAGGAAAGAGGAAAGTTGGGATGAGGGAGTGTTGTTTGCACGAGGAAGGGAATAAGAAAAGAGACGTCCTACCAGTATAAGCAATGCAACTCCATTTTTACAGGATATTATGTTTGAGGAAAGAATTTCTTTCTATCGAAATTTCTGCATTTTGGGGATAATAATGACAAAGATTTAATCCATAGTTATACCAAAGCTTAGTTATTGGCACAGAAAGTTGAACCGGAAAGGGATTCCCGCAAAACTAAAAAAGGAGAGCAGCAACACTGCTAACTGGGCATCGCTTCACAGAAGAGGATCCCTCTTCAGGCAAGAGAAGACTCAGAAAAAGGAAGTTCATTGTTTGCACAAAGAAGAGGATAAGGAAGGAGCCAACTTGTCAATTTAAAAACTGCCCTGGAAATCCTTCTCTGTGTTTTGTACCATGTTTTGAAATGTACCACACATTATCCAATATGGCAGAATAAAGTTGAAAGTATGATGGATATTTGAAATTATAAAGTAAAAGTGTAAAGAAATTAATAAACAGCAAACCATTCATGCTTAATATTATTTATTTTTTTTCAGATTTTTATTTTAAATATTTTCCGAGAATTAAATTAAAATAACACAGATTGCATTCTCGAGATTTAAATACCCGAGAGAGCCATTTTTAAATCACGCTTGAGGGATTAAAGTTTTCTGTTATTATTATTTTTAGGTTCCATGTTTCCTTTTATTTTCAGAGATATTGTTTTAACTTCATTTATTGATTGATTTAATGTATCTTTGTAGGTTTCATAGGTTTATACACTCTCTTCTTATGTGGGTGTTTTCTTATAGTGCAGTGTTTCTCAAGCTTTTTTGTCTGCGTCATCCCGTGTTCAGTTATGCGTCACCCTGTTTACAGTTCAATCACCTTCAAGTCACTTTTAAAGAAAAAATGAGCTTTCCCTGCCACATAAAGATAAAATTCTGGCATTTAAATGAGCACGCATGTTTATTCTTCTGGTTTTATTCATTTTTATAAGCCAGAATATGATACAATATGAATTTATCAAATATTCGCATTACCCCTCAATAACCCTCGCATCAACCTGGGATGTAATGTCACCCCGGCTGAGAACCACTGCTGTAGTGTAATTAGTTGATCTTTTCTCTGTTTCTTTCCTCTTTTTGTCTTTCTTTCCTCTATTTTCTTTTTTTCTTTTTCTTTCCTCCATTTTATTTCTTTCTTTTTCTTTCCTCCATTTTCTTTCTTTCTTTTTCCTTTATTCTTGTGTGTTTTTTTTACAGGTCCATGCACCCCTTATTATGCAAGTGCTATCCTGTAGTGCATTTATTTGTTCTCTTTTCTATTTCTTCCTTTTATATATGTTTATCCTATACATTATAGTGCAATATATGATGATTTGTTTAGTGAATATTAGTAAGCTTCACAAGTTTTTCACACTCCCTTCTGTATAGGTGTTTTCCTGCAGTGGGTTTTTTTTATATGGATGCAATAGTCCTTATTTTTCCCACACAATCTTCTTTTTACGGTATTGTATTATTATTCTGTTATTATTATTTCTAGTATGTAATATTATATTTGTATCATGACAAAGGGTTAGGTCAGGGGTGGGCCAACTTTTTACAAGACGGCCACATTAGCAGTTCTGGGTGGTTAGGCGGGCCACATTAGGTCTTACATAGGAAGTCATTTGAGAGAATGCGAAGGGTTCTGTTAGTGAAAATCAATTATTAACAAATTTTGGTACAATAACTTCGCTATATAAGGTTTTTCGGTGATTGTTTGAACCACCAAATGTGAAATTTACTGTTTCACATTTCACGGTTCTCATTTATAAAGGCATCGGGGGCCACATAAAATGCTCTCGCAGGCCTGATGTGGCCTGCAGGCCGCAGTTTGCCCACCCCTGGGTTAGGTGGAAGATGGGACTTCCTAGTCTCAATCTTGCCCCAAATAAAGACCATATCTAATCTAATCTCTCTCCTCAGGTAATGTCCAATCCAGTTCGCCTTCCTCTTTCTGATGGTCTGTATAATCGTTCACTCCTCTTTGTAGCACTTCCTTGTTTTTCGTCCTATCTGTCCATTTTATCTTCAGCATTCTTCTCCATGCCCTCCTGTCCAAGCTTTCCAAGTATTTTATATCATTTTCCCTGAGCATCCATGTTTCTGCCCCATACAAAGCTTTACTCCATATATAGCATTTTATCAACTTCTTGCAGATACTCTCCTTTATATTCCCCGTTAGTAGGAATTTCTTTCTTCTGAAAGCGGCTTTTGTTTTAATTATTCTAGTCTTGATTTCGTCAATACATTTTGCTTCTGTTGTTATGATGCTTCCAAGGTATTTATAATCTGAAACTTGTTCTAATAGCTTTCCTCCAATACTTACGTTCAAATTTTCTTCTTTACCTCGTATTCGCATGACCTTGGATTTTTCTGTTTATTTCCATATTATTTTCTACCTGTTATTACTAGTCTATTTATCATTTTCTTGCTAAAAGTACTTGATCATCTGCGTATTTTAGTGTTCTTATAATCCTTCCTCCAATTTTCAAATCTCCTGTGTGAATAGCCATGTCTAACTCCTCTGCCAATATTTACTCTACTGATATCCACATTCTCCAGCCTTTACAACTTGATTCGCATATAAATTCCTGATCAGTCTACTGTCTTTCTAGTCTACACCTAAATCCTTTTATATCCTCATCAACATTACCCAGTTTACTCTATCAATGACCTTCTTTGAGTTGACAAAACATATGCAGAATTCTTGGCTGTACTCAGTGGCAGATTTAGGCCTTCAGAGGCAGGAGGTGCAAAGATTAATCTGAGGCCCCCTCCAGAATGTGATTCATTGATTTACTGTACGAAAATGAATGAAATAAAAAACCTTTTTAGTTTATACAACTTTTATATAAAGGCACTAAAAATCTAAAATTAAATTAAATTTTGACAGGGTGTGTTATCTCTTGTGTTAGGATCAGGGACCTGATCCTCCCAAATTTTTCGCAGACCAGTGGTCCCGGACCATGGTTCTCAAAAATTTTTCGCGGACCAGTGGTCCGTGGATCCTGGTCCGCAGCTAAAAACCGCAGACCATTGTCCGGACCAAGGATCGGATTGGGTCCCTGGTTAGGATACTAATTAATGAAATTTGAACGCATCTTAATATAAAAGTTGTGTGGCTTTTGCAAAGCTGATCTGATGGATCAAGAAATTTAATACTAAAGAATTAAAAATGTAATAACAAACATCAACATCCCAAACGTCAAACATTCCTGTAGATTTATGATCAGCTGATAGTTAGTTCTTTAAATGAAAATGCAAAGGCTTTCGGAATGAAAATAAATACAAGGAATACAAAAGTTATGAGATTTTCCAAGAGTGGGAATACCCAAGTCAATGTTACAGTGGATGAGAAAAGTCTGGAGCAGGTAGAATTTTTTACTTATTTACGTAATATTTTGTTAAATGATGGAAGAAGTACGTAAGAGATCAGGACAAGGATAGCAAGAGCAAAAGAGGCATTTATGAGACAACAAAAGCTGTTGACTGGCAGCTTGAGTAAAGAGATTAAATAGAGATTAGTGAAAACCCTGACATGGAGTGTAGCATTATATGGGTGCGAGACATGGGCAATGAGAAAAGAAGATGTAAGGTATGTGGAATGGTGTAGATTAGAGAAAATCAGTTGGACAGAGAGGAAACCGAATGGGAAAGTTATGAATATAGCAGGGAATGAGAGAAACTTAGAGTAATAAGAGATAGACAGAAGAAATCAGTGGGTTAAAATTTGAAAGAATGGTTTACTGAAAGAAGTCATAGAAGGAAGAATGTTAGGAAAGAGGCAAAGAGGTAGGAAGAGGATAGGTATATTAGATTCATTGAAAGAAGGGATGGGATAAGAAAATTTTAAGAGAAAGACTTTGGATAGCCAGGACTTGGTGGTGTGTGCCTAAAACCTACAAAAAGATAGAATTACCTTGTAATGTACTCAGGTGAGTAATTGTATTGGCAGTTTCTCAAATCAACAATTAGGCGAGAAATTGTATTGGCAGTTTCTCGAATCATCACTCAGGCGAGAAATTGTATTGGCAGTTTCTCAAATCATCACTCAGGTGAGAAATTGTGTTGGAAGTTTCTCGAATCATCACTCAGGTGAGAAATTGTATTGGCAGTTTCTCGAATCGTCACTCAGGTGAGAAATTGTATTGGAAGTTTCTTGAATCCACAATTAGGCAAGAAATTGTATTGGCAGTTTCTCGAATCAACAATTAGGCGAGAAATGGTATTGGCAGTTTCTTGAATCGTCACTCAGGCTTGAAATTGTATTGAAAGAGATTAAAATGAAGTTAGTGAAAACTCTGATATGGGTGCAAAACATGGACAATGAGGAAAGAAGATGTGAGGAGATAGAGTCATTTGAGATGGGGGTATAGTGTAGATTAGAGAAAATCAGTTGGAAAGAGAGGAAAACGAATGATGAAGTTTTGAATGTAGCAGGGGAAGAGAGCGACTTAATAAGAGTAATAAGGCATAGACTTAAGAAATTGGTCCAAATTTGACAGAACGGTTTACTGAAAGAAGTCATAGAAGGAAGAATGTTATGAAAGAGGCAAAGGGGTAAGAAGAGGAAAGCTATATAAAGTCTTTCTCTTAAAATTCTTTTATCCCATTCCTTCATTTAATGAATCTAATATAGCCTATATTAGATTCATTAAATGAAGGAATGGGATAAAAGAATTTTAAGAGAAAGACTTTGGATTGCCAGCATGCCTCTATGAGTACAGTTCGTCTTCTTATCTTCCAAAACGGTCATATAGATCCAGATGGATCTCAGGGAAGGAGGTTTACATTCATTAGGCCAAGTGGTCGGCTAGATACTTGCAAAGAATAAGTGTCATGAAGATCTTATAAACAACGCCGATACTGGCAATAGCAAAGAGTAGAATCAGAGCATAAAACAAAGGAAGCAGAGAGACTGTTTCGTCCACCACTTAAATTTTAATATATGGAAATTGCAGGGATGGCGTTTACAGCAGCCTCCAGTGCCAATTCGCTCTTTGCAAAACCGATCTTTGGTGAGGTCCCCTTTTCAATGAGGCTCCCTTTTTGACAAAGCCCACAGCTAGCGCCTCATGTGCCTGTGCATAAATCTGCCTCTGACTGTACTCTATTGTTCTTTCTGATATGATTCTCCCTTACACCTATAGCATCTCTGGTTCCTCGTTCTTTTCTGAAGATGAATTGGTCTTCCCCTAGCATTTCTTTTGCCTTTTTCCCTAGCCTCTAGCCTTTTATTAAGAATCCTCGTGATGATCTTCACAGTGTTGGACAGTAGGCTTATCGTCCTCTAGTCTTGACACAGCATTGCCTTTGGCTTCTTCTTTAGGGAGATCATTGTTACTTCTAGGAAATCCTGAGGCCACTCTCCCGAGTCGTAAATGTTGTTAATTAATTTTGTAATCACTTTTAGTCCTTTTGATCCCTTGACTTTAAGTACCTCTGCTGGTATTCCACCTCTGCCTGCAACTTTTCCTTTCTTCAGTTCCAGTATTGCTTTTTATACTTCGCTTTCCATAATGCTTGGTCCCAAGTTATCTTCTTCAATGATGTCCTCTTCTTCCAGTTCTATTTGTGCCGATCCTGCCTGCTTGCTGTATAGTTCCTTATTGTATTCTTCCCATACTGGTGCTACATCCTTTGGTTCTGCAACTATTTTTCCATCCGTATTCATAATTCCTTTACCATGAATTCCATTGGGCTTCTTATCTTCTAATTCCAATGCCTTAGCATACATCATATCATACCATCTTAACTTCTCCATTTGTTGTATTTCCTCAAATTTTTCTTTTATCCAATTTTCTCTAGCTTTATTTGTAACCCTTCTCAGCTCATTATTTATGGGTCTATAGTTGGCTCTACCGTCTTCACTGTTAACGTTTCTCCAGTTTCTTCTCTCATCCATTTTCTCCAGCATTGCCTTAGTGATCCACGGTTTTCTGATTTTCTTCTCTTTTTTTCCAATCTCTTTATTCAAGATTTGTTTGATACTGGCTTTAATTTCCTCTCATTCTGTACCCACGGTCGTCTGTTTGTTTTCCAAATTTCTAAGACAATCTTCTTACTTCTTGCTGAATGCATCTTGCTTTTCTTTCAGTTTTCTAGATCCAAAGTCTGTCTTTCTCTTCCCATTTTCCTTATTTGTTTAAGCTTTGTAGATACATCAACTATTAGAAAAATGTGAGCTGCATCAATGTCTGCACAATTAATTGGATGCTTTCATTATTGATTTCTTAATTTTAAATGTTTTAAGCTAGTTTTGATATATTTTGATTTCGTTAGTTTATATTTGGTGTATTACTGTTATTGACATATTAATTATAAATTGAATTATATTATTTCAGCTCATAAGATATATTTTGATTTCGTTAGTTTATATTTGGTGTATTACTGTTATTGACATATTAATTATAAATTGAATTATATTATTTCAGCTCATAAATGTCCCATCTGCGAGAAGTCATTTGCAATGAAGTCTTCTCTTAAAATTCACCTTCTTACTCATACCAAGGTAAGTTATTGTTCCTTGCAATGGCAAAAAAAATGTTCCATGAATGAAATATTTTGTTGTTCAACGTGTTGCCTCAAAAAGTGAAATACTTTTTAAACTCAAAGAAAAGTTCAAATATCTAGTAAACTATTCAGGCTCTATAAATTACCTTTTTTCTGTTTTATCAATTTAAATAAAGTTGTAAATTCTTGAAAATCTGCTTCTTAATTACTATGATTTTCTATATGTAGTCATCACTGTTGATGTTGCATTGTACTTTGTGTTTTCTAATCATTTAGGAACCTCCCCGCTCTTGTGATGAATGTGGACGTGCATTCATTCGTCAGGATTGCTTGTTGCGTCACATGCGTTCCAAGCACAGGGAGATGCTTGAGGAGATACTGGCCGAGGCTGAGAAGAAGAAGCTGCAGCAGCAGCTTCTGGCTGCCACAGCGACAGCAGCCATGGCATCACGTTTGGTAGTTAGGGGAGAAAGGGCAAGAGTTAACTGGGGAGCCGCAGGAGACACTCATCCAGATGACGATCTAGAAGAGGAAGATGAAGACATGGATGATGTGCCTGAAACAGGTGGGCAGTACAATCGAATAGAATTCTAGTTTACTCTTGTGCACATACACATGTCGATATTGGCTAGACTTATCTTTAAAAAATTACCGTATAAGTTGAACTCAATTTTTTGACTTGAAAATACATGATTAGGCATATATTCACTGTATAAGTCGACCCCCATTGTTTCACTTAAAAATAATTGTCATGAATTTTTTTCAGTCAAAATCAAGGTCCTGTGCAATCCAAGTTTTAACAAAACAGAAATAAACAATAATAAAAATATATAAATATTATATATATATATATATATGTATATATATATATATAGTGGAATCCCGATTTAAGGTTCTCCCATTTAAGGTTTTCCCGCATTTAAGGAATTTGTGGCCCTGACCAAAACCCATATAAATAATGTATTATATTACCCGATTTATTGTTTCTCGATTTTGTGAATTGCCCGCATTTAAGGGACAAAATTCTGGTCCCTAGACGGACATCACCTCGATTTAAGGTGCATTTACACAATGCAGCAGGACAATATATTATTTAGTAGAGTTGTAATGTAATAATTCACACTATTCATCAATGACACAACATACTGGCATTGTTACATTAAATAAACTCAAATAATTAATATTTTGTCATGCTGTGATTTGTCAATCCACCTTTAATCCTTAAGTCATCTGTTACATAAGTTACAAAAGTTGCGGTGATGTCATTACGTGAACATGGATTTTGTCACACTTTGGTACCCAGGCACTCACTCTCTAATGTAACATGTTAGCTAGCTGTGCCACTCGTATGTACTATGGCCATATTCACCATGTTAACCCGAAAGGAGACAATCCCCCAAAAATGAGAAGGTTTATTCAGAAAAATGCTTTTACATCGAGGTAATGTTATTCAAACTTCGGGTGTACCTACTCATCTGTTGCTGGAGCATTTCCCTACCCTGAACAACACAAGCAAACATATTTGAGTTTTTCGCATAAAGTGCCGAAATGTAACAAATGTGCTTAAAATCTAATGATTACAAGGACATGAGAAGCTCCATATTCTAGTGTTGTCATTTTATGCACAGCATTGTGCATGCTCAGCTGATTACACGTGCTGATACGTCTGCCAACGCTCACTGCACTACTTCATTGCCGGATAAACTCTTTGCATCCCCTTAACAACTATATTCAATAGATGTCTTGCAGATGGAGTGTTTCCGACTAAATGGAAATTATCAAATATCACCCCGATCCTGAAATGTGGAAACAGCTCAAATGTTGTAAATTATCATCCAATTTCCATTCTCCCAGTAATTTCAATTGTCTTTGAGAAAATAATACACAGAAATTTATTTCAATATTCTCTTCCATACATTTCTTCATAGCAACATGGTTTTCTACCCGGAGGTTTATGTTTAACGAACTTAACAATATTGCACAATGAAGTAGCAACGGCTTTTGAGGAAAGATCACAACTTGATGTGTGCTATATTGATTTGAGCAAGGCGTTCGACTCTGTCGACCATAAGTTACTCATACACAAACTTGCGAGCAGATATAATATTCATGGTCTACTTCTGAGTTTAATTCAAGATTATTTGAAGTCCCGTTTTCAGAAAGTTGTAATCGATGGAGTTTCCTCCTCAATTATTCCTGTTCTATCCGGTGTACCTCAAGGCAGCATCTTAGGTCCTCTGCTATTTGCTCTATTTATTGATGACATTGTTGATGTAGTCACATCTTACCTTTGTAAAGTTCTACTCTATGCAGACGCCTGCAAAGTCCTCAAAATGATAAACTCTCTCCAGGACAGCCTTTTATTCCAGGCTGTACTTATTTCATTTGCAGAGTGGTGTGCAACTTGAAAACTCAAAATTAATCCAATAAAAAGTAAGCTTCTTCCTTTCAGCCTGAAATCTTTCCTTATTCTATTTCTCTACAGGATAAACAGTGAAACAATTCCAATTGTATACGAGGTCTATGACCTAGGAGTTATTTTCGACAGTAAACTTACCTTTTCCAAGCGTATTGAGAAAATCGTATCTAAATCCATGACCCTTCTGGAATTACTATATAGACTTAATGAAATAAAAGACCCGGCTGCTATGGTTTTATATTTTAATGGTTGTGTTTTACCTGTGGTAAGTTATTGCTCTCCCATTTGGTGTACTGCTACTCCTACAAATCTAAAACATTTAGAGTCATTAGAGAGGTTTTTCCTAGCCATAGTCCGACACCATGCACAGAATCCAAACTACAAGTTAACTTTACCCACTCTTTCTAATAGACGACAGTTTTCCAATCTTGCCTACCTTCATTCGATCATTAACGGTTTCTATCGCTCACCTGAAATGTCATCCTATTTTGCCCTACGTATTCCATCACGCACAACCCGTCTTAAAGATTTGTTTCATATTCCCAATTATCGCCTCTATTTCTAAGCACTCTCTTTTCTGCCGTATTCCCACAGCATACAACAACCTGTTGCATCATCACTCCAAAGTTGACATCTTTTTAGGTAATCACTTCAGAAAACAATTAGCTTCTATTTTAAGTAATTGGTTGCCTTTGCTTTTTATGTTAACATGCTTCTTTGTAGTTTTGTTATTTTGTGTTTGTTTATTGTTTCCAATGTAATTGGGCCGATGTGCTGTTTTTGGAACAAATAAATAAATTATTCGAAGCTTGTATAAATTATCTCATACGATCCATGCGAGATCACTTACCGTATTTACTCGAGTAATACCCGTTTCCATGTAATGCCTGCAACCCCATTTTTAGTCCTAAATATTCAGGAAAAATGGAATTTGTGTAATGCCCGCACTTCCAAAATTTTGATTTTGATATTTTACGGCAACATTGGTTGAATAATCTATCTGAAGCAGAGTTTGATGATACAGTTATGGAAACAAGCAAATATTTAAGAAGTAACTTCTAAAAATTACTTTTAATACTTTTTTAACGTACGTAATCATTAAATGACATCCAATGCCATTACAGGTGACTCCCGAGTTTCGACCGGGATGCATTCCTGAAAACGTGTTTGAATCTCGAATAGTCGAATGTCGAACGCCGTTTTTCCATATACAGGCGACTCCCGAGGCTCGATTGTTCGAGTCTCGATTAATTCGAGATTTCGATCCTGCCGATCGATAATATACGCGGAATAAACTTTGTGTAGTTATTGGTTCCGACCAAACGCAAGGTTTAGTTTTGGTGTAGACGTAGTTATATTTGCTCTAATTGTTTGAATTTGTGCTGATTTCACTCTTTTTTGTGTTAATCTTTTATTTAAATTTATTTATTTTGATTTATTTATAAATTTATCACTTGACATGGCATCTAAAAGGAAATGTAATAGTGATAATGTAAGGGAATCAAATAAATGAGTGCATAAGATTCATAGTTATGAATTTAAATTAGAAATTTTAAAGCGCGTTGAGAAATGTGAAAGCCAAGCTGAAATTGCACGATCGTTGGGAATGTGTCCTTTAACTATTACCACTTATGTGAAACAGAAGGAGAAAATTCTAGAATGTGATAAATTCACGTAATTTGATAACAACAATAAACAGTCCTAGGTGCGGTGTTGTGATTCCTAAAATGGAAAAACTTTTACAACTTTGGGTAGATGATCAGTGTCAGAAACACATACTGAAAGCCATACTGAAATCATACGATCGTTGGGAATGTGTCATTAGCACTTATATGAAACAGAAGGAAAAAATTCTAGAACGTGATAAATTCAGGTAATTTGATAAAAACAATAAACAGTTCCCCACCCAATAGCTCCTCTTCTTCCAACTAAAATCTTCCAACTTCTCAATTAATAAACCAAGTCCAGTAAGTGCAGTTGAAAAAGATTTAAGCTATGAAAATATTTTTAATTTTATTGTTTCTTTATTCTTAAGTTATTTTGTACATTTTTAATAACTTTTATATTAATTTCGCTGCGATAAATAGTTGTATGTATAGCTAGATGTACGCAGTTATGTAACAAACGAATCGCGCGGTCTGTAAAGCATATTGCATACATCTATCTTTTAAGTTCGAAACACAAATTTATTTTTTCCTTTTTAGTGCAAAAAATAAGTTATACATTTAAAATATTTATTATATAATTTATTCATAATTTAATATTGTTGTATTAACATATTAGTAATGTTATTTTATCTTTATAGAAGGTGAGGGGAGACTTTTTCCCGGGATGCGGGAACGTATCCCTCTATTATAACATGCAAGTATATGGAAAAACGGCATTCGACACTCGAATATTCAAGATTCGAACACGTTTTCAGGAACGCATCCCCAACGAGACTCGGGAGTCGCCTGTACTTGCATGTTATAATCGGGGGATATATAAAATGACGATCACCTACACCGAAAGATCAACTGTCTTCACAAATATCGATGTTATTCATTTGTAATTTAAGGTTCACATTTTATATTCAGCGTATAAGTCAACTTTAAGTTTTGGGATATATTTTTAAGCTTCAAAGGTTGACTTATACGCTGCAATATACGGTATATTTTTAAAAACTTTTTAAGGGCATTTAATGCAGGTGAATCATGTTTTACTTGTGTTATATTTTTTTCATTTTATGCATTGACAGTTGCTCATTGCTAATGAAGATTCACTTAGATGTTATTATTTCTGAGACCATTTTTAGTCTCCTTTTCATGCATAAATGTCATCATTTTCTTCTGTAAATCTTTGTAACTACAGCAGGTGCCTCTTATTATTATATATTAGTGGTTATTGTTATCAACTTGTTGCAAAGGCAAAATTCCAAAACCAGATCTAGTTTAAGAAAGTCTGACATTAATTGCTATTAACCACTTAATCATTTAAATTGAACTCAATGATGTGATAACATTAAGTGACATCTACTGTGTACTGTGTTCTATATGATACACAAATGTGTATCATATAGAACCAGCAGTAATGATCTTTTCCAGTCTCTCAAACTTGCTTCAGTAAAGTCAAACTTCCATGCTGCATTGCAGCTGTTTCTTCAGGATGTTCTGCAACCATAAGTTTTAACTTCATGTTGTAAATGAAATGAATCGATTATGGCTCTGCATAACATCTCATCTCAGCATGATCACCTGTATTTTATGGTAAAAATTTAGAAATTTTAAAATGAAATGTTATTTATTAAATTTTAGCCAGAATTATTATACTTAGCTTATGCCACATTTGGCTGCATTATACCACATGAAATTCAGTTTCTGAGCTCAAGTTATACATTGAAATAGGGTATAATTTCACCTTCCAGCTCCGAAGCAATTGTTTCGACATTAAAATATTCATCTGAGTAATTTCCTATTACATATGTGAATATAAGATGTTTCTTTTTTTCAGGTGCTAAAATAGCAGAAAACCTCTTATCGTATTCAGGAAAATGTTTTGTTTTTTCTTTGATTTTTTAAACAATCAACACAATAGAGTGTATATAGATTTGGGTTCCTTAATTCTTTTAATGAGTGTCATATGCATTTTTCATCCCTGCATTTACTTGTTTAAATTATGTAGCTGACTCGGTTACTTTTTATTCACCTCAGGAGCGATCGATCGTGTCTTGGGCATGTCTGGTTCAGAGAGTGCCAAAGCAGGTGCCTTACTTCAACATCTGACTTCAATGGGAGAACAAGCAGGTAACAATCCCATGCCAAGGATGGAAACTGCCGCTTCATCTTCTGCCGTGCTTAATTCCCTTGGCACTTCCATATCGTCTTCCACTCATCACCACCAGTCACCCAATATTGTCCAAGGAGGAGGACTTTCAGAAGCTGCTTTGGCAGATTCAGTAAGGGAGCTTCTAACACTTTTGGTGGATGATGCAACTCTGCGTGCCTTTGGATGGCCAGATGCACCAGTTGATAAACTCCTCGAAGCCGTCATCAGAAGGTAATTATCGCTGACACGGAAATTGTTTCATAATCTTACTTAATGCATAAGTGATAAATATCAGTCAAGTATTTGTGTATGAAGATAAACTGTGATAGCCATATGATAGCCATAAAGCAGTGGGAAAAGGTAGATGTGTATTTGGACTACAAAGCAACCATTTTATGGGATGATTAACTGATTATTTGTTCTGAAAAGGATTTTTAAAATAGTGTACAAACATATTACCACTGAATAATTCTGTTGAAATTATAAAGGAGTTGAGGATAATTTGATGTTCAAAACCAGATTTGGAATTGGTAGAAATTTGTAAGAAGTATGACAATTACTACCTTAAAGTAATCGTGTCAAATTTTCTTTGGATTTAAATATCCTTATTTTTAATTAAAACCTTTCTCACTGTGGAAATATTTATCCAATTTTTTAAAAATTATCTCCATGTAAAATGAAAATTTAATCAGCTTGTCTTATTGTTTTTGTTAGATGTGGCCACCAGCCAGCTTCTCCTGAGGACTATTCTAGACCTTCTGATCGACTACGAGAGAATGCTAAGCTCCTCTTCACCGTGGTGATTGATGATTCAGCTGTCAAAACCCTACTAAATAATCAAACAGTTGATGAGGTCATCCTGCATGTGCTCCGACTGGCAAAATCGTGAAGAGATTGGGGATGAAGAGGATGCTGACATTGTTGGTGTGAAAATTACCGAAATATTTTCAATACTTTTTTAGGATAATTTAGTTCTAATACAACAATCATAGAAATCATACAATATTTGTGGAATGCACAAATAAGGCTAGATTTTTTGGGTTTAAAATATAGATAATGACTTTTGTTTGATCTATAAAATTTCCCACTCCTAGGTGCTCCATTACGTTTGGAAGGTTATTATGTTGTATTCTACATTTTACATGCTTACATGTATTAACATAAGCATTGCAGAAGTGTTTTACTAACTTCATTTCCAGAATTGCAGATTAATACAATGTATCTTGTTATTTTTATAAAGATTAGGTGTACATTTTAATATTCAGTAGTTATTTTGCATTTAATACTCATCTTTTGTTTACAACAAAGTAAGAGTGGGTTGTTTTTTTTACATACTCTTGAGCAATATCAATTACTCATCTTATTATTAGTTGATTTTTTGTGAAGTTACAGCAATGATATTTAATACATTTACATGGATGAGCTGTCAATTTCATCAAAAGAAAAATGTGACCTGTTTTTAAATGAACCAGCCATTTTATCTGGTTCATTGAAAATGGTGTTAAAACGTGATCATTTCAGCAATATATTGGATGTTTGTTTCGAGCTCTTTTTAATTCTTCAATGTTTGCAATGTGATTGTAAGGTAAAACTCTGTGAGTATTGCTCAATCCAGTATGATATCTGGCACAATTAAGTGCATTTTAAATCATATCAGTGATGCAGATTATTATGTTATGTTATTGAAAATAAGGTTAGAAAGAGCCAATAGCAGTTTGTCATTAATGTACCAAATCCAGTACTGTAGTCCTCCTAGAATAATTTAAAATTATTTCCATTAAATCCCAGTAGTCTGGAAATTTGTCCATCTGATTGTGAGTGCCTTCCTTTTCTAACATTTGAAAAAAAGTTTGCATGTTGTTACGCAATGGGTTAATAATTATGTTTTATGAATTTTCCTACTGGAATAGACCATTTAAATATGATTTTTGTTAGAAAATATGTTACTTTCTTAAATGTTTATCAGTTCAATTTTTACATGTTGATCATGACAAATCTTTTTGTTGTTTAAAACAAAATTTCTGTTGGCTCTCAGATAGTATTATTTATAATAATGACTTTGGATTTAACATAGTTTCCTTTGTGAGCTTCCTAATTACCAAGACTTATTCCTAAAATATACGCTTAATATCTGGAGAATTTTTATAACAACTAATATTTTTATACTTCATAGTCTTTGAATGTCATATGATGATAAATATTTTGTAAATCTAAGTACATTATATTAAAATCCATCAGAAAATTCTTCAAACTGGAAAGTAATGAAATGAAAACCTATTTTGGTTAAACCTTATCAGGCAAGAATCAGCTGCTACAAAGCTTTCTATGGTTCTTGCTTTTAATCTGAATGCTAAATGACATAATTTGCTACTTTTTCTTCTTTAAGATTAATGTTAAGAGATTGAATTTTTGTAGTAAAATATTCAAGCTTTTAATCAAGTGCCTTTCAGCTAACGAATGTGTAAATCTGAACTTTATACTGAATAAATGAAACCATGGT
This sequence comes from Uropetala carovei, assembly GCA_036926305.1. Lineage (NCBI taxonomy): Eukaryota > Metazoa > Arthropoda > Insecta > Odonata > Petaluridae > Uropetala > Uropetala carovei. The sequence continues at coordinate 11,934,892 of JAXCHB010000035.1, forward strand.
CATGGATATAGGTATTTTATACTAGCTCTTGTTGTTACCATGTGTAATTTTTTTTATTAAGATTACAATTGTGTATGCCAGGGATCAAAAACCTATGGTCCATGAGTAAGGTATGATCCCCAAAAGCATTTTATGCCATTCTCAAAGTTGAGATAAAAACTCCATACAATTTTACAAAGACAATATGTATATGGTAATTAAATTTATGGTCTTGAAACATTTTGATGGAATTTTAGTGCCAAGACATTTTTTAGACTTTATTTTTCGCTAAATATCATTGAATGTCTTGGTAATACATATTAAATGTAAACTCTTGTCTAGCCTGCCAAAGAATTTGCTATTTCCAATGGGGCTCACCATTTAGAAAAAAGGTTGCTGACCCCCTGGTGAAGGAACTTTGTTGGGGAGTTTATTCCTAAGAAAATTGTAATTGAACTGGAAAATATTTCAAGGCTCTTTTGTTAATTTTAATTACATAAAAAGTGGTATACAAATAAAGGAAGCACAAATTAAAAATTACCTGCATTTTAAGGGTTTTCACATGGCTCTGTTCTTAGGTGCTGCATTCTTATGTTAGCTGTTGAATTTTGATATGTAATTGTTTAATTGCATGTTCATTTGTGCATAGAATAGCATAGTTGATTTTATGTAAATATCTTTTTATTGCTTCCACTTTTTCGAAACCAGTCAACACTAAATTGCATTTTCATTATTCCCTTTAATTATTATTATTATCTTTAATTAAGATACGATTTAGCCAGGAAAGAAGCTAGAATTATATCATGAAACTATAGTTGCTCCATTATATTTTTTGCAAAAAATGTAAAATGTATCTTTCATTAAATAACCTTTATCATTTTATGAACAAACTGATAAAAAATATATCAATATGTTAATGCATTAGGTTTTTATTTTTAGACAAGTGTTTAAGGATCTCTTGATAAAGATCAATCAATTTTTAATTCCTATTCTCATGAATACCTGTCAGTTGTGCCTACATGATGTGTGCGTGTGTGATATTGATAATTCTTTGGCTTACTATTCAGTGGACATTGTTCAAATTAATTTGAAGTGTTTGTATTTCATAAAACATTGTTTATTAATAAAGAATATATACATTTTTGAAAATTTTTAATGTTACCTATTCTAGCATCAAGATTTTAACAGTAATTACATATTTTTAAGTTAAAATACAAGTAACATTTTAAAATAATACATTGGTCCCTTAATTAAAAAATTACAGCAGTGGTTTTCTCTTGAAAAAAATAAATACTCGAGAATTTTTAAATTTACAGACACTAATGTATAGAAATAACTTATAAAGTCCAACTGTTTCATCCAATTAAGCATCATTTATTCATGTTAAGTTATTATATGTATGTAAATATCTTGACAATTTTTGTATTTGTAACAGTTTGTTAAAAGTTATTTCTTAGCAAGGAACTTAACATACACAAGGGATATTACAATCAATACTTCAAGCAATATAAGAAACCCTAAAATAAGTTTGTTGGCAATGACTCGAACATACATAGTACGAAGAATTCTTCTAGTCCGACTAAGCTCCTGATTTACATCTTCTAACCTGGTCCGAGTCCTAGAAAAAAATAATAATATAAAGAAATTTAACATCTCATTGGCTAGCTTCCATTAATAAACTTCTAAATTTGTAATCATGACGTATCACATTCATGTGACTTCAATTTTTTTATGTTTGCTTTAGTCAAGTCTAAATAGCATAAAGTGAGGATGCCAAACAATTTTTTTCATACACTTAATTTACATTCTATGGCTGCGTGGTGCGCATTCATCACAAAAATATTTTAGCATGTACTGCATACTGCGACATAATTCAACTTCAATTTTTTAACAAAAATGTTAGGCAAATATGTGCCACGTAACTCCATCTACTGTATATACTCATGCATAAAGCGCAGTTTGAAGACCAGATTTTTAAAACCCGTAGAATGACGTGTATGAACTTAATATTATCTGTCATGTTTCCTGTTTCCAGATTTGTTTGTTGAAATTTTGTGCTATTCCTTCTATTAAACAGTTTAGAATGAAATAGGTAAAGGAGAACTATAATCCACTATAAATCAAAACTTAGGCCAACTTACTGTATGACGCTGCTGCCATCTCAACTCATTCGCTTTCATTGTTGATGATGTCTCTCTAAGACGTAATGTGGAGCTTAATGAACGTAATATTTATGGGAAAGTCCAAGCATTTTAAAATTGTTAACTGGTGATAATTTAATGTGTTAATGTATTTATTTACAGTACTCTAGTTAATACTTAACATGACGATATAATTTCGTTCTTATATCCCACAAAAATCAAGGGTGCGCATTATCCATGGGGTATAATAAAAAGTCTGATTTTTTTGCATATGGGTGTGCGTTATACACAAGCATATATGGTATTTCTTTCACTTAAATAATTAATTTTCTTTTTGTAGATAAAAATGAGGTCAAAACATGGAAATAAGCATCTCAATAAAGAACACTTTATATGATGGGAAATATGGGAGACGTTCCTATTTGGAAGTATACAACAAATTCCCCTACATTCTCAGAACATATAATTTCATGTAATATTATTCTTTGATATTTATTGTGATTTGAAATAACATTTGTTCAAACCGACAACTGTATGTATGTATCATTGGCTAATCAGTTCCTTGGAGTATTATAGCCATCCTTCCAAATCAGACACAGAAGAGAAGAGGGAAACCCGGTGCTGGCATTAGCCTACTCTTTAAGATGAGCACAAAGGGGGTTAACTGCTTAACGTCCCTTCTGAAGGACAGAGCACAGTGTTGCAAGGCCTCCTCAAACCTCACTAGTAAGGTACGGGACAATACTAGGTTGAAAAATCTAACCTCTGTTGGATTTGAATGCAGGACAGCTGCCTGGAAGGCCAATCAAACTGACAACCCTATTTGTGGTCCCACTGACTATTAGAATAAAATACAAAGCTAGCTGTAAATTAATCAGCCATCTCCAATTTTGTTCACCAAGAATTTAATTTTCCTATTTTTATACTCAGTGTGTATGTTGACACTAATTTTTAGATTTTTAAAAAATCCTTTAAAAGCTGACTTATACAGTACATATTTCATTTGTTATCAAGTGATGTTGTAAAATTCATGATGAAATGAGGTTTAGATAATCCACTTGAGTTTTTCTCTCATTTAAGTGATTAACAGTAACTGATGTAAATTAATTCTAAGGTAATCTTACCTTAACAAAGACTCTCTCTGTTCTCCAAGTTCTCCAGCTACCTCAGCCCCAATAACCTCAGTCTCCTCCGCAACTTGAATTGATCGTGCCAATGAGGCCGAGGTGCGAGAAAGAGCAGCATGTCCTTCGGCTACCCTTTGTCTTGCATCGCTCTCCAAGGTTACTGGATCGACTCTAGGATCCATACCACGAGGGCGACCCCATTCAAGATCTGGATCTAGAGTCACTTCACCAATACATGAGATTAGTGAATTTTATTCATGTTAGAGCATCTCTTAAGTTTTTTAATTTGAGGTTGTTATACTTTTGATTGAGAAAAGTCAGTAGTGCAAGAAAAGTATCCTAATGTATAATACCTCACTTTTGATTGAATCTAGTTAACAATCAATAAAATTCCCAAAAACGTTTCTCCTTCCTTCAGTCTCACTGTTTAGCTCGACTTCATCTTACATCACAGCTGGATTAATTTATTTCATTAGATCATGAATACCATTAAAAATGCTTTCATCTTATCATTTCTGCATCCATACATATTAAAAAATTATGTACACTGATAATGTAAAAATATTCCCATTTTCTTGGCTTCACATTTTTATTATTTTCTACTTCATAAAATCCAATTTTTAATGGCACCATGCGATAATTGCTGCTGCAGAGAAACCATCCATATAGATGAATCACTTGTGTACGTATAACTTAACAATTAATTGAAAGCTTAAATTACAAGATGATGCAACAACAAACCTGTTGGATTATTCCAATGCAAAGAATAGAAAAATCTCCCATAAAAAAGATTGTCTAGATGTTTGCAAGGTACTTTCTATTGATCCATACACAAAGTTATATCGTTTGACCAAAATCCAATGGATAATATTTTTAATATCTACATTTTTCCATGCATCAAAACTTAATGAAAATGGACATTAGAGAAAAATGACCTACATGCCAAATACTAAAGTCATATTCTTTTCTCTAGGCTTAGAAAATCTTATTAATTTCAATAATAAAGTCAAAATAAATGGATGCAGAAAGGTTACACTTCGTGATTTTAATTTATTCAAAATACCATATTATTCTTATAATGGATTTAATGAACAGGTTCCGACACAGCATGTGAGATTATATAATGAGAATGATAAGAGTTGTGATTAATAACAGAAACAGTCATGGCACCGTTCAAACATGCGTGCAGACTACAGAGCCCGAAATGTTTAATAAATAATTTTGTTCAAGTAAATTACAATCCATATTTGTAGAACTACCTGGATTATCTCTATATTCAGTGTTCCACCGTGGTGCACCTTCCTCCAGTGATCTGGCTTGATTTGCCATGATAACCTGTTCCTCTTAAGCTGGAATACATAGAAAAACTTAATTACGTGTTCTTCTAGTAAAAATATGTTTCTAACGTCATAAAATGACAGATTGAAGGAACAATAACCACTCGACCTTACCTTAATAAACTGACAATTCGATCATTGATTGTTCTTGTTACAATACGTGATAACAAATGACTTAAAAGAGAATATTTAATTTTAAAAGTTGACAACACTTAGTAAAACTTAGGAAACATTATCGAAAAATTAGAATTACATTGCGATAACCTTGAAAGGATAAAAGCAAATACAAGTTAATCACAATTCTCATGGCACCAGACTATAAAACAAGAATCATAATAAAATACAGATTTATATCGTTTTGCAGAGGTTATCTGCAAGTACAAATTATAAACAAACCTAAAGAAAATATCTAACAACTGACATGTGATTATCAAAAATATATCGATCGGTTTGCCGATCGATATATCGCCAAATTTGAAAGAATGATTCAACGAAACTAATAAAATAATGTGTTAAATTACTCTAACGATGAAATGTAATAAAATCCCTTCATAACTAAATGAAATTGATAAACAGTGAAATTATTCTACTATATTTAAAATTTTATCGCGCAACATATAGCAGAAGAAATGAAGACAACTGCTTTCTAAAGTAACACATACTATGTATCAAAATGGGAAGTACTCTTAGAGGAACAATTAAAAGGAATAGCAAGGTAAACCATGTATTAATTCAAAAAGTTTTTTATTGATTTGGTGTTATTCTTTCAATTAACATCTGCGTGAATTGTACCTACAGTTTTCAGTTGATTAAAATTACCATATGGAAATATGTAGTAATGCTTACTGGAAGATCGATATCATTAGTTTCGAGGATTTTGTAAAACATTTTTTATACCGTTTTATGCATGCATGGCGAGGTATAAAAACTACATTACCTTAATGTGTCATGCTTTGTCTTAAGTCCTGTCCTACACTTTTCATGAGGGACTGTATCATTTCTCCAACTTTCCTTTTTGTTTCAGATTCTTTATAGGTTAAAAATGTCTTGTGCACACATCAACGAATTGAATAACTTTAAAGATTATCAAGGAGATAAGAAAATTGTGTAACAAACTCAGGGGTCTGCCAAAAATATATAATATTGTAAAATGAATAATAATATGTAATGTGTGAAGACTACAGCGAAAATAATCTACTAAAGAGAATAAATTCCAAAGATGTAATATAAATAGTGTAAAAATAGAGAGGAAAAAATTGAAAGATAAGTTAATAAAATAAAGGAAGTAAAAACTTTATCGTTTTGTAGAAATGCAAAAGTCCTCCATGAAAGATGCATGAACACAAAAATGTAGTGGCTCCACGCAGTAACATACCAGAAGATGCCAAACGCACATGTAACAGAAGTTTGTGAATATATGTAAGGAAAAAGGAAGGAAGAAAACAATGGAATGAGTGAATGAAAAAGAATATAGTAGCAAGAACAGAAAAGCAGCGAACAAATTAAAGTTGACAAAGAAAAGAAGAAAAAGACTAGAAATTAAAAATCCTCTAAAAATCACACATTTTCAATACCTAGACGTGTTTTTTCCCTTTCTATTTTGACACTATTTATATTACTGCTTTGGAGTTTATTATTATCTTTAGTAGATAGTAAAATGAATCAATTATTTAATTTATGAAGATTCTTCCAAAATACTGCTTTCTATGTTCAATAAAAATAAATTATCATGATGTCTCCTATATCGCAATAGTATCTGCATATTTTTTTCACAGAGAAAATGTAGTTATGTAGAATAATCAAATTTCAATTCAACCAGATGGTTAAAAACTATTTGATCATGAATGTAATTTCAATAGTAAAAAGTTGTCAGTAAAACACTTTTCAAGCTATTCTGCAATTATAGGAGTTATCATTCACATCACTCAAATGAAAATTTAAGAAAAGATTACATGAAAAATATCAATTTGTGTTTATTTAGAGTAAAAGCTAGTTAGTATATTCATCTCAACAACAAACTTTCCTGATTAATATATTTAATTAATCTCTGCTCGATCTCCTACCATAACAATGTATTTCAGTAGAGCATGATTGTCACAAACATTTCGTTAAGCAGACACAATACAATAATTTTTAACCATGACACATTTGCTAACAAAAAAAAATAGCTACAGGTATGAGATGAGCCTAAAGGTATGGGACAATAACAATTTTTAACTCCAAAATGTAGTTTATTGTGCTTAACTTTCTTCTTTTGTCTTTCATGGCTCAAGAAACATGATTCCTCGATTAACAAGAGGAAGGACCTATGATCAGGAGAGCCATGGAGGCCCTTAACCTCAGTAAGAGAGGTGAGTGTGCATGGGATAGGAATGCTCTATGGAAAATTGTCCGCTTGGGCACAAGAGTCACTCAATTCAGTCTTAAAGGAACTTGGGGTTTTTCAATGGGTTTGTCACTGCTAGAAATTGCTTTTAGTACACATTTTAAAGAACTTTTTCTAACGTGAATGTTGTACAGTATAACTGTATGGGAAATAGTGATGAAAATGAAGCAGTTTCCTTTAGTTAAAAGAGTAAATATTTTAATGGAAGTTGACAAGGGAAAAAGTTATTGCTATGTAACAAGTGTTGATGATGGAAACGTTGAAAGCCCTTTTCTTAAATATTAAAATGAGAAAATGTCCAAGCTTTGAAGGAATAATATTTTGAGAACATAGTACATACAATGAATTATTTAAATTTAAAATGTTACTATATATCAGTGATGGCCAAACCACGGCTCACAAGCCATATGCTCTTTTAAATATCCATTCGTTTTTAACCACAGAATTCAGTGGCAGTGTGACTTGAGACATTTTGGGGATGATATATTTGAATTGCTTTGGATTCATGAACAGAGAATGTGTCATGTGGCTCTCGAACCTTTGAAGATTATCGTATGAGGCTCTGAGGGTAAGTAGGTTTGGCCACCCCTGCTATATATCTACATGCTTTCAGTATAAAGCACAAAAATGCATGATCCAAAGATACATAAGATTTCATTGAAATCAATAAATTCCTACAAAAATACAGTTAAACCTTGTAGAAAATGGGCTTTCCCAACACAGATTTGATTATTCACAGATAAAAAATGTGCAATTTATTTACCAAATGATTGGCAGCGACAAATTTCAATTTTTTGTATTCTTGTCATTTTTACATGTAGTAGAAAATGTTCAATAAATGATATTTCCAATTACCCATAATGTATTGTAGCTATTAACATTTTCAAAAAATCTCATTTTGACAAGATTAACAAATTATAGTTCTCTTTCTGATTATGAAAACAAAGGTTATTGTTAATAGTAATACCAAACTTACATTCACTTATTTTAACCGTTGTTTAAGATCCATACATGATTCATTATCTAAACATACCATAACTCTGCTACATATTCTGAAACTACAACTATACAATCAACATTGACATATTAACAGAACTAAACAGCTGCTATGATAATAATTTACTAATATTTGTCTTGTCAAATCATATTTATTGGTTTCACCATCATTATCATAAAAGGAATAGCGACATAGCTCAAATGATAATAACTGGACAATAAATTAATATGTAAATGTTTATGTCTGAAAATATACCCCATTTTGAAAAATGCTGTCCAAAATGTTTAAGAGCCAATGGAAATAATTAATTACTAGAAACATCCTAATGATATCTGAATCTGAGATCCTATAATTAGCTAAAATTGTCTTATGGGACCTAGAAAGAAATGTCATTAATTTGCTTTCATATTTATGTAAAACTACTGCCATCACAAAGAATACCCATGTTTAACTACAATTTGTATGACACCGTGCACAAGAATATTTTCTTCTTATATTTTAAAATCCACATTTCAAGCTATGAAAGTGAATTAATCTGCATCCAACATAATAGCCAGGAATTCCTCTTCGTTGACTGAAAAAATGACATTAGTTAAATATTAATGGCCAAATGATTCCGTCAATAATACTTTTAAAATACAATCAACAAGAAACCAATAGACGCATTAAAATTGAAATTAATGCCTATGAACAAGGAATTTTTTAAAATTATAACTTATGGCATAACATACTTTTTCCATCTCCATCGTGATCAAATTCTAATATCATTCCTTGAATTTCTTCCTCCGTTAGTTTTTCACCTACGGATTGCGCTGCCTTTTTAAGCTGAAGGAATCCAATACCATCAGAAGTTTCATCAACGAACAGACTATATGCGTATTTCATCTCATCTATGGGGTCACGCTTCATCGTCATATCAGCCACTATAAATAAAATATTGTTTCTAATCCATTCACAGATTATGAACCAATAGTAAAAACTATATTTAACTTACAAACATCACAAAAATCATCGTAATTAATTCTTTTGGCGTTCGGTTTATCGTAAGTTTTCAAAATTTTCAGAACAGCTTCCTTCTTTACTGGGAAGCCTAACGCTCGAATTGCTGCTTTCAACTCATAATAATCAATGAATCCATCTTTATCCGAATCAAAGATCCTAAATGCTTCTTGTATGTTTTTCTTTGCCTCCTCGGACAAAATATTTAATCTCCTGCGTTTGGGACTTACTTTCGCATGGGCCATTTGAATAATTTATCAACGCCATGAAAGGTGACAATAGGCTACCGTAACGGAAACCCCAAATAAATACATATATATCTTTAAAGCACCATTTTAAAAATGTAGTTACTACGTAACTAAAATACAAACATGGTGAATGGCGGCACACCCCAGCACACCCTACCAACCACTAATTTTAAATGGTATTCTTTCCGTACGCGATCTACACTTTAACTGACAATTTCAGCCTGATTCTCAGGATACGTACTCACCTACTGAATAAAATAAGATTTACAGTTATGCTATTATAAGTATGAAATACATAAAAAAAGCATTAGGATATATTATAAAAATAAATGTAATATAAACAAGCTTATCTTTGGCAATCCACGAAGAAACCACAACCTACAGCTTGTCTTTCAGTATTTTATTTATAAATAAAAAATATCAACTATGGCTACAATTATACATCAAACAAATTGGTTTTGTTTAATTAAAGATCATATGCATGATATAAGTTAAAATTTAGTGTTGGCAAGAGGTGTAATACTTCGATATATCGTCTTTAAAGTTTGTGGCCCTAGAGGCTGATTTGATGTGGAACATGAACGTGTAGAAAGTCATACCATCCGATCTGAATGTCTGGCTTACAAGGTGAAGTGATGATAATTTTGAGATTTTTTAGTTGTTAATCGTTGTTGCATATTTTATGGCGATAGTATTTCAAAATTTCATTTTTTTAATATAGTAATAAGCTTGGTGAGAAGCATATTCATTATAGATACCATTATCATTAACTGCGATTAATATTTCCCAGTCTTCGTAGTTAATATAGTTTAGGTCGCCGTCTCTTTCATTATGTTGATAAGGCGCTTTAAAATTATATTTTTTGTTCGATATGGTTCTGATATTCTTTAATTGTAAATTAGCATAAGTTTGGCGCCTGTTAAGAAGAAACATCTCTGCGGACTATTGACCCATTTTAAGTAGTGATGTATAATAAAATATGTGATCTCTCCAGCTTTTCATCACGCCCTCTTATTGTCAATAGTAGCTTATGACAAGTCATTTTGTCATATTATGAAATGGGACTACGAAAATATTTAGTCGTGTAAACGATTAAAGACGGTAGTTAATCATTATTAATCGAAAATCATTTAAGTTTGAATAATTTGTTTGTAGTCGATATTACAATAATTGCGTTCTAATCTCACATTTTTCATTTCAGTATGTATGTCACAGTCATGACAAGTTCACTGCTCTCTGTATTGGAGAGCCACCTTCATAACATCTTAGATAACACATTGGCTCAAAGTTAAACTTGTATATAATTGCCATGAAGGAAGGAAGTGTTAAAGCCGCTGGGAAAGATGAGGACTCATCAGTTGCAGCTACTGCAGCTACCATGCTTGTTCTTGGACAACCTCCTCCGACTGCTCCACATAATAATCAGCTGTTAACCATCGAGTGGAGTATGATGGACAAGTCTCGTTTTATACCACTTTCAATGCTGAGTTCTTTCTCAGTTCGGTGTCTCCTTTATCCTCTCACTTTAGTCAAGACTAGAATTCAGGTATATACTTAAAGGTAGTCATTCACTAAGTTGTAAGAAATTTTCAGGGCATCGAACCGAAAACCGAAACCGGAAAAAACCGTTATTTTTCCTGGAGTGAAACCGAAACCGAAAACCATTATTTATTTCGTTCCGTATTTTTCGGTTCGGTTCTTTCTGAAGGCCTCACGTTTAGAAACCGATTAAGAAAAGGGTTGGGTTTTTCTTGAGAACACATTCTCCTCAGCCTTGGGAAGGATGTGTCTTTGTGATAATATCTGTTGGCTCAATAGTGGGATTTTCCATGTGCATCTCAATACATAGAGAGAGGGTCTACAATACATCCTGCTGAGATTACCTGTTAAACGAGGCTACTGGAAAGGAACTTGGGCGGCACTTTGAAGACAGCCTCTAATTGTCTTGCTACCCTCCCCTCGAGCATACCCGGTAGAGTGGTTTCCGGCAAAAATATTTCCCGATTCTTAACTTGGATTTTTCTTAAAGTTGGAGGTTAATGTCCCCATATACTTTGACTCCCTCTCCATATCCACTGAACCCTTGTATTCTGGTAGTCATTCTCTAAAACATCCAGGAAGGATAGCTCCGCAGTCGTGGTTTTGAGATATTCATTCGTATTGGTTGCTTAAAACTGAAGAGAAATTAAATATGAATGCGAATTTGTTATTTTTAGTGAAATATTTTGCCGACTGCAGAAACCCACATTAGAGACTCCGGCTGAAGAAAGTTCACGACAGGCCGAATAAGTAAGTCTTATTTTCTTTTTGTTTGCATGTTTGATTGCAGGGTAATGTGTAGATGTACGTAGATGTTTTTTATTTGCTGCCGGGTGAAAATCACATGCTTTCGCTTAGTAATAATTTTTCGAAACGGTACTTGTAATTTCAATTTCATGAAATAATGAAGTTTAACATTCTCATACTACTTAAGTGATTAAAAATATTCAGTCATCTTAAATTTGTATCATGTTAATAAACATTTCTCAGCCTTTCTGAATTCTCGGACCCTCAATTTCTGCGGGCTTCTTCGTCATGGATATTTTATAGATTTTTTCATCCATTTAAGTAATCTCTGAATGAAAAAAATGAAGCCCGGCATTTACAGTTTTTACTATAATACGAGCAGTGGACGTGATCTACAAATTGTTAATGAAAATAACGTAATATCTTACTCAACTTACTGGCACTATTGAGATAACGCGATCTCTTATTTTACCGCACGATTTGTAAATAAAAATATTAATAATTCATTATTAGGCATTCCAGCTTTAGCGCGTATTAGCTTCTGTCTGTCCGTCCTTCTATCAGGATGCATTTTTTTTCGTAGCTATTCAGCGGATTTTGATAAAATTTAGTAATAAGGACTAAGCACAGTAAATTAGAAAATGAGATCAATGCTTTGCATAACATAATAAGTTTAGAATACTCTTATCGCAGAAAACGTCCTCATTTATAATTTACTTTATACTATCCTAATATGTTGAAATCATTTGCGGCGCATGTATGGTTTGTAAATATTCAATTCAAAATATAATCTTAAATAAATAAGATACATATGTACTAAATATTCACATTTAAATAATTTATTTTCGTGTTTTGATTATTTTTTTTAATATCACTATTTTTATAGTGAAGATGTATTTGATTTAATAAGAAAATTACTTAATTAATAAATCAATTCTTGAAAGTTTCCTAAAAATATTTTAAGGTCGGAGCGAAAAAAACCGGTTCCCTGACGCTTGCCGGAGCGAAACCGGAACCGAAATTTTGTGTTTTGAGTGAACCGGAACAAAAACCGGAGCGAAAAAAATTACGGTTCGATGCCCTGGAAATTTTATAACGACCATAGTTGAGTATACTTCTAGATATTATGATAATAAGTTTGAGTTAATTTTAGATAAATAATAAAATAATTAATTCAACCTAAATATCACCCATCTATCAAGTGATTTTTATGAAAAAGAACTTTAGGAAAGGTTTGACAAGAATTTATGATTGTGTTAAATTTTGGTAATTTCTCTGTCTAATGAATATTTCTTAACTACTCTAATATTCACACATTTTAATTGATTTGCATTGTAAATTGTTAAAAAGTTACATGTAAAAAGAAAACTATTACAGTAATATCCGTTTTTCCAAAGTTGGTTGGAACAGAGTTCATTCCGTAGAAAAGGATTTTCCGTAAAACCTATTTTGTGTAGTGCGTACACAGAATCACGTAGTATTAGCCTGGAAAATATAAATAACCATCGACAATAAGTAGTTTTCAATCACAAAAGGTAGATTTTTGCAAAACACAGTACATAAAACAGTAACATTCTTGAAAAACACATCATTGGTAATAATATATTGTTATATTTTTATATAATTTTTTGGAGGCCATGTGTTAAAAAGCACAATTATCATCAATAATTAACTAGGATTAACAAAGTGCTTCAGTGAATACTTATTCAAGTGATTTCACGAGTCTGATAGGTACATCTAGCGCATAGTGTTAAAACGTGAAACTAAAGGGACTCAAATTCAGCTATCCCATTTCATTCTCTAAAACCGGGATTTCTGTTAAAGTGGTATTCCATAATAACAGGATTTTACTGTATTTTCTATTGTAATTCTTCATAGGTTCAAAAACGAAATGGTTCTTCAGATGAGTACCGTGGATTGATTGATGCATGCCGTAGAATCAGGAGGGAAGAAGGAGTGAAGGGACTATATCGAGGGTTTTGGGTGGGAGCATTTCAGGTAATATTAATTTTCTTTAAACATTTGTATTACTAATGATAATAAAAATAACTCAGTTGAACTGATTTATTGTTAATAATATTCAAATAGATTCATACTGCTAGGAATTGAGTTCATCCTTCCCATTTTTTCTTCGCATACAAGGAATATATTTTTAACAGCGTATGCCACTAGACCTTTCTCTCTCATAATTTCTCTTAGAATAAAATTTTTTAGCTTTGAAATTTTTGCTATCAACTTTTCAATTAACTGCTGAAATTTTCACACTGACTTTTGAAAAAATAATGACCAGAATATTAGTTTTATGTGAGCTTCCTTCTGTCGTGTTCCTTGGCCAAAGAGAAATACAGGCGACTCCTGAGATTCGACAGGGATGCGTTCCTGAAAACGTGGTCGAATCTCGAATTGTCGAATGTCGAACACCGTTTTTTCATAGACTTGCATATTGTAATCAGGGGATACGTTCGCGCAAGCCGGACTGGACCGTCTGCAGCACATCCCTGCATACATCTATCTATACATACAACTATATATCACAGCGTAATTAATATAAAAGTTATTAAAAAGCACAAAATAACTTGCAGCCTCGCCAGTTAATTTAAGGTTATGAAAACCTGCCCTTCTCTTAAATCTGTCAAACCAGCCATCAAATTACGTGAATTTATCACACGTTCTAGAATTTTCTCCTTCTGTTTCACATAAGTGCTAATAGTTGAACGACACTTTTATTTGATTCACTTGCATTATCACTATGACATTTCCTTTTAGATATCATGTCAAGTGATAAATTTATAAATAAATCAATAAAATAATAAAATTTAAATAAAAGATTAACAGAAAAAAAAGTGAAATCAGCACAAATTCAAACAATTAGAGCAAAAATAACTATGTCTACAGTGAAACTAAGCCTCGTGTGGTTGGTCGGGATGAAAATTACTTCGCGCAAACTAGTTCTGAATTCGATCGGCTGGGTCAAAATCTCGAATTTGTCGAATCTCGAACCGTCGAATCTCGGGAGTCGCCTGTACTCAAGTTTTTTATGAGTTTAAATTTCTTTTTGTCAACGTCAGTATTTCTCCTACAGGTTGTTTCAGGTGTTGGTTACATCGCAACATATGAATCAGTGCGGCATGCCTTGACAATGGGAGGTGTTCAGGATGGACAAGTGAAGGCTCTTGCGGGTGGAGGTTGTGCCTCTCTTGTTGGACAGACCATTGTCGTTCCATCGGATGTCGTTTCCCAACACTTAATGATGCTGCGAACAAAGCAGGAGGCTCACCAATCTCATCAGGGTGATTCTGCTGCAAATTCTCGACAAGATACCAAGGGTGGTTCAGAAAACCTGAAACATTCGTGCTCAAAAACACCTCGGACCACGGGAGGACCATGCAACATTTTTAGTGCCAATGACTTGCAGAGAAGCAGATTGGAAGAAGAGGCGCATGTTACCATTAGGGAAGGAAGTGGGGGCCAAAGCATTAGAGACTTTAATTCTATGCAGAATGGAGGAGAAGGAACAAAGATTATTACACCAAAGACTTCTTCTTCTGGCATAGGGTATATTTCATCTACTGGGATGCCTGAAGAGAATTGGGGTGGAAGAGGGACTGTGGAGTCCAGCAGTAACACAACCGCGCGCAATGCAGAAAGGAATGGTGGTTTGTTCATTCAGACGCAAGGACGAACACGATTTCAAATAACTGCGGATATAGTACAGCAGATTTACGCGCGGGATGGATTGCGTGGTTTTTATCGTGGGTATGGTGCTTCTCTGTGCACATACGTCCCTAATTCTGCTCTGTGGTGGTCTTTTTATCATTTTTATCAAGGTAAGCTTATCAAATTATCTATCATTTACAATAGTATGTGGCTTTATTTTTTTGGGGGTTGTTAATTACTTTTGAAAGTTCCATGGTTACAGAAGATACAAGATAATGGAGTATATAGAGACAAATATAGCAGATTATGCTTAGACAGTTCATTATAAATTGAAAATATAAGATAAGCAAGAAAAGGTCTCCAAAACAAATATTCCACTTTATAAATAACAAGCATATGTCAAAAGCATACAAAACCCATAGTATTCATTCATTGTATGTTACTATCTGGCATTGAATGACAATGTCAGCATGAAAGCAGTCTATGTCAATCAATATAAGAATACTGTAGGCATTAATATTCATCTATTTTATGTACCAGTATATAGCCACAGCATTAACATAATTGGTACTTAGCAAACTTGTTGACATCAGTTAGAGTCAATACATAGCATTTCTGTGACCAATGTGCCATATTTGGAAAGTGATGAAAACATTGAGCTCTGGAATGATTGAAATTTACTTAATTTTTCATGCTCATTTTGTTTCATTTTCAGAAACTCCCAAAATGGAATTGGCAGATTTTAAAAAGTCATAATAGTTAAAAGGTTTACATTATTGTGAATTTAAAAAATTGAAATTTTTATTATACCAAAGTTGAATTCAGATTTTTAATTTAAAAAGCTGTTATAAAAACAATGAAATAAAAACCAATTGATGTATGATACTTAGTTTGTAAAATGCAATTTGCTGCAGTATATTTTTATGAAGGCAGATTAATGCTAGAAATGAGTATAAGGTTGAAAAATATGCATATGCAACATTAGGGCAGCATTTAGCCTTTTAAACTATTTTTATAGTGATTAACTTTACAAGTGAATATTTTTTTTAATTTCACTACCACATTTTGGCATTCGACATGTCAATTAGAGTAGAAATATAATAGGATCTAATTTATTGAATCAGATTTTGGTAAGATTTATAAGAAAAAATTGTATGGTTAATTTACATCTCCTTTTGTCTTTTCAGAAAATACTAGTTTTTCAACAGCCATGCATGATTTTTTCAGGGTTAAATTTTTGTCTCATATTTATTTTTTTTTCAGATCAGCTTAGATCCATTCTACCTCCGTGGGTGTCACACCTGTTCATACAGTGTGTTTCTGGCACACTTGGAGGATTCACCACTACCATTATCACCAATCCTATTGACATTGTCAGAGCAAGGCTTCAGGTTAGTTGTCACCACCTCAGTTTTATTCTCGTTTGCTAATGGATCTATTCCATTAATTGTACAATAAAAATTTCTTTTTGATTGGTAGGGCAGTCTTTGTTGTTGTTTTCAACTTAAGAGTAAGCTAACCTATTAATTTTAATTTTTTTAGAGTTATCAAACCTAGTCACCGAGATATTTCTTTGGAAATGGCAGGTGAATGTGTGCTTACATTAATTCAATGATAAATTGACCTAAAGTGGCATATCTTCATGTGACTGATATTGATAGGAGCCAATGCTCATAATGATCATCACAAAATGATGAAATCTTCATCAGAGTCATCCCCAAATTTAATTTATTCAGTCATAGATGCTATATTTATATTAAAGGTTTAATAAATTAGCCCATTATAACTTTTGTCATAAAAAAACTATTATTTTCATTTCTTTCTCTTTGTAGTAAAATCATGGAAAAAGGTTGAACTAGAATTTGTGGTTTTATTTGCAATTATAATGCATGTAATGATAAGGCAATGCGAAAGATACTGTCAGAAATATGTTCCTTAAAGATAGTAATTCATAATCTACCATCAGCGGGTTAATATTTTTAAATAAAAATAATCTATTCTAGGTTCAGCGTCTGGACTCCATGCACCAGACTTTCCAAATTCTTTGGTCAGAAGAAGGTATGCGTATGTTCACCAAAGGGCTTTCAGCTCGTCTTGTGCAGTCAGCAGTGTTTTCTTCCTCAATTATTCTTGCATATGAATCAATTAAACGCATTAGTGTAAAAGATGAGTATCGACATTTAATTACTTGGTAGCGAAATAAAAACCATTCTGGTAATGAATTCAAGTGTCTGAGCCTATCAAGTGTGCTAAATTCTGCAAACTTATGCCTTACTGCCTGCGTTATCTCTGTAAAGATGTAAGACAACTAGAAATGCATGTCAGCAGTTGGCTGGAGATGCAAGTAATCTGCACAGAACCGTTCACACGAAGGTGTTGTAGTACAACGACTTATAGAGGCATTAAATTTGAATATTCTTTTATTTTTTTGTTCACTTGTTAAAATGTTATGCACATGATATGGACGACAAACACTTTTAGGGAAGGAATTGGATTGAATAAGGTGTTAGATCTTTAGATGGACATAAATTTTAGAAATCAAACAATTTTTAACCTAAAAAGGTCAAATTGTTTGCTCATTTATTGACTTGTATATTTTACATGTAACTTTTGGTAGCAAATAGTGTGAATCAAAAAAGACCTGCTGTTTGAATTAGATGTGTTACATTATTGTGAACTATATTTGAAAGTTGTGTAAACTTGGAAAAATACCAATTTAATCATATTTTGTAACATTTATAATTTTTTTAGGTATTCATTATTATTGCATAAGTTTTTTTCTTTAAATTCCACACGTAGAAGTTGGTTAAATTTATGATAGTGTTTGCATTTTTGGAAGCCAAATAAAATTGCTGGTAAGTATTTTGCTTAAAATTTACCGTTGTAATTTTTAATTGATTTGAACATTTTATGAATGGAATGTGTTTTAATTAGATCACAGTTATAAAGAAATGTGTGAAATAATTGTTACTTCTCAAAAATGAACTGTAGGTCAAGTGATGTATGACACACAGAGGTTTCATAAAGTGCCTTCATAACAATAATCATTTAGCAGTTATTGGCACGTATGATTTTTAGTTACATTAAGTATTGAGTTTTATAATTTTAAATTTTTAATTTTTTACCACTACATCCTTTTAAATTTCAGTTAATCAGAGTAGAGTATTTTTGAAATATGCTGTTAAATTTTTTACCACTATATCTTTTAAATTTCAGTTAATCAAAGTAGAGTATTATAGTATCTATTACTCAATTATTTCATGGCACATATCTGCAAAGCTATGTTTTATGTTGTTTTTGATTATGAATCTATAAATGAGTTTTTGTGTTAATTTTTAGGTTTGACTAAAAACATCATACTAATGCTCCAAGGGATTTGCATTAAAATTTATTGTATGATATGCTTTTATGTAGAAATCGAATGTGTAGCACGTGGAAATCTCAACTTTTAAACACAAGTGGTTTTTCAACAAAAGTATGATGTTTATTAGTTTCAGCCCTCTATGGATAATTGTTAAAACTGAAAGAGGTGTTATTTATTTATTGAAAGAGACAACCTCTGTTAAATGATACTCTAAAAAGTTATATGTAGATCACAAGTGGAATAATTAGTTCCTGTGTGTTATTTAATTTGGCTGGCCCAATCACTGTTATATTCCAGACTTTGTAGTCAATCATTTTGTTTAAAATGTTAATAGGGATCGAAATAAATTAGATATTTTGTTCCATATATTTCCATGTAAAAACAATATGAAAAAATAAATAATTTTCATTAACAAATTTTGAATAGTTTTCAAAATTTAAAAAATACTGTCGTGTATGTAGGCCTAAAATAGCCCCCATGATATATTTGACTGCTGTTAAAATAATATGGGGTTGACATATAAGCTTCATTTATAATTTGGAAGATTTTTGGCTTGAATTTTAAGATGCTCATCTTTTGTTTTTTTTTGTTTTTGTATGTTATACAAAATATACACACTAAAGTTTAGTAGTGATCACATCAACTGGTTAATTCTTGCATCTTGTTAAAATTTTCTAGTGAATTACAGTTTGTATAGAGCTCTGACATTTACATTTTTCTTTAATTCTCCACGTTAATTTACTTAAAAGTATCTTTTTCAGTCAACTTCTCTTATTTTCCTAATTTTGAAGAAATTTCTTCCTAATTATTTTACAATTGTTTTTTCTTATGAATTAGGGCAGTGTTTCACCCTGCCCTTTTGTACAACCTATGTCTGTGAGATTACACGACTGACTGTAAAAATGAATACAAAATCCTTTCATCCCATTGTTGTTTGTTCCCTTCAACCTGTTCTCCCTCTGCATCTGTACACCATTTCTAGCATATCTGGAGGTCATTGAAGTCACTTTGGAAGGCATTTTCTGGAGTGATGCACATTTTTATTGCAAGTCAAAGGAATTACAATTTCAACTAAAAATGTAATACGAGGCTCATTGACCAAAAGTTGTTCAATCATTAAAACAGTAAACTATTGTAGGAATTTTTATTCACATTTCTATATTTAAAAAATACCGTTTAATATTTTTGCACCAACTACTACGAATAAACAATAATTAATTAGTCAAGTTAACAACAATGTTACTAAATAAAATTTGAACAATAAACAATAACAATTTCCTATTAGTCTGCATTCATGTGACATTCTCTTTCAGTGGTATTGCAGTTTCATCAGTCGTATCATTTACTTGCTTCTCCCCAAATGACTTTACCACTGAATGTCCAAATTTATGGTTAGATGGAAAGACCATTGATCTGATTAAAGGTGTCAGAAGCACTGGATCAATATCAGTTGGTTTTCTAAACCCAGTGCAAAATGAAATAGCCATACCAATGGACAGTGTGATTAGTAATCCCAGAAGTGTGTAATATCGATATGATATTTTATATATGAATGAGATATCTTCCACTACTGGAGGAATGTCTTTATCCTGAGGCAACGTGGATGTTGCAACTAACAGCCTGTTAGAAACAAATGGTAGAATAATTTTAATGGTATATTTAAGACTGAAACTTGATAATAAATCCAGGAATAACACCTACGTTGTGTTCTGTTCAAAATAAGGATTTAGTGTGGTAGAGTATGTAGTGTTGACCAAACAGCCCTCCTGAGAAACTGGTTTTCCTGTGATTTTTATTTTTCCAGATGCAATAGCTCCTTGTGCACCAAATACAATGCATCCCATGATGATGAGACCTGATATGCCTCCTATCAATGCACCCTTTCAGTAATGGAAATAATAGCATGATTAATTCACTAAATCTTTTTAAGAATCTATTTCTGGCGAAACATCACTGGTGATAGCTGAATTTTATCCAAAATGCACATCTGGTTTTTCATAACCTTGTTATGGCTATTGGAGGTGCCCAAGATAAGTGGTTATTTTTTTCAATTTTTGATACTCACTGAATTAGCAAGATTGATTTTCATTCAACTCATTTCAAATTGAACTCTATAGGAGAGAGAACAATACATTTTTCTATGTTTGAATATTTTTACCATAATGAAATTTAGAATGATGCCTAATAACTTAATTATTTACCTTGGAATTAGACCATGGTAAGAACATTCCAAGAACAAATATTCCTAACAATGGTCCAAGAGCAACTGAAGCCAGACTTCCAGTGACCTGAAAATAATTATATCATTACTTTGGTCTGAAATTGACTTAAGAATTCTAACTTATAAATCACTAGAACCTTTTACCAGTATCCTTTCCACAAAAAAACAATTACTCTATCAAGTTTTAAAAATTTTAATGTATGGATAAATTGTTAGCAGAGCATGCAAATAATCATTTTGAAATTCATAGAATATCATTTTCCAATATCTTTGTATAAAATGTATTAATATGATATTAATGTGAAGCTGATTCTCCTAAAAATATATATGCATAGGCCATTAAATATGATGTTTTCTGTCTAATATTAGACAGGTGCTAAAGCTGCACATTATAAAATACATACTTTGTTTTAACAGCATTTAACTTTTATATATGTTGGACATTACATAATTTATCAGAAAGAAATAGAGAAATAGAAATGTTATATCACAACAATATTCACACCTTCTAGTTCTAACAATCCCAGACAATCGGCATCTAATGAATTAAGTAGGTTTCCTATTTCTAAGATTCCCAACTAATATTGAAAATTAATTTTTATATACAAGTTTATCTTTGTTTTTATACAGTTCTATTTCAATTAATGATACATCAACTCTCATCATAAATGCTGTTAAATGACTTTTTAGAATGACATATATTTTCCTGTTTTCAATGTTTTACCTTTGATAACTGGTTATTTTATGTACATTTTAAAAATTGTCACCCATGGAAATGTGTCTATCTTAAGTTGAAAAACTATTTCAACATTATATAGAAGTATTTTATAGTCACTTTAATTTTTATGTGATCAAAACAATAGTATCAAGAATTAATAAAATAATTTTCACCTGGATAACTGCTCCAAGTTTCTCAACCACAAACACCATCGCTGTGCAAATGATACCAATCACAATGCATATCACTTTCATTATAAATGCTGACCTTTCTTCTGAAGGTTTATACAAAAACCAAGGCTGGATAAAATCTTTGAAGATCACTCCAGACAAAGCGTTGAGACCTGTTGACATGGAACTAAATAAAATAGATTGTTATCAAAGTAAAAAAAACATCTTTCAAATACTAAAATAGATCATCAACATGAAAAAAATATGATCTTTCTAAAATAAATTTGCAATAATATGCAAATAAATTAATTTAGAATAATGGGTAAAATTTTGTTTTGAATGAATTTTTACCACTTACATTCATATATGATGCTTATTACTCTAAACCATTACAAAAGCAACATGGTACTGAAAGAACCACTGCAAAACAATCAGAATTGTGGAACTTCATGAGGCATATTTCATGCATAGATATAGCTCGTTATTTATTCATACTGAAACCTGTGAAATTAACTTACAGAAACAATAAAGACAAAGGATTTCAAATGAAAAATATCACTTTTAAAAATATTCTTCTATCACCATTCTTTTCATTTGAGAGTTAAAACATTCTTTTAAAATTTCTTCTTTCATACCTTAAAGCAGCACTAAATATCCCAGCCATGAACAATCCAGGAAGTCCAGGTATGAATCCTGCTACATCCATTACATAATATGGTAGGAGTTGGTCTGCCCTTTTAACTATCTAGATAGATTAACATGTAACATGATATAGATGACATTTATGGCAATCAGTGAATATTTTAGTGTAATTTATATAAAAACTTTCTCACTTTTGTAGATAGTAAGTCACAGTTATGGTACGTGGCAAAAATGAGAAGTCCTGCATAACAACTGATGGAAACTATCAAAATTGCTCCAATGCAGAATATCATAGCAGTCCTGTAATTTTTAAAATAAATAGATAATTGATATCTGGCAAAATTCCAATACCTTTCAGCTCTAATGGAAACATGAACTTAGCTGGCACTATGGAAAATGTCATTCAGTGTTCAGTCACGTTCATGAACCACTTTGTATTCAATGTACATTTAATAACACATTTTAATTTTGATAAGGTATGACTGATTTATCATTAATCTTTCGCTTATTAAAGAAAAAATGTTTCAATATTAGATGAATTAATTCAAGGATTTTTTTGTTGGGCCAAAAGTACTCTTGCAATAAAGGAAAAACAGAGAAGCAGATGAGGAATTGGAAATGAAATGGATATTGGTGAAGAATATGGTGCCCTAAATCCTGGAAAAAAATGAATGAGAATGCAGGGCTGTTCCAAGGGTGTTTAGTGCCTGGGTGCAAAATAATTCTGCGGCACCCCCCTCCCCTCACCCAAAGTGACTACTAGTCAATCCTAAAAACAAGACCGCCACTGTCCCCTACATAAATGTTAGACATACCAGTTCTTATTTGTATTATGGACAGCCTCTAATTGAAAAATAATTTATCGATAATGTTTACAGTTAAACTTTGCTACGTTTGTTTAATATTAGAAGGGCAGTGCCCCTAACTCTTGTCGACTCCATCCGAGAACCTCTAAAGGCCGTGGGAAATGTACGAACGAAATACCGCCACAGACCCTCGCTAGGATGGAGAGTGCAAGTAGGGTAACGCCCCATCTCCACTGCTGACTCTGAGCTCTGATTTTTGGTCACCTCTAATAATACGTCCTTTTCGAGAATAGAATAGAACAATGAGAATGCATACTGCAAGAGTTCAGAGGTAAATTTTGTATCACTCTGCTATTTCTGCCTTTCCCTTCCTACTGGAAGGGAAAAATATCCAAAGTGAAAGGGGTAAAAATCATCGCACATTCATCGCGTTCCAATAATATATAGATACAAATATCTTGATGGGAAGGCACCCCTGACTAGTGCCTGGATGCCGTGCACCCTGGGTTGGCACGGCCCTGTGAGAATGAATCCAAGGTCAAAAGAAACAGCTAGTCTATTTGCAACAGAAATTCTCCCAGTGAAATTTACTATCTCACTTAAATTATAATGCTCAACAATATTGTTTAGATATAAAAAATAATAATGAACTCTAAACAGGCACAGCTATGGTAATGTATATGTCAAAGAAATTGATAAGGTATATGGCAGGCTGAATTAAATCACTGCACAGAATGTAGTTTAAAGACTCCTGCTATTTATCATTCCTTTATTTTTAAAAACAGTTGGTATTCAATAAATTGGTGATTAATTTTAATATTAAAACCTTCCTATCAATTTTAACAGAAATATTCAAATAACTTCATTAGTAGGAGCTATATGGAAGCACTAAGGAAAGCCTGGAGCATGCAGGTCCTGTGATTCCACAAGGTGAAACACTTAAAAGCTTTGATATGAAGTGCACAGCAGTCCACAGTGAAGGTTAAATCAAAAGTTAGGAAACCCACATCTTTGAACATGTATGAATATTTTCACTCCTGTATAATCCAACTTGCATTAATATTCATTTTATACATTGGTATACTTTTAATAGGACATGTACTTGCATTTGAGACTTCTTCAAAGATGGCATTGAAAGAAAGCGCTGAATCATTCCTTGATTTGCTGCAACATCAGTAAGCCACATGAAAAATGAGCCAATGGTCATGGTCCAGAAAGTATGACGCATAGTGGGATCAGGATCAAAGCTTCAGGAGGAGAAAAAACCTAGTACAGTTAAGGTATTGAGAACATTCCTCTTGTGTTTAATGCCATTATATTAGTTGCACTTTTGAAGTTGAAAATCATACAAGGAAAGAGATATACCTTAAAATAAAAAAATGGAAAAATTAAATGCGCGTTTCAGCAGTGATTCAGAGGGGGTTGATCATGGTTAGTTGTTCTGCATACTTAAAAAGTTCTCCTTACCTTTATTAGTCTACAGTGATCTTATTCATGCACCACCTACTAGAATAGAATATAACCACCTGCTTTTGTCATATTTTTTTATGCTTGAAGCCTATTGGTGATTTCCAGATATTAAACCTCTTAGCTCACAGTTACACTCCCACCTTCAACACAATTACTTTTAGTTTTTAACTTTGATTTTTAATCACTAACTATACCTGTTTTTTACTCTTATGAAGCTTGACCTTGAAAATCCTAGTTGTATGCTTACTGCTGCAGCCAATGAAAGCTCGTGAGACTGTCGATGGGAAGAGGAGAAAGTTAGTCGGTCTCTCGCCATCGTGCTGTTCAGATCGCTCCAAGCTCGACTGTGTTGCCAGATCTACCGCATTTACGCCTTAGCGTTCCCATGCAACTTTCTTCAAGAGCAGATATTAGGCAACAGTGTACTACTTTCCCGCGCCTCTCGAAAACTTCAAATGGTGGTGGAAGGGGAAAATGCCCTGATTGGCTATTCGCTGCACCACGGTCAAGCTTCATAAGAGTAGAAAATGGGTATATGACCACCTACAGTAGGGGTGCTGAGAATTTACAAGCTTGGGAGCTAACTTATCATTTCCCACTTATGTGGCAATCCGACAGTCTATCTTCACTGTTAAAAATTAGGTATTTATTCTTCTTGATGACAAAATTATCAATAAATTGGATGAAAGTTTCATTTGACAGAATCTCATAACAAAAATCATTGCTACAACTTTGAAATATATCTATTACATTACGCCCATAGACTGAAATCGTTCAGTGAGAGAAAAAACAGCCACAATGGGTTGTGGATGCACCTAAACGACCAAATACCGACTTTAATATTTTTTTCGCTTCATGGCCGTTTTAAACCGATCACAACGCGTTGTGGATGGTTTGAAATGACCACGAAGCAAAATCATGCATGTTGAGACTTGTCAGCATGTTTTTAGTATCGTATCCCAGTGACCCTGACTCCCGGTCTCATGCTCAGTTTGACCATGACTGCCAGCAAGAGTGTATCTATTTTGGACAGTAAGAAAATGAAAGAGGTTTTTGAAGAAAAATTTAAGCTTATTACTGAAAGCATCAATGAGCATAGTGATTACTTTACGTGTGATCAAATCGTATCCGAGGTTAAAGATGCAAAATGTATGCAGAAAAGTAATATGCCTTTGTCGTCCAAGCAGTATAGAAGACTGAAGAAATACGACATAATTACTATTGGAGAAAATGAGAAATTGATGGAAAAAAAGAATTTGGGTGAACGAAAGTAATAACTTTCGTTATTACTGCAAAATGGATGAGATTTTCGATGTCATCAAAGCTGCACACATTGCAACTGGTCACAAGAGAACAAGGTAAAATTCAAAAGGTTTTTTTTTTAAATATTTCATCAGTTTTTGATTTGAAGAAAAAATGTTTTAAGTAAAAGTTCTTTCTTGTACTAACAATAAGTAAAACATTTTTGGTTCTTTACATTTTTTCATAGGGCATACAGTCTGTGTGTCTGTCTATCTGTGATTGCTTTAATTTTCGAACGGGTTGACTTCATTATAATTAAATAAAAATTTCACGAATTTAATAAAAATTGGAATATTTCTTGTATTTAGTCTTATTTTTTTAAAATATGTACATAATAAATTTGAGTAATACAAGATGATTGTAGTAATCAATAATGATGAGGAAGCATAGTACAATTTTTGCAGGAGTTTTTTTTATATAATTTTTATTTGAAGTGATTGTTAAATTTCTATCTCACATTGTTATTGGTATTGGTGACAAAATAACCACCCACCTATGCCCAACCCCTACCCTCCCCCCCCCGACCCCACTCCACTTTTTTTAGTACTCATTTATTTATTTATTATATTTTAGTTATGGAGAGGCAGAGTTAAAGAAGAAATACTGTAACGTCACCAGAACAGTTATTCAGCTTTATTTGTCACTGTGTGAACTATGCCCGCTAAAAAAGAAAATTAAGAAGAAGGGATCAGTTGTGCGACTGATTTTCGCAAACCACATGAAGTCACGGTGCCAGGTGGATTTGATTGATATGCAGACGGTACCAGATGGTGACTACCACTTTATTTTCAACTATCAAGACCACCTCACAAAATTTACAATACTCAAGCCACTTAAAACAAAAACAGCAAAAGAAGTCGCCTATCATATAATTGATATTTTCTGCATTTTTGGAGCACCATTTATTTTTCAAAGGGACAACAGGATGGAATTTTCCAACAGAATAATTCAGAATTTAACAGAAATGTGGCCTGAAACTTGCGCATGGTAAACCCAGACATTCCCAAAGCCAAGGATCGGTAGAATGGTAATACCAGGATATTAGAGATATGCTTGGATGGTGAATGAAGGCATTAAGAAGTGGTCAGAGGGATTAAAATTCATCCAAAGCAAGAAGAATCATTCACTGCATGAAGGGATTAAGAAAAGTCCTTATGAAGCAATGTTTGGATGCAAACAAAGAATAGGATTGGCAGATTCTTCCTTGGAGAAAGAAACCTACGAGTCACTGGAAACAGAAGAGGATTTGGGAAACATCTTGAGTGACTTGAACACATTCGAATCAGACGACGAGATGGAAGATGATACAGCCATCACAGTTTCATGTGCTATATGTGAAGAATCTGGAATTCTCAAAATTTGTGGAAAATGTGATCTGAAGGTACATGTTAAGTGCAGAATCGAAACTGAAGATCAAGTCATATGTAATCATTATAAGAGAACTGACTTAATCGATGATGAATGTCACAGTGCCAAAACAGGATTGGAAAAGTAAGCAGCAAAAATGATAACTTTGTCAGGCAAAAAACTACCTCCTGCCGAGTTAGGACAGAATGTCATTGTTAAAGTTCCAGATGTTGATGGGGGAAGACTTGCTGCAAGGAATGTGTCGGCCGTGGTTCTAAGTGTGAATGAATCTGGTTCGTACCAATTCGGTACCAAACAAGGGACATTGGAAAGACTTTACACCTGCAATGAGTTCAGCTTTGCAGATTTCAACATTATCAATCAAACAGATGTTCCAAGTACGTCATTGACTCTGCGGTATGCTTCAGCTCTCTTATCTGGGTCCAAATAAGGATTTGTTATGTGCCACTGTAAACTTTATTGCAACACCAACAAGTGCAAGTGCTGGTCTCAAGCAGTCCTGGGCAATTCCAAGTACCATAATAGCAGTGCCTGCAAAAACAAATGGTTTTTTTTGGCCTATATCAATTTTTATGAGACTTTATACTTCATCTATTAATATTTTACATGCTTTTTAATGTGTGAATAAATATCTTATAATGACTGAAGAACTGTTTCTCTTATTTAACTTCATACTCAGTGGTAATCACATTATTTTGCATTGTGGTGCTAAGGTGACAGCCACGTCTCATTTTGACAGAATATGAAGG
This sequence comes from Uropetala carovei, assembly GCA_036926305.1. Classification (NCBI taxonomy): domain Eukaryota; kingdom Metazoa; phylum Arthropoda; class Insecta; order Odonata; family Petaluridae; genus Uropetala; species Uropetala carovei. The sequence continues at coordinate 11,962,859 of JAXCHB010000035.1, forward strand.
AACAGAATGCTCCGTGGTCATTTCAAACCATCTACAACACATTGTGTCATTTCTGAATCGTCCACAATGCATTGTGGTAGGTTTAAAAAGGCCATGAAGCGAAAAAAATCTTAATGTCAGTATTTGGTCGTTTAGGTGCATCCACAACGAGCTGTGGCTGTTTTTTCGCTCACTGAACGATTTCCGTCTCTGGGCGTAACATATCATTAAATTAATTTAATGATAAATTACATAATATTTCTTACTTAAAGAATTCGATTCTACCTCCTCCTAAATTCAGATTCCATACATTTGAAGGGCCTCCAAGAGATACAGTTCCTACAATCACAATGACAATCATTGAGCCAAACATCATTAATGTCTGCAATGCATCAGTCCAAACAACAGCCTTCAACCCTCCCTACAATGGAGTACAATTATCAACATTTAAAAGTGAATCATGAAATCCTTCCAAAGTAAAAACAGTTGTTTGAAATAAAAGTACTATTGAAAAGTCATATTCCTCAGGCTAGATATAACATCAGATAAGTGTACAACCAAAATTAATATTTAAATTATTGCATTTATTGTTGATGTAAAATATAAGTAATAGCCTATAATTCAAGTTAATTAAATATAGAATGTGATGCATGATTCACAAGGTATTATGGCAAAATGATTCCATCGTATTCTAAATATTTAACCGAATATTTTTTAAGAATAAAATTTGTAACATATGAAAGTTTGATTTTAAAATATTATAGTTTTTAAAACTCAAAGAATGCACTTAAATGTCTAATAATTAATTAGAAAATGAATTGAATTTTTCCATGTGTATCCGCATGCAAAACACATTCCAAGATAGACCCATTATATCTCAAAATTCATGCAAGAAGCTGAAAAACTACAGGTTCTGAAAATTTATTAAACTTTCAGATTTTATTTAAATCTTTAAACATTACACCTGTAACAAAATGCAAAATTCATTCATTCTTGAAACTTACCAAACTTGTGTAGAAAATGCAGACAAGGCATACCAATGGTGTTATTACATGAGGGTTAATTCCACTTACTAAAAACAACAGAAATAAATATCTATATTTTGATTATTTAGTGTTAATTCTAAAAAAAGTTTAGGATGAAAGCAGAAAATTATTATTAGAAAAGTCTTGATAAATATCATATTCTATCTGTAAATCATAAGAATTGTAAAAAAAATTATCAAGATAGACATATGTGTTATTGATAAGTTGCATAACTGTAAGAGATATAAAAAGGCTTTTTTTTTAAGAGACTGGTATCTGTGAATTACTACTGATGACAGTTGCATTGTAGCACTCATCGAGTTTCCCCAACATTTTTATGTCTATTGAGGTCATTTAATTTATCAATAAGGTTTCTGCATATAAATATTCTCACCTTGACTGAAAGCCAAGCCAGGAAGATAAATGACAATTGGGATGACAAGAAACTGTGAATGAAATAGCTTGTGATGAATGTTTCAGTTTTACATAAAATTTAATAAAATTGTTTTCCTCTTAAGAAATATCTTTCAACATCTAAGCCAGTGGTTTCCAAACTGCAGGGCACACCCCCTCTGGGGGTCAGTGGTGCGCAAAAATACAACATTGTATTTACTGTTGTTTTAACAGTCACATTCGTGAGACCTACAATATGCAGTCACCGAATTCTAGCTCTCAAGTGGCTAGGGTGCATCATTTGCCATATATATGACATATAAGGGGGCACAAGGACATTTTCCTTAGTTGAAGGGAGGTGCGGCTTTGTAAAGTTTGGAAACCGCTGATCTAAGCAGCATAATGGATGGATAATTTTATGGATAAAATATTTCACATCTATAAAGAGTATTATAACTGTATCTAGGTTGTCTATCATATAAGAGATAATATGCAAATCAAGATTTTACTTCTATGCATAATTTAACTCACATTGTTTATTGTGTAAAGCAGAGATCCAAGCAGTCTAACTTTGGAGTCAAATCTCATTGATAAGTACTGCAAATAAGTAAAAATTTGCTATACAATTTGACCAACTTTTTATTTTCAATATAAAAAACAAAATTATTCATTTCTGAAAAGTGATAACATTTTGATTAAAAATAAATATTTAATATTTAGTGGTAAAATACCATAATCTGTATGGCTTTGGATTCATCAGATACAAACTGCAAAGTTTTGTAAGAATAAAATATGATTTTCATGAAACCATCAGATTATTGAGTGAAATAGATATTCACATCCTGTAAAAGCTTGAATTTGTTTACTTTGACATAAGTAATATAATATTCTCCCTTCAACATGGCCTATTTTTCAGCACTTTCATAGACAAAGAAATGGTCTGTGAGTTATAATTAACTGATAATGAATCCAACATACGAGCCATCATTCAATATTCTATAACTTTATTTCCAGATACTAAATCATAACAACTTTTCTTAAATGATGTATTTCCAGACACATTTTGCAATATTAAATGCTTAGCATAATCATCAAAATATCTTTTTATACCTCAGCATAAGAAATTAAATACAATTGCAAGTGTAGTGAATATGAAAGTGAAATGCCATTTAAAGTTAGGCAGTGATATATTCAATACAGCCGATCTCCATTTACAAGGTAGATGCATTTTTAAAAGCATTGTGCAAATGAAAACAGCATAAATGGAGAACTACATTGCCATAAGAGATAAAGGAAAAGTGGGGTATGTGTATCAGCACCAAGGCCACTACATGGGGTTGAGTTCTCAACTGATAAACAATTATAGACGTTTATCTAAAATATTTATATCAGGGGTCCGAAACCTATGGCATGCAAAGAGACTTTAAGTGTCACAATATATCATAGAATAACTACGAAAAGTATCTATTTTAAAAATAATTTCACTTTTATTTCAATTTTATTTTGTATTTTAATGATACCACATTATATTTAGGATTCCTTATAATATAAGAACTGCTTTTCGTAAGTGTTACAGACAAAAGGAATTTAAGGATGGCATGCATGAAGGGGTCACGGATTATATTGATAAAGAGTGGCACCCAACAGAAAAATAATGCTGACCCCTGGTTTATATAGTTATGCCTAATCTCATAACGTGAAAGCAAAAGCATAGCAAGATCTAGTGTACAGTACTGTAGGCAGCAGTGATGATGAGTGAGAAGTGGTTGGGTGGGTTTATTGGGATAAGAGAGAGGAAGTTTAAATTACCTCAGACATGCACTGTGCAGGTCTTAGTAATTAGCCCCAAGTGTAGACTTTTAACAACAATATTAAATGTCTCTCTTCCAGTCTTTTAAATGCTTTACTATTTAAACTCTAGTGAGTAATTTAAATTTCTTTTGTGATGCCATGTTGTTAACTGTTTGAAACCAATTTTAAAACCATGTGAATGGAGAAGTGGTATTAATTCTTCAGCTGCATTAAAACGAAACCTATAAACGGAGAACTGACCGTACTTAGGTTTTAATTAATTTAAAGAATTGATAACTTTTACATAACTGCATTTAATTCTTTCCCAAGACATACTTTTTCATTTCCCAGAATATAACTAAGACCTCTGACTTCTTACCTCATATGATGATGTTAGTTGTAAATGGTAGAAAACTGGTATAAAGAAAAATCCAGTAGCAAGTGATGCAAATATCACAGAAACTATCACCATCCAAAATTGTGTCCCGAACACATACATTTCTGCAGGCATTCCAAGCAAAGTTATGCCAGAAATGAAACTGTTGAATAATTATATCATAATAATTAAGAAGTTTAAAAATATTTTTGGTAACAATACTTAATATCCATGTATTTGGTTAAAGATGATGCTAAAAAAGGAAAATTCTGTAATAATAAAGAGATTTTGACATCGGACCCATTTGAAGATAAAAATATTTATATTTCAGCAAAAATTCTGCAATAAAAGTGAATATTGAATATCAGGGAAATTATACGCCATCAAGATTATCATGATAAAAAGTGTAATATGTTACATATAAATAACAGTATCAAGATGGAGCAACCAAAAATTAAATATAACCTAAGAGTGACTAGATTCTGAGAAAGAAAATCCAGGATATGGTATAACAAAAACAGGATATGACAAAAACCTGCACAATGCACACTTTTCAGTCTTTTTGTTAATTATGCATGTTAAACTATAAAGCATGGGTAGGGAACCTCCAGCCCATCGGCCTCATGCAGCCCCCAAGAGCGTTTTGTGTGGCCTGTGAAGCAGTGATGAAAAAGAGATCCATAAAATTTAACACATAAACTCATATATTTTGATCCAGATAATGATAATAAAGCATTTAATATTGAAATGTTAATCCTAAATACTCTAATTTAGAATTGATTTCCACTTGTATGTACATTATAATCTCTCAGTAACTTCAATTTAAATTAATCAGGCAACTTCCAATATGGTTCCCCGAAGGATTCGCCACCATTTATGCAGCCCGCCATGCGGAAAAGGTTCCCCACCCTTGCTGTAAAGTAAGTAAAATTTTCAGTCTATTATTTCATTAAATGAATAAGCATGAAATTCTGCCCACAATAACCAGCTACTTAGGACAGCTTGTCGAAAACAGAGATAACCTAGAGGAATTAGCAGATCTGCAATAAGGCCAGAATAGGCAATAGGGGTAGCGAGATTTCAGGGCAACAATAAAAACGACATCTGAGGGAAGAAATGAAAAAATAATACTCCGACCCGTGCGCCCCTGCCACCACGTAGTAACGTTAGCGACCTGATACCTGCCTTGCACCACCCATGTGACTGCCCGGCTTGCTACTGCACACATGATCTGTGCATCTCCTTCTCCTCATGCATGTCTGAGGGGAAGGTTCGCTTTGGGATGTGACTGACATACACCTTACTCAATATGTCGATTAGATCTTCCCCTCATCATTTAATGAAAGGTCTCCAGTATAAGCAAAAAAGCAACTTTTATTGTAGAACTGCTCTATTGCATTAACACTGCAATTGAAATCATTGGCATGATCACAGCCTGTTTGACAGGTGTTTAAGATTACCTATGTCCAGGCCATCTCAGAGGTTCAGAGTGGCCTGGGCCACTTCCAAATTTTGAGGCTCCTTGCCATAATAAAAATAGAAAAACATAACAAAATAAGACAATCATTAGCTAAAAAATTATTAATTTAATGTTTTTTTAAATTTATAAAATGCTATTCTAGCCTTTTTCCATGCAAATATATCAATTATTGAGGAAAAACCTCATTTTTGTGCAATTTCAAAGTTGATATTGAGCATGGCAAGTCCATTCAAATGCAAATTTGGGCACCTTTGAGCTTGAGGTTCAGGCCAAATGACCTTCCTCCCCCCTCCCACTCAAGAGGCCTTGCCAGTCCTTCAAATTTATCAGAACTAGAAATTATTTTTTATGCTATTTGGCAAATAGGTTTTCAAACCGTCTTGTTAATCTTTCTCATTTTACTGCCTTTAATTTAAATAAGAATAATTTTCCATTTATATTACATGGTTAATGAAACATCTTCAGGAAACATACCCATGAAGTATTATTTCAAAACTCTTAAATATGTACTATAACAACATTTTAATCTTGAAGAATTCTTTAACATAGGTTTTTTTAAAAATGTAACTTGAATGGTCAGATAGCTGTAAATTTTAATGGCCATAATGTAACATCTAAAAAGAATAGATTATTCGTACCCTTACTATTCTATCATATATGACTTTCTTTAGAATGTTTCCTTATTTAAATTTTGCTTTGTAAGTTGCGTTATTTTCACAATTACCAATTTTTCTTTACACTATTTCCACGAAACTTGCTTTCTTCCCTCACCCCATTATTTTCAGTACAAACTAATCATTTGCTACATTTTAAGAATACTCGAGACTATGGAAGTGTTCAAGTTTTTGTCACTCTATAAACTTGTTGTCATAACTCCTATGGGCAGTGCCATAGAATGTCTTTTCAAAAGGCAAGAATAAGTGATATGGAATTTTAATATCAGTAGATTTAAAAGTCTGAGACAAAGACATGAGTTGGAAATTAATGCAATTAAAATTTATTTCCAGAATGTTACTATCCCAACAATATTGCAAATTTCATTTAAATAGTTAAGAAAAAATGAAAAATGTATGGTCCAATGTAGACTGCAACTGATATGTTATTTTAACATCTTACATAAGTTATTCCGTATATTTGAATATGCAATAAGAAATTAGTCTGAGTTGTTGAAAAAACACTTCTAAAATTGAAGAGCTGACCTGGAAATTAATGACATTGATACTGGAAAAACCCCCATGTCCTTTCCACCCATCAAATACTGCGTTGTTGTATTTTGCTTCTGCTTTGCAAAGAAGGCATAGTAGATTCCAATGAAAGCTGAAACAGTTAACATGACAGCAAACACTATGTAATCCAAGATGCCAAATGACAGCAACATTTTTGCTTCCTTAAGATTTTCCTAGAGTAGTATAAGGCCGAAATACAAATTAATTCTTAAACGTTTATGAAACATTTAATTCAATTTATTGGCAGAGAAGTCAGTTTATGAGCGTTAAATAGAAGAAACTTAACTGTAACAATTTTCTATCCTTTTTTAATTACGTCTCTGATGTATTCGTTTAGATCGGGAAGATTTTTATGCTTTTCGCCGGAGAACCATTTCATCTATCAACGTTTACCTACTTTATGTAATAATTTCGAAACTTCGTTAGATAGAGCAGATAATACGGAAAACAAGATACGAAGATTCATTAGGAAATGTTCCGGCAAATATTTGAGGAGCATGGACAAATTACGGTCAACCGAAAATATAAAGAAAACTGAAAGTTGGTACCTAAGCGAATAAAGACGTTTGATGGTACTCTAATACAAAAAGTATTATCAAGAAAAAGTTATTGCGATATTAACTATATTGTATAATGTTGAAATAATACACCGAAGATGCAGCTCGAAAATGGCAACAAAGCCGTATAGTTGAAGAATTGCATGGAATATTATTTAAAAACATAAGAAATCAAGCGTGTGATCCTATACTATTACACCAGGTTCTAAGGATATACGACTGAACGTGTGGCAGATGAATTTTAAAGTACGCTGAATCGCTGTAGTGTTCCCCTTGTGCGAGGCTAAATTCTTTATTCACTTTAGGCACATTATTTCATTAATGCTATTATCGTGAATGAGGATGCCCGTACATTTTTCAATATAGGCAAAATTCTAGTTGCTAGGTTGAACAACAAGAAAAAATTTCACTTGGAGTATGAACTCCAATGGTTTCCGTATAATGATCGTTTCTTTAATAACTGCATGTTACATACTTGCATGTACATACTTCCGTAAAATAGAGCTGTTAGAGAGTAAATGTCTCCATCTTTGACTTGTTTATAGATCATGACTCCATCTTTCGAGCAGAATGACATGAAATGACATCAGAACAGTTTTAGACGTTTTAGAACAGTACCTAAATAGTAGTCCTGGTATTTTTCCGATTTTTTCTGTACTAATTGAAATTATAGGTAAAATTAATGGGGACGGCAGGGGATCTTATGAGTTTAGTGAAATTACAAGAGTATGTTTTCGGAAGAGTAGTTCTAGATCTGAAGAATAACTTGGTGAAATGGCAATGCTTTCAAACGTTCAAAATATCCTTGAATCATGGACGCACAATTCTGTGATACATAAATGACATAACAATGGTGAGTTCATATATTTTAGAGTCGTTTAACTATTTATATGTAATTTTGTTTATTCTACAGCGAAAAAACAACCCGGTATAAAAATGGTATCGCACTGTCGTTTCAACTTCATGACTCTATTCATGTATATTATTGGTAATGGCTTATACTGTATTGGAACAACTCGTTGACTATTTACTGAAAGATTAAGCCCATTTGACCCTCTTAAGCACAATTGTGCACAATACCTTATAATTCTATATCTTTAGAGAGAAAGTGTAGTCAAAAGACCGAGAAGCGAATATGTTTGATAAAATGAATTTTTAAGGAACGCTCTCATAAAGTCTATGAAACAGGACTATAAGTTCCTTTTTGGGTTCCTATAACCAATGGCAGATGAAACTAATATCATTATTTTTAAGTTTTAGTAAAGGAATAACGCAATTTTATCATTTGTTATACATGTTCAAATATAATAAATGTTTTTATTTTAGAGTAGAATGAAGTAGCAATGCCAATAAATCATTCATAAGCAACTTGCAACAATCTAGTAGTACCTGATGGGTGGCTTGCTATGTTATCTCAAGTAAAATTTTCTATCTTTGTTATCTTTCTTGCAAACTAAAGTTCATGGATACACAAGTACTATTTCTGACTGCATTGAAATTGGATTTAAGAAATAAAAATTCTATATTTCTGTTTCCCATTTTTTACCCTTTTCTATTAATCATTCATAAAATTCAGCTTATGAGATTATAAAGTATCCATTTATTACATTTAAAGGAAAAATTTTGCTTATATCCATTGTAAACATTGTTTCATAAAAACTTTGAGAAATAGAATTAAAAAATTTTACTTTAGTAAATGTTTTGAAATGATATAAAAGATAAAAGTTGCATTCTCCTCCAACAGCATAAAGAAAGAACTTTGTTGTAAATCTGCCAATGGTGTCTTTTATGTTAGGAACTAAATGTTTTATGAGTCTCATAGATAGTTATCGTTTAAAATTAAAAAGATGTTCAAATGATTTAATTGTAAACTTATTTAACTCTGACAAGTAAAAACAATTGTGAAAATAATTTCTTACAAATTTTTGTTTTGGCAAAGCTAATGGACAAAATCCTTAGTATAATAAAATGTAAATTTTGGAAGAAAATTAGGACAAACATACAACAAATTTTATTACAATGTATTTAATAGCAAAGTAAAAACATTATTTTTAGCTTCCTTGAACTGTTTTTTGCTATATGACAATCAAGACTTTCCAAAAGTATCATTGTTATCTTGATTCTACACTGGCTAATTTAATCATCTCTTCATTGTGAATGAAATGACCATTCCTGCTCTTGAGTTGGATTCCCATGTCCTGAAACAATCAACAAACCTTAAGTATAGATAATTATATATGTTGCTTAAGATATTTAAAAATTTCTAAAGGTATATAACATTGAATGTAAATTTACTTTCACTGAATAAATATTTTTCTCTCTGATAAGACTAATAGAAGTTTATAGTGTGAACAGTAATCATTTTACAAATTTTTATTTCAGTTTAGCTTGTACTGTATCATAGTGATTAATTTTGCTGATTGTATTTTTAATTCAAACAAAACTCCTTCTCTGACCTTATAGGTCTTTCTCAGTTGCATCATAACAGGCTTGATGAGGATGTGAGCAAAGAGCAATGAGAGAAATAAAGCATCGAGATTAAATTGACCTCTTCCAAGGTGAAGTGAGACTAGAGGTTAAAATGATGAAGTGCATAAATCATCTGAGTAGGATAATATCTCTTCATAATGGTCCATGCCTAGGGAAATGGCAATCCTTATGTTAGATTTATTGAAAAGTCACTATGATATGAAAGACAGTGATATGAGACTGTAATGAGGGACTAACAGCATCAACAATCAGACATAAAGGTTATTATGGAATGGTGTTGATTATTTAGACAGCTGATGTAATGATCAATTAGTGGAAAAAGATTTAGAAGTGGAATTTAAAATAATGCATGAGGAGAAAAATAAATGTGTGTAACAGATGTAGCAAGGGAATGCCGATTTTAAAATAAAATTATAATGCTGAATTGAGGAACATGGGTAGGATTTGTTATATCATTACATCATGGATTCATTGGGTAGAGGCAAAGAAATGAAGAAAATAGCAGTAAAAAGGAAGATACAGCAAAGGTTAAGCAAAGTGTTAAAGCTAAATATTGATGGAAGGATAGCTTAGTACAAAGAGGTGCAATATCTCCACATTCATTTATTATTTGATTACAGCACAGTTTAAGAAAATGTGATGTGATATCACTTTTGCATATGGATTTTTGGGGTCAGATATCCCTAGGTACTTAAAAAATTTAGTGAGAGACCCATAAGAAACTGCCCTCTCCAATGATATTTTGTTAATTCAATATTTCATTCTTCACTAATCCAATATTAAATACAAAAATTACACTGAAAAGTTATCTATTCTGATTTTTCAAGAGATCAAATGGATTGAAGGCCCTAAAATTGGCTCCTGGTGCAGATCCTTAGAGTTGGTACCTAGTGACACCCACATTTGATAGCAATCAAATGGCTATAGGGGAATAAATATGAAGGGAAAGTTGTGGTATCATTGAGACTAATTTATTAGGATATGTTTAAAATAGAATTATTCCACTGATATAAATAAGCAAATGTAATAACAGATGAGAAAATATATAATTTCAATAGATTTAAGTAAGGACTTTGATAAAATACAAAAGCTGATGGATTTTTCTGACATAGAAATATAATAATATGGGTTATATTTCAGTTATAAGTTATATCAGTGGTTTCCAAACTGTGGGGTGTGCCCCCCTGGGGGGCACGGTGGGTAGGTCAGGGGGGTGCAAAACTACTTCAAATTGTATTTAATGTTGTTTTAACTGACAGTCGTGAGACCTAAAATATGCAGCTGACGAATTCTAGCTCTCAAGTGTCTAGGGCATATCATTGACCATATATATGACATAAAGGGGCACAAGGATGTTTTCCTTAGTTGAAGGGGGGCGTGGCTTAGTAAAGTTTGGAAACTGCTGAGTTATACAGTGAAGATATGAATGAATAATTGCTATTTAACGTGAAATCAACAAAGAATAGTGTGTGCAAGAAGAGGAAATCAGCAAATGTCATTTGAGTAATTAAAATTACATTCCATTTTGAGATTTTATACATTATCATCAGATAATCAAGGAAAAATATAATAACAGTAACTTTAAAACTTTTATGACTAAAACTTACTTCTTCACTTGTATCTCTAATAAACTCTTCTGTTGTTTTCCTTAGTAGAACAGTGGCAGAATTTACTTTTGACACATTTTTATCCTTAGGAGCCTTCTCGTAATATCTTCTTACAAGGGGTGTAAGAAGATTTAGGGAAACACTTTTAGGATCTGTACCACCAGTAAACCATGACACTCCTAATCCCACAATTAAAGTTAATGCAAATCCCATAAATGAATACCATGTATAAGAAAGTCTGTACATAAACCATGGCTTCTCCAGTTCTTCATCAGGTATAGCTTCTGTGCTTGTAAGTAATCTTTGTGATAAAAGTATAATGTATAAGAAGTCAGTCTCATATTTTAGAAAAAATCATAAATTAAAAGTTAATATTAGTTTTCTTATTAAAATAACAGTAACCTTCAGAAGCAATGGAAGTATTTCTGCAAATAAGAAAAGTGTTCTTTTTAGAAAAAATGAGAACAAAAAGCTAGATTTCTGAAATATTGATTTTTTTAAATCATGGAATATTATATTTTTTCTGGAGGCTGTTATCTAATGGAATAAGCCCTAAAAATCTGACCATTAATGTAACATTCATCATTGTTGGAGTTATTTTAATTTCTAAAAATCTGGCAAATAATTCTAAACATACTGAAAACTGCTTTCTGCAGCCAATGTAATGGTGTCATTGGAGAGAAGATATGGTTCACAACCACTTGTGGTCATTGGCTTTACTGGCATTTTTATACGACCAGATGTAATAGCATATTGAGATGCCAGCACAATCCATCCCATGACCACCAGGCCAGAAATACCTCCAATTAAAGCTCCCTAAAATTTAAAAAAATATTGAATACATTTTTCGACAATATGACTTAAATATATAAGTAATTCAGGTCAAAGCAGCTATTATTTCAGTACTTTATATTGAATGGTTCTAGACAGAAAGTTTGCTATTTATATATTATCTTAAAAGACTTTACCTTTGCATTCGTCCACCGAAAAAACATTCCTATAGTAAATAGTGCTAATAGTGGTCCACTTGTTATTCCAGCAAAGCTTGCTGACATCTGTTAAATTAGATGAAATTATTAGAGCTTCTAAAAAAAATTTGGATGAATAACTTTTGCAGTAAAATGCAACATCTGCATTTTCCAAGATATAAAAATTCAAGCCAAACTAATTTGGTGCTATTTTTATGTATTAATGATACTCTTTGCAATGCCTTTTCTGCTTGGATTCTTTCTTTCTTGTTTTAGTCTAAAATGTTTTGAATTGGTGAAAAATTTGTCATATTTCATAGTTTTTTAGAATTTAATTTTGCAGAAACATATGCATTTACGCAGAAAGAAAACCTACTGAATGATGTTTCATGCCGATGTGTCTAATAAAATAATTTTGATTCTCAAGAAAATTTCTCAACTACTCAAAAGACATAAAAATGAAAGTGATTATAATGATTTAATTTGAAACAATTTTTATTGAATTTTCTATTTTAAATATATCCGTTCACTGAAGGATTACCTGAATGACAGCGCCCAAGTTTTCAACAACAAAGACCATGCCAACACAGAATATTCCAAGAATAACACAAAGGATTTTCATAGTACATGAGGCTCTTTCCTCTGATGGTTTGTTTTTAAGGAAGGGAAGAATATAATCTTCAAAAATGACTCCTGACATAGCATTGAGACCTGTGGACATTGTGCTGAAAAGTAATTTTTGATAAAATGGGAAAATTTTCAATAATTTATTACTTGGTGAGAATGATTGCTGATTTCAGAATAATGCTATTTAGTTATATCAGCATGATTGAAATAGTTTTTATTATATGTTAAAGAATCTTCTCTGTTTGTCAACAGAGCTCGTTCAAACACTTGTGTTATCTGTGCCAACCTTAAAGCTGCACTGAATACACCAGCCATGAATAATCCAGGAAGGCCCGGTATGAACCCAGTCACATCCATCACAAAGTATGGCAATACTTGGTCTGGAGCATTTACCCTCTGAAAATAATAAAGTCGGCATCTCTGTATCTTTTTTAACAAAAATTATAATTCCAGTAAATATAGCATAGTTAAATGTCACCATAATTTATTTACATTTTTATATTTACATAAATATTGTCGTCTCATAATAAATGTGGCTATACCAGGGTATTTACAGTATAATTAAATGAATCTTGAATTAGCAATATCTGGATCTAGCGAACAACTTTAAACAATGTTCACATCCATTTCATTTGAAGAATTACAGAAATAACATGGTGTCATTACAAGGTAGACATTCTTCCTCTTAAAATTAAACATTCATTTATATGATGAATCATTGTCTTGAGAATGGAGTGGGAAAAATTCAAACAAAATAAATTGGTTTTCTCAAGGCTTGCAATTTTATGTAGCTTTAAATATTGAATTCGGATTATAAAATGACTTGCAAAGCATAATTCATTCTGATAATCAAGATGCAAAATCGCCATTCTATAGGGAATGGATGTATGTTAATGCTTCATAATTCTGAATGGATTATTCCCTTTATAATTTCCTCCCAGATGATTATCTGAGTACTAAAATTGAGGGAAAATGGTAGCTTAAATGATTTAATAAAAATGAGAAGTCCAGAATTAATGCTTTACAATATTCAAACATATTAATGTATCACCCAGAAAATAAGGTGCTCTTTGGTTATCCCGGACCCCTTTTGAAAAATAATTTTTTGCGATAACCCTTTCCCGGGGAAAACATTAAAACAAACTAAGAAAATGAGAACTTGTCAAAAAAAATTTTCATTTACAAGTAACCAACGATATTGGCGATCCTTTGGCTCGCTTTCTTTTCAGATTATAATGCCTTTTATATTGGGTGTAGCCATCTCCGGGTGCTATCACGCCCTTCATCTCTCTGGAACTAAGTTATCCCTCACCATTGGCCAGTGATCGGGTGGGTAAATGTCACCACAGGCAGATCCATCATGGGTTTGCAAGCTTTTGTTTTTCATGAAAGGGCTATCTCAAAAAATTATTTTTCAAAAGGGGTCCAGGATAACCGAAGAGAACCAAAAATAATTTGGAATAAGATAAACACACTTACTCACTTACTTTACTTGAAATGAGATCACAATCGTTGTATGTTGCATAAATAAGGAGTCCAGAATAGCAGCTCAATGAGAGAATTACAGACACACCAATCCAGAACATGAAGAGCATCCTTAAAGACCACAAAGCTCAATTGAGAAGTGAAAAGTTAATGTTTTTTTTGTTTTTGATAATTGTATAAATCAACAACATTAGACATTTTATAGTTATGATTGAAGAATTTATCTTTGCTAGTAAAGTAATTCAGTTGTAATGTTCTAGCATCATAAAAGCTGAGTCAAATTTATATTTACTCACTATCTGCATATAATTGAAAAAACGAGATTCTTCCATTGAAAAATAACACAAATTTTTTATCTTTGCACTATCAACTTTGGAGCCTGATGCCTCAGCAAAATATTTTATAAGGAAAGGATTCTTAAAGTAGTGGCTAATTTTGCATTATCAAATCTAAATTTTTGGTTTCTACAATTAAATTTAACCACTATATTTCCATGGTGTCAGTTTGCTTGACTCAAAGAATTCATGTTGTCAAACCATTTGCTGCAATTTTAAACTCAATCAAAATGTGATATTTTTGTCTTCTGCAGGTTTTAAAAATGATGTTTCAGCTTTTATTCTGTATCATTTGGTGAGCATGGATCATAATTGATCATAAAGTTGACCATCTGGGATTTTTTTGTTCAAGCAGATAAAGCTATTACATAAACCCTGTAGAACTAAAATTAGTACTAATTCAGTAATTCCAGTTTTACTTACTTGTAGCATTTTACAACAGATGACATGGCAAGAAACCTTTGCACCATTCCTTGATTGGCAGCCAATGAAGTTATCCACATGAAGGAAAATCCAAGAGATACATTCCAGAATGTGTGACGAATTGTTGGGTCAATGTCCATGCTAAAGGTAATTATTAAATCATTATAATGATGATGTTCTTCTTATACAAGTTAAGTGTGGAACTCATAAGGGATAAACAATTCATATGTCTAAAATTTTATCTCGTATGTTTATGTATTTATACAAAGAATTCATCATATTAAGTATATAATACAGAAGATTGATGGCAGAACGTCTTGTGCAGTGAAAATACAATGTTTACCTGAATACCACATGCTTTCTAATAAAACTCATATTTATACTTTATATGGCCAGTAAAAATAATTGAAAATGTCACTTTATCTATCTTTAATATATTTTGGCATTTCACACCTTTATGCAAAGATCAGCCTTAATTGTCATAAAAATGTTCATTACTGTTTATTCGAGTATAACATTCTTTTTCCATTGATTACATTGTGGTTATCTTTCTCTGAATGAAAAATAAGCATTGATGTCCCAAAATAAAAATCTACTCATAAAATGGGCACCAGGTTAGTCAAACAAAAGTTTTCAGAAAAAGCACATATGGTATTCAAATAAATATGTCATTCATGAAAAGAAACATTTGAATTAAATCAAATAGTGTAAAAGATAGCAAGAAGAATCATAATTTTAATAAGACTAGTAAGTTGTTATTTATCTATTGATTAATTTTTGTATAGCTCATAAACAGCATTTAACCATACTTTAAAATGAATGCAACAATGATAACAAAGGCAAACATGTATGATCATGCACTAAATGAGATTGGAGCCATTATGTATGTGGTAGTTTTTCAACATACCTAAATGATCTTTGATTTTTTTGTAATATTCTATGGAAATAATATATCATGCATAAACACATCAGAGCACTTAACAGCTACAAATATCTTAAAAATATATCTAACTTGAAGAATTCAATCCGTCCACTCTGATGACTCCTTTCTAAGACAACTGACAGGCCACCAACTGATATTGTTCCAACTATAGCCACAACAATCATTGCACCAAACATCATCACCATTTGAAGGGCATCTGTCCACACTACTGCTTTGAGACCACCCTGAATGAATAATCATCATCTGGGTCAAAGGGATGGAGTATTTTTGAAATCTTTATCGTATTCTAACATTAGGTTAAATGGCAAAGTGCATATCATCGAAAAACATTTTAATTTAAGAATCTTCTTTCATTATTGTAATTAAGACAAGCAGACAATTAAAAAAGGACATTTCACTTACCAGACTTGTGTAAAAAATGCAAACCAGGCTTACTAAAGGTGTCACAAGATGAAGATTCACTCCAGTAACTGTTTTTGAGGAAACATTATTAACAATAATGCAGATAAAATATGTATGCATCCATTAAACTAGTTGCTCATTTATAAGTGTAAGTTATGCAAGAATTATTCCATATTTAGAGAATAGAATGTTTTTTTTAAAGAGCCATTGGGATCAATAAAATAACTTATGCGGAAAAAGTGCCATATCATCAATAAGTAAGAGACATAAGCAATTAAAATTTTTTGTAAAGTACAGCATTACCTTGACTTAAAGCCAGTCCTGGAAGATAAATTACTATGGGAATATACAGCAGCTGAAAAAAAAATTATGGAACCAAGCATTTTTTTATTTAAAAATGCAATAAAATTATTTTTATTAGCAAATTACTTACATGGTTTAGTATAAAGAGTAGTGATCCAAGTATACGAACTTTTTGATTGAATCTTATGGCCAGATACTGTAATAAGGGTAAGGTACAATTATTTCATAGGCATTCCTCAATTTGTATTAGTATAGTATAAATCAGAAATATATAAATTTTTCCAATTATAAAATAACAATTTATGCTTAAAAAGTATAGGATGTTCCAAAAGTCTTTTTACTGCCAGTTTTTAAGAATGAGTAGCAAAAATGTAATGCACCTTATTTAAAACAAATTCTGGTCACTCATCTTCACCTGAAAAAAGCAAGAAAAAATATCCTAATTGCAGCTAATTAGGGATAAAGAGACTTACAGGACATCATACTGATGTTCTTTATTATTACAAAGTAAATGTGATGACTAATTAAACAATAAACATCATATCAATGATTTTTAAAATGAATAAAACAATAAATGTTTTATTTTTACTACTCAGTGTTAACTCCTGGCAGTAATGGGACTTTAAGGACATCCTATAAGTTAAAATGCATGATACAAAAAGATAAATCCAGTAAAATAATACCTTTTAATATTTCAGTGAAAATAAGTCATAAAACACCAATTTATCAGCTCCTTTCAAATTTTGTCTTTGCTTAATCAAAGTCTGAATTAAATTTTGAATTGTTTAGATCAGGAGTGGGCAACCTTTTCTACATGGCTGGCTATATTGAAAGTTTCCGTTGTTTTGGTGACTGGATTAAAGTTTAAATCAGGAGTTTCATGGAGATTCTGAAACATCATATAAGTAAAAATCAAGTCTAAACAATGTAGAATTTTCAAAAATTTAAGGTATTATTGTCACGATTTTATCAAAAAATTATAAATTTGCATAAAATGCTCCAAGGCAGCGGTTCTTAAACTAGGGTCCGCAGACCCCCGGGGGTCCGCAGAAATAGTCTAGGGGGTCCACGAGTAATATCCAAGAAAGAATATATATATTTTTTAAATAATAAAATGTTTACCAAAATTGTCACGCAGGCTTCCAAGTATACATTACCTTCTGAGTAAAGTCGCATTCACACCCCTTTGCCTACAACGTTGAAACTTAGTATGGCATGAACGTTTTGTTTCCTACTGACCCCCTATCACTTTCTGATTTTTACTGATGGAGCTCGTGTTATGTCAGGAAAACATAAACTAAATGGACGTGTGCAAGCTCTCATTCCCACAGTTAAGTGGAATCATTGCTGCATTCATAGAGAATCCCTAGCATCCAGAGAAAATAAAGACAACTCTTGGCAAAGTAGTGAAAATTTTCAACTTTATTAAAGCTCTTAAGTCCTGAATTTTCAGTGCCCTTTGTGAGGAAACAGGCAGTGACCATAAACAGCTTCTTTTACTTTCCGAAGTATGCTGGCTGTCTCGCAGAAAAATACCCAAATTTTTGAATTACGAGACAAAATACGAATATTTTTCGAAAATACATCATTTCAACTTAACAAGTGGTTAAATGATTTTTCATGGTTGGTTATTGTGGCATACTTTTTACCCATTTAAATGGACTAAATTTGAATTTACAAGGGATAGATGTAAATATATTCAAAAATGAATATTGAGGCAGTAATTTAAAAAAAATAGTACTTGTGGTCGGATCATCTTTGCAAATCTTTTTATGGATCATTTCCATTACTTAATGAATTTGTTGAAATGTCCGACGATGAACTCCCTGATGAAACAAAATACAATTTTATTCAAAATTTGCAAGCATTAAAGAACAACTTCAGAGATTATTTTCCTGTTCCTGATTCTGGTTATAATTGGATTAGATATCCATTCAATGTAGATATTAACAACATTAAATGAATGATTTAAATGAACAAGACAACCTTCTAGAGATATCATGTGATACCTCATTATAATTTAATTTCAATGAACACACTTTGGCAGATTTTTTGCAATGTTTGCATCATGATTATCCCTAAGTATTGTCCACAGCTTTGTAGCATTTGATGCAATTTTGTACAATATATTTATGTGAACGGACATTCTCTTCTCTATTATTCATTAAGTCAAAATACAGAAACAATAAATGTAGAACCAGACCTGAGATTATACCTCTCAACTATTGAATCAAACATCAGTGATTTAGTGTCAGCAAAACAACATCATCCTTTAATTAGTAATTACTATGTCATTCAATAAAATTAATTAAAACATTTCTAAACATATTTGCTTCCTTATC
The DNA here is from genome assembly GCA_036926305.1 of Uropetala carovei. NCBI lineage: Eukaryota > Metazoa > Arthropoda > Insecta > Odonata > Petaluridae > Uropetala > Uropetala carovei. The sequence continues at coordinate 11,981,611 of JAXCHB010000035.1, forward strand.
ATTGTAGTATTCATAAAACAAAATAAAATAATAGAAAATTAATAATGCAAATTAATTTAAATTTTACCATTTTGTACATAATTGTACCTATCTGTATTTAAAATCTAATATAAGTATATGTGTGTGTGTATATACAGACTTTGAGGGTCTGCAAAAAAAAATTTGAATGAAAGGGGGTCCTCAGACTACTAAAGTTTAAGAACTGCTGCTCTAAGGGGTTGCATGTGGTGCATGGGCCGTAGATTGCCCACCCCTGATTTAGATGAACTTGATCAAGTATTTGTGCTGATGAAATCCATCTATACTTTCAATCATTGAATAATTTTTGTCTTTTGAAAGTTTTATTCCACATTTATTTAACAATTTCATTGTGTATGAACAAAATTTGTTAGACTAATTCAGTGACAGTTAACTTTTCTGATTTATGCTTGACATACTTCCTAGGATTAATAAAGAGAGAATCATACCTCATATGATGTTGTAATTTGGAGTTCATAAATTACAGGTAAGTAAAAAACTCCAGTAACTAAGACACTTATAATTTGTCCAAGGATTCCCATCCAGTATTGGGTGCCATATGTGTAAATTTCTGCAGGCATTCCAAGCAAGGTTATTCCAGATACCCAACTGATATAGTTGTGAATAGAGCACGGAATAATAAAAAATAAGCCTTTTTTAATATAAAAAACTATAATTTATAAATTCAGGAAAAGATAAATTTTTGTTACATCAAATGATGAGATTTATTTGTCAGATTTTGATTGTGTTATCTCCTTAGCAAATATGCACCATTACTTTTAAAAATATTTAACTGTGATGTAAAAATTTTTACTAACCTGGCAATCAAAGACATGCTGACAGGAAAGAGTCCCATAGACTTTCCACCCATTAGGTATTCAGAGGTGGTATTTTGCTTTTGTTTAGCAAAAAAAGCAAAGTACATTCCTATGATTGCCGACACAACCAGCATGCCACAAAAGAGGAAGTAATCAAACCCGTTGAAGACATGAATTGATTGTGTTACTTTGGTGGTTGACGGTGTTAAGATTTCAGATGAAATTGTAGGGTTTAACGTATCTTCGGTGGGTTGCGTGAAATAAGAATAATGCGCTTCGTCCATTGCCTCGTACGTAAGGATTCAATATTTTTCAGAACAAACTATAAGCATATGATTCCTTTTTTGTATAAGTGAACAAGTTATGTGTTTGATTTTAAATGTTGAAAAATATTAGAGCAAAACCCATTTTAGTCGCTAGGTTGAGGCGTTATATTTTTAAAATAAAAAAATTTCAATCTCGAGGCAATTACAATTTTAAAATTCCGAACAGCCTCCTGTTTTTCAAAAGCATTTGCTAAGAATGTTGATAGTTTCTGATGATTTCCTAGGCTATAAGATGCAATAACGGAAATATAAAAAACTATCTCCTGAAATTCCCTTCAGGATCCCTTAGATAGAATTTTTCGAAATTTCTCTAATGACGCACTTGGTCTAAGCAAGCGAGGGACTTGACGCACTGGGGATGACGGGGGAAACCAACGCGCTCATAGCACCTGCTCGATATATTCGCCGGCGCGCGCCTAGGTACAAGTGAGAGATGCGATTCGTGTGTGCTTTGGGTGGCGGAGGGAGGCACGCGAATAAATGGTAAGAGGGGGAGGACAGAGGTCGGCATGACTAAAGGGGGTGGTTTGGGTTGGAGCGACCTTCGCGGCTTAACTCGCCATCCCAGTCAGTAGGCCATCTTAGGCCAATTTTCCTTTGGATCGTGATGCGGTTTCAGATGTGCTTGACAGCCTACGTTCATTCCTTCGAACTTGATGACGGTCGCCTATCTGGACTCTGTGCTTCAGCAATCCGATCGAAACGCGATCGCTTTCCGAATGAAATCGCCCGCGGGTCTCTCAAACTGTCGCGTCCGATTAAAAACTGCGGCGATAATGTTTTTTTTTTCGAAGATAGGGGACGAATAATCGAATGGTATGGTGCTGAATTATTATGCATTTCTGGCACGGAAACTAAAGTAGCGTAACCGAAAATAATCGAATAAAACGAACAAAATCATCGGTATTTCAAATATCAGTTATTGAACTTGAGAGGGAATATTTTTATGGTAAAATCGCATCCTTGCAGCAGAATCTCTGCATAAAATTCTTCTGAGAAAGTCAATAGAGAAATAGTTAATAAAATTTGAACTATTACGAAAATGGAAAATGAACGCAGTTTGGAGATGTACGCAATTTCGAACAATTACCCATATGTTTACTTTTCGCGTATGGAAGATAAGGTTTATAGTGAAAGAAGGAATTACGGTCTATAATTTTTGGGGCTATAAAAAATATATAATCGGTAGTTAATATGGAATCTTCCCATAGTTACTAATTATTAGAGCTCGAGTCCTCTTCGTCAGTATGTTTTACGGCACTTAACATGGGAAATTACTTTATTATCGCTTTCAATCGATTTGAGATCCTTATAATTTTAAGGAATCACATTTCAATTCGCACGGAACTTGAGTAAACAAATGCCGCTGAGTAAATGTTTCGATGAATGTATTAGCTGTACCATTTAAGAGATCGTTTTATTACCATATCCATCCCTTTATTTGAATAACAAGAGGCGTCCTTTAGCGTGCACTTTTCATTCACCAAAACTAAACTCGCTCAGCGACGTGTCGCAAGAGGGAAGCGAAGGTGAACTTCGTGAGTTCATAGGTGAAGGTCGTGCCTCTTTAAAATGAATTACAGCGGGTTGCGAGGAGTCTCCAGTTATGCTACATCAGATATCATCACCTCTCTATGGCGAGAATTGTAAATAAGTCGCTGCCAGAGATTTTGAAATGCTCCCGCGTGTGTAGTCATAAAAACCACGGGTATCCCTCGTAAATCATAGAGACGAGGGAAGTCAACATTTGAAAAAAGGCAGTTTGAGGGACTTACAATGGGATTTTTAAACATATGGTCGTTCAAAGCATCTCTGCAAATTTGAGCGAAAACTAATGGGTTAACGCACTCTTTTTTTTTAAAGCTTCGGTGACGAGCTGAACAGTTTACCTCATTATGTTGCGAACTGAATGGATTGCAGTTGTATCGCTTGGTACCCTTAAAATCGTATCTGAGAAAAACGAAAGGAGAAAAAAGCTATTTTGTTTTATTTAAAAGATAAAAATTCGGCAAAACTTCGTTTCGATTAATTTAAGTACAGTCGTTCCTCCTATAACGCGAGGGACACGTTCCTGGAAAAAACAGTGTAGTAGGAGACTACGTTATAAAGTACCTTATGTCTGTGGGAAATAGGAACCTGGCGGACTAATTTCCGATGTTAAAAATGACTAGCCAAACACTCTAGGAACTACCTTTATATCTTGTATTAAAAGTATTTCATCACGGTATAATTCAGTATTGCAGAATTATACATTTTTATTTGAAGTTTTGAAGCTTGACTTTGAGAGTTTGAATAGTGGGAGATGTGTGTATCAGAGATGATGAAAGGATGTTTAACTAGCTTGGGCATATTTCAATCAAGCTTTCAAAACAAATTGCCTAAGTTTGCAAACAACTACATTCATGCATAAATTATATCAATATAATTTCAAGGTCTAATTATGCATTTGTGATGCATAATGCATCAGTGCTAGAGCAAAGGAGGGTTAAGTGAGATGCCAAAGCAAAAAATATGTAGCAATATAGGTAATATAAAGAAATTAATTAATCCAAAAACAAATTGTTCAATTTAAACGCCGCCTCTCGAATTTTCCGCCCCGGGCATCTGCCCGGTTTGCCCTTCTGTAAATACATCACTGTGTGCTGTGAGGATTGAATGAACCCGAAGGTGTGCCGTGAAACAAAAAAAAAGTGACCAAAACTTTGGGTATCTATTCTATATCTATAATAGCCGACCGTCCGTCCCACCCTGTGTCTCAAAAGCCGTTCGTCGTAGAGATATGCGGTAAACTGCGTTTTGTTTCTACAAGCTAGGAAGGCCCCTAGATACTATTCTCATTTTCATAAAGTCCCGGGTTCGAATCCAGGAGGCAATTATATTTTTCCATAAGTTTACACGGGATTTTCGATTTTTCAATGTGCAAGGTTTTATTCCTTCATCCATGAAAACACGTAAATATGGACCGATTTTCTTCGTTTTTGCTTTATTCGGCGGCTAAAACTCTATACTAACTTATTCTTGCAATGTTTACATGTTACACGGTCGAATCATTCTGAAATACGCAATTGTTTTCGAAATTTTATGGATATTTCGTACTCTTTCCGGACGTTGTCAAGGCGACCATCATTGTTGCCTCCGATTCAATTAATGCCAATTAAACCTTCAAATAGGTGAAAGAATAGCGTTATTCACTTCGCACTTTGTTTAAGCATCGAAATTATTGCTGTAGCAATGTCAACATTTATACATAGCAACATAAATATTTACGAATAATTATTCAGTTAACTGCGAATCTAACGAATCAGTCAAAGCAGTTGAATCTTCCTATCATCGTTTGAATGCAGGAATCTTATCTCTTTGTAAGTAGAACCATTATATTATACATCCATAATGTTTATTAACGCAAATAGTCTCAAGCATAAATTTTTAATTAAATGAGAATAGGGACACACGTTATTTTTTTAAACACAATACATAGTTATCTTCTCTTCATTGATAATCTACATAAACGGTTGCATTGATTGTTATATAAAAAAGAAAGGACATATATTTGAATAAAAAGAAAAACATAAAAGTTCGCTATCAATTACTGTGTAGGAAATGCATTTTTAGAGTTAAATGTGAATTACTGAGATCAACTTATTTTACATACTTCATCATTTTTTATAAATCAATTTTAAAATTCACCGCGCAATCTTTGCGCGGATCAGCTAGTTATTATTATTCTTTTAATGATGCCTTCCCCGCAAAGCCAAAGGCTTACCTGCAGGTAGAGGAAAAACCAAGATGAATCACGACATCCATGCCCTAACCTTTGGGTTAGAAGTTAGGCACACTACCTACCAGTCTAACTCACATCGAGAAACATGGCGTGAATTACGTGATGGCGTGGATTATGCGAGTTAATACGGTATTATTTTACGTATTAAAATACCGGTCAAAAAATTATTCTAAAAGGATGTAGAAAATATGAGACCCAAGAACCTAAATCTCTATTTCCTGTTAACTTAATGCTTCATATAACACGATTTCATAATACGCGACTTCAAAGAACGCAACTGCCGCGCTATGTGAGGTTTTACTGTACTTTCATACATTTTAAAAAATTATAAACCAGCTAAGATTACATATTTAAATATTAAAATTCAAAATGAACAAGGAAAAAAATAAATTTTAAAAACATACTACTCTGCGAGCTTTTAAGTTGGCAAAAGTATCAATTACATCATCATAATCCATTGACGTATAGCTACTTTCTGTTTGGAAAAACTCCTTTCATTGCTAGCAACTGTTACAGGCAGAGTTCAGACTGTTCTAAGACAAACCATCGTATTTGGAAAAATAGAGTCAAAACATGAGAATAGGTATAATTTAACACATCTAATGGAGTCACTCCTGGGGATAAAAACACTGGAAGTGTGTTCATTTTTTACCTCCATTCCATCTATGTCTATATCATCTCCATCCATTAGAACAGGGGTTCCGAAACTTTTTGAAGCCAGCGAACCCTTATTACTTTCTCCATACACGTAGTATAGAGAAAGTATTGTTTTCATGAAAAAAATCGACTTCGAGATTTAAACGGAAATACGTTTTGAGGTCCCTGAAACAGGTTTAGACTTTTCGGAAGGTCTGTGCGTGTATGTGATTGTGGGCGCTCTAACTCGAAAAGTACTTGACATATCGTTACCACATTTCATATATAACACTTTGGTATGAGAACAAAGAGCTCATTAGTTTTTGGACAATACCGGTTAACCGGAAGTCGGGGTTTATTTGAAACCCGATTCGGTTTCTGCGATATTTCTCCGATAATACGTCATTATTGTATACATTGACCATTACAAAAAATGTAGAAAATATAATTTCCTGCATCTTTTATTTCAAACAATTTTTCATAGCAGTTATTGTTTAGGAATTATTTATAAATAATCGGTGTTTTCGGTTTCCGTAAAATATCTCCTTAAAAACGTCGTAATTGGTCATTTCGTGAGGACCAAAGTCGTAGAGAATAATATTTCTTCCAAGTTTTGTTTGAAACAAATTTTCGTAGATACATTAATTTCGGAGATATTCAACTTTTTCGTAATTTCCATTATACAGCGCCACCACCATGTAGCGGTGAATTCTGTAAACGTATTCAAAATTACCTAATTAACGGCAATAAGGACGACTGTATTCTTTTACGATACGAAATAATAATTTTGCCTTATAATGCTATTCATAATAATTTAAATATCTATACCCCAAATATGGAGAAAGTCGTGTTGGCCACATCAGATTTTATTTAAATATTTTTTCTCTTGGAACCCTAATTAAGAGGTGATTAGCCAAATCGCAATAAAATTTACTTTAAAATAATTGTAATGTTTATTTACATTGCTTATGTATCTCACAGTTTACAAGTGTTTCCTGCTGTAAATAAGAAAGCATATCGGTTCTCTTTCTCTCTATCACGGAACCCCATTTAGCTTATGTGGAACCCTTGGGTTCTGCTGAACAGTTTGGGAAACCCTGCATTAGAGCTATTTCGATGTTGCTAAATTTTTTCATACGAACACCCAAGTCCATATGTTTGATATTGTAAATATCATATAACATTTGGAATATTTCCATGTTTATTTAAGCTTGAAAATCTTCCTTCTAAAGAATTTATCGCTACACCCAGCAAAGAAATAAAGAAAAATATTTTGAAATTTTCTTTGGGATCAACTAGATTATTTTCTTCGTTCAGAACTGCATCAGTGGTTTTTCCAACATTTTTAGAAATGCGAGTTTCTTATTCCTATTTAGTAGGTCGAATTGCTTCAAAATAACTTCATACAAATCTGAGATATGAAAAAACTATTGCGCAATAAAAAAAAATCTGATGTGGCCAACACATGACTTTCTCCATATTTGGGATATAGTTATTTAAATTATTATGAATAGCATTATAAGGCAAAATTATTATTTCGTATAGTAAAAGAATACAGTCGTCCTTATTGGCTGTATACTGCAAATTAAGAAAAAGCAAAATATCTCCGAAATGGATGGTTCTACGAAAATTTGTTTCAAACAAAACTTGGAAGAAATATTATTCTCTACAACTTTGGTCCTCACGAAGATTACCAATAACGATGTTTTTAAGGAGAAAACCGAAAAACCGGTTATTTATAAATAACTCGTAAACAATAACTACAATAGAAAATTGTTTCAAATGAAAGTTGTAGGAAATTATATTCTCTATAACTTTTGTATACAATTGTAAATACAATAATGATGTTTTAACGAAGAAATATCGCAAAAACCGAATCGGGTTTCGAATAAACCTCGACTTCCGGTTATCCGTTATTGTCCAAAAACTAATCAGTTCTTTGTGCTCATGTTAAAGTGTTATATATGAAGTTTGGTAACGATATGGCACGTACTTTTTGAGTTAGAGCGCCCACAATAACATACACACACACACACAGACATCATTCCGAAAAGTCTAAACGTGTTCTAGGGACCTCAAAACGTGTATTTCCGTTGAAATCTCGAAGTCGATTTTTTTCATGAATACAATACTTTCCCATTACTACGTATGGAGAAAGTAAAAATGGGACAAATATATATGTGATCCAAAAATAATTGGGAAAGTACGTAGAAACGATTTTCATTGCAGTGAAAATTTGGCGCCCCCTTTTGAGAGACACCTGCATGGCTACAGCACTGCATATTATTATGTACTAGTGAATAAAACTGTCATGGACAATAAATATGAAATAGTAAATGCAAAGACTAATTGTGCATTCTCCCTATAACACCATTCACCATATTAAAAGGTTGTTTGAGCCAATTTGTGCATCCACCTCGTTCCTTCAAAGTACATAAAAATATTTCTATAGGCATATTTGTGTGTCTCCCACTCAAAATTTAAATGATTGCGAGTTGAAATCCCAAACAAATAGAAATTAGAATCTTATTACAGAATTGTGCCACTGGAACACATACTTAATATGACATCTCAAATACATGCTCCAAGTGCTTTCTAAGTGAATAAAAATTCTCGTATTTTTGTAATGAAATTAATGTTATAAATAGCAAATAGCATTAATGGTATCTGTTCTTTATCTTATAATATTGAAATAGTAAATTTAAAAATGGTAGTAAAATAACAGGAATGTGGTTCCTAGAAGCTCACCGATGCATTGGGTGATATCTTTGATTGACCTCTGAACTATATGACTTCTCGTGTATTTCTTATGGAGGATATGGTTTTTCCATTTACTCTAACCCAGTATTTCCCAACCTTTGGGTCACGACCCACAGGTGGGTTATGGGTTGCAAACACCCTGTACTATAAATATTTTTTTCAACAAATTCCATATTAATAGGATTTAATAAAATTTTTGCCTGGATACCTCTGGTAATTATTATAAAATATGCAAACTGCTGATTAAATGCATGAAACTGACGATTGCTGAAGATCGAAGATCCAAAAATAATGTGACAATAAATCGATGGGTCGCCATACCAAGAGAACTTAGATTTGTGGGTTGCCGTATCAAAATGATTGGGAAGCCCTGCTCTAACCCATGGCTTTTAGATGAAAAATTTTTAATCCTCCATGCTTTTCTTTTGACCTTAGCTTTCAAATGAGATATAGCACTTTAAATTGGTTAAGTTTTCTAGGAAGTTTTCTAGGAAGAGCAAGTAGTAAGTAAGAGTAAATGCAAGCAAACCTACCTATGGATAGATTTTCCAATTTGATACTCCAGTTTCCTCTAGGAGGAAATAAAAAAATGCAATAAACAAAGAAAAATAAATGAGAACACTTTCATTCATTGACAATACAATTTATTTCTTGTGATAAATTGTAAATGGAAATAAAAACATATAAATACACAGGAAAACTCTTGGAAGAAAATCTTATAGATTTGTGAAGAGTTTTCAAGAATGAAAGGTTTTTATTTAAACAGTTTCTTTTTGGGGGAAAGGCAATTAAAAACAGGAAACTCAATTTCTAAATGCTATGCACCTTCGGCACAGAGTTATTCATTTAATCATACAGTCCAATTTCTTTTTTCCTTGGAAAGAAATGCTTCCTGTTGTTAAATCACCAATTACTATTAAAACATCATAAAAAACAAGGATATCGACAAGTAAAATGACTTTAAAAATATTATTACACATACATTCTTATCCTAGAGAATACTTGCACATTAGGAATCATGCACTTATACATTAAGCACATTTTTTATGTACAATTGTTAAATTTATTTATGGTCAATCACTATTTCTGACTGACTCGATAAAATCACTCAAAGCCTTTGAGACTAAAGGAAAAAATTCTTGGTGGATTCAATCACAAAGTTTTCTAGGGTGGAATACCACACACTGAGGAGGGAATGAGGACATTTATCACAGAGAACTGAGATTTCCACTAACCTAAATTAAATATAATTAGACTAAAAGACTTTGATCTCGAAAAATCTTTACTGAAAAAAATAAAACAAAATTTATTTATACGAACCACAGTGTTTCTAAGCCCATGAATTTTTAAAAACTACAATAATGCAACATTTCCCGAAAAAAGCTCTATAATATCCTGCAACATCATGCACATTCAAAATTCACGGTCATTAGTTTCAATCTCTCTTTTTTTAAATTAGACCAAACCGATCCCCGCAGTTTACTGGTCGTCACTGCTATGATAAGTGAGCACTTGACTAGCATGAAGCATGTGATTTTGAACCGATGCATCATTAAAATTCTGCCACAATACGTGCCACCTAACATAATTTCTTTGTGCCACAAAGTAATAAAAAACATAATCAAAAGAAATCGATGTCCGAGGGACTGTCTTTGACAAAAATATCAGACTAAATAGATTAAACAAATGAATTCCACGCAAATTAACAATATAGGTTACTTTTCTGCTCAAAATAGGGGCGTTTGACAAAAATAAATAAAATATCTTTGAAATAATAAGTGAGTGATTGGGCCACAACTACATTTCAGTTTGTGCTGCCATATGAAAATATACATTGATTCTGCTCGTTGCATTGTACAACTTCCATAGCCTTCCATTTATGCACCATTTTTCTCTCACTCTCTTTGTATGGATACAAAAAGATAGTGAACAATTATAAGATAAAGCTCTGCTGCATTCTCTAACTAACCTCACATATAGCTTAACCATAATAAAATGCATGTAAATGGTGCATTCCCAGATTACATTTTACAAAAACTTTATAGTAAAAACAATCATAAATCAATTGTGCATCTTATAATAATAAATTTAAGAACCACAAAATTCACAAAACAAAACACCTAACCTGCAAAAAATAAGTTGAAATAAGATGAGGATTAGTTATACACAATGGCAAATATAAGGCTTTCAGTACAGAAGATAATGTTAGGATATATATTAAACAAGATAATAAAAACCAAGTAAAATCAGCACATGTAACAATTATGCAAAATTTCAACTAAAGAGGTTAATTGTTATCTTGACCTTAAAAAATCCTAGTCTTTGTCAAATACCAAATTATAGGGAAGCCAGAAAGATTACCAAAAATCCTGATTTAGTTCTGATAGCCATGGCTACACACAGGGCCATGCCTAGACAATTTGCCACCTGAGGCGAGATATAATATGGTGCCCCCTGGCCTCGCTGCCCTTATGAATTTATTTTGATAGGTTTTCACTTTTGTCAAATTTTGGCGCTCCCCTTCGAGAGGCGCCTGAGGCGGTTGCCTCACCACCTCACCCATCGGCACGGCCCTGGCTACACATGAATAAGATGCATATCTGGTCATTGTAACATTATTTATTTGAGCAGAAACAATGGGGATAATGTGAACCATTTGTCAATGTATGCTTCAGTCAAACACCTTCATTTGACCTCTTGTCCATCAACTCCAACCTCCAGATTGGTAAAAATGACCAGAAGAGTATGAGGGGATAACAATCGGAGTACAAAAGTCATTGGATAACAGATACATTAGAAAATTAGATACATTGTTATAGTGAGTGATGTTTTTTTTAAGACCTGATATTTCCATTAGTAATAAAACTTCAATTTCTTTTACAATAAATTGCCAACATATCAAAAAGCACATGATGTATAAGTACATCATGATAAAACATGAAAAGCAGCACCCAATTTTTTGGACAGTAGGTATACACATGAGCCTACCTTTGGATAAATTTAGACTATGAATTAAACACATTTTTAGCATCCATAATAAGATATAACTTTTCCTTATAAGAATTTTTTCACAAGCACTATTCAAAATCATTTTAGAGTGCAGAGAAGCAAAATGTCTACAAAATAATACATATAGACCCAATTATGATTCAATCCAACATGTTTTCCAGACTAAAATGTAAACATTGAATTTTTGTGGGCTTAATGCCATTTTCAAGCCTTTCTTAAAGATTTTTCTGGTGGAATTAAATTACAAACAATATAAAAGTTTTATTGACATGCTACTAGCTGAAATTATTCAAGCAAGCATTATTTAATTAAAAACGTAATCTTTTGAAGAGGCTTTAGATAATCCAAGTTTAACAGAAATATGAAAAAACTTAACAGAGTGTAACAGCTACATTTCGAAACAAAGCGAACAATTTTTTTAAGTAAATAAATAAAAAAGTATCTCACTGGAATTAAAGTTTTTGGGAATTCTAATACAGAAAATTTTAAGACATCGAATGTATCTTGCATAAAAGCATGACTTATGAGCCTACTAAAACAACCAAGAGACAAAAAAAATGAGAGGCACAAAGTCAGTATGCTTCCAAGGTGATGCCACTGGATGCTATGAATACCATTCTCGACTGTTTCTATGGCCACCTTGTCATACCTATACTCACTCCCTCATTTTCGTTAAAAGTTACAGATCTTCTGCTGCAAGACGTCGTTGCTGCCATATATTTTTCGTGTTCCTCTCTCACGGATACTGCCATCAAATATTTCCTTTATAAACCGCAAAAGAAAAAAAACAAAAATCAAACTGGAATTATCTGCACGAATTAAGTGCTTTACTCCAGAGCTCAGCTTATGTGTTCTGAAAGTTGTCTTCGATAAACCTAAATTATAGCAGCTCTCATAAGGCAACCGTTCCATGATTGCAAAGGGATTGACAAGTCACAGAGAGAAGAACTTAAGGAAGGCATGAGGAGGTATTGGCACATGGAGAGAGTCCTTGTCCACATCTTCCAGTTTTTCCAGGAAAGATGGGTCTTGGTCTACAATGCAAGGATGGCCACTTGACTTCCAAAACAGACAGCGACAATTTCGACACAACTGCAGCATTTCTGCATATTCTTCTCTGAGTCCAAAAGACCTGTTTTGAATGAAGAAAGATATACAATAGAGTCCCGATTATCTAAGTCCTGATTATCTGAGTCTCAATTACTGGAGGTTCCATATTATCCAAGACACATGAGGAAAAAGTAGCTAAGTATCATTTTGAAAATTTGCTATTGAAAAACATCATATTTGATAGAATTGTATCAAATATACACTGAACTTAATGATTGGAGTTTTCTGATAATAAATCCAATTTATTTCACAGTTAACTGTTTTTACTTTTAATTATTTCCACACAGCATAACTAAAGTATGTATTGTTCTATACAGTATATAGGCCTACAAAACAAACGTAGATATTGGGAAAATATGTGATGGCTTTTGTTAATGATATATCACATGAAAATCGTCACCTATTTTCCCAACATGGAAAATATTTCATATTATCCGAGTTTTTGATTAACCAAGGTTAATCGGGACTTTACTGTATTTAAAAAGTCTGATGCGTTCAGCACATGACTTTCTCCGTACAGAAAGATGAATATGATTGCAATAGTAATGAGAATCTGCTTTTGACATCAGCGTCCTCAAGAATAATTATTGGCAATTACACTTGTGAATAATTTTTAAACACTGAATAATATTTACAATGAAAATACTTTGTATCCTGGGTGTGTCAGTACACTGCATGTACCTCCTAGTGGTAGGATGCGGGCAACAGATTGCTGGCTTGCAAGGTAGTCTCTAATAGGGATCCTAGCTTGTACAGAATAGCGTAAGCATGCTTGGGGTAATACTGAGCTTCGGTTGCATTTGTGGCAGTCTGGCCAAAATGTGCCAATACTGACCGGTAATGTGCCTTACCGTTAGCAGGGAATGCTGCGTCAGCACGGGTACGACTTAGGCTGGTAACCTAGTCTACTCTAATAAGCCATACGAAAAGCCTCGGATGACCAAAGCCATGGTGGGTGGCAGAGGTCAAAACTGGTTGGCCCATCATTAGACGACTTACACGAGTGGAAGCTAGGCACGTGGAATGTTAGAGTGGTGTATGGCAAAGAACATGAGTTGGTGAATGAAATGAATGTACGAGGATTGGATGTGCTGTGTGTATGTGAGACAAAAAGGAAGGGGAGTGATGCTGTGGTAATGAATGATGGTAGTTTGGCTCTGTGGTCTGGTGTGGATGTGTGTACATATGGGAGTCAAGGAGTTGGTTTGATTCTGACTGAAAGAGCTAAAATGTATGTGAGAAAGTAAGAATTTGTGTCACCCAGATTGTTTTGGGTTCGTATGAAAGTAGGAATTCGTAGAATTCTGTTGGTTGCATGTTATGCTCCTGTGGATAGTGAGAGTGAAACAGTTAGAGATGAGTTTTGGGAGAAATTGAGAGATGTGTTGAATAATTGTGATGCAGGTGAGAGAATAATTGTACTTGGTGATATGAATGGGTCGGTAGGTGTCATACGGGAGGGCACTGAGAAAGTGGTGGGCCCCTTTGGTGACCCCAGAGTAAATGATAATTGTGAGAGTTTGATTGGAATTTGCATGGAAAAGAGTTTGTTTGTTTCAAATACATGGTATAAGCATAAGAACATCCACATGTATACATGGCAGAGGGGTGACTCAAAAAGAATGATTGATTTAGTTCTGTATGATGAAAGACTGAGAGATCTGGTGAAGGATACAAGGGTGATGAGAGGAGCTGAATGTGAGACACCATTTTTTGGTTGTCTCTAGGGTGGATCTTGGAAGGAAGTGGACCTGGAGGAAGAGTAAGGGTGTGAAACAGACTAGAGTGAAAGTAGAGAGATTGCAAGAGTGTGAGGTAAAGATCAAGTATATGAATGTGTTGGAATATAAATTAACTGCATGCATGAAAGTGTGCTGTAGAGCAAAAAAGGTTGGGGAGCACTGCCTTAAAACATGTATTTTTGCTGACATTCAATTTTTTATGAAAACATTACTTTAGACATCTTATTCAATTTCTCTAGCTGAATAATAATCAGACATGAGTGAAAATTATATTCTATATTATAATCAGCGTAGGATTCTTGTTTTCTTGTCTATACACTTTTGCAGCCACTCTCTAGATGTGATTTTCAGATAATTTCTGAGTTGGTACAAGTTTGAAATTTGGCAGGAATGCATGAATCATGCATTAAAAGGCAATGACAAAAAAATCCCAAAAAAAGACCCGGGTTCAACTCCAGGAGATAATTTCTGTTTCCCATAAGATAACACCTAAAATGCGAAACTTCAAAAACACAAAATTGTAAGTTTCCGAAAAGAGGATTCTATAATGGTATTAGTGTGGAATGACAAACGAAATGTCTATGTTCTCTCCACTTTTCACAATTCGGATACTGTAATTGTAAGTAGAAAAATTACCAGGGGAGTGGAAGAACAGTTTAGAAAACCAGTGGTTATAATAGATTATATCAAGAATATGGGAGCTGTTGACCATGCGGACCACTATTGTTCAAGCTACGGTTTTACAAGGAAGTCGTTGAAATGGTGGTGAAAAATGTTTTTTTGGTTACTTGAGGCATCCATAGTCAACAACTACATTTTGTATAATATAATGTGAGAAAGATGGCATGATGCCTGTAAAACACAGGAAGTCACTACTGACCCAACTTGTTGGCAGCATTCTCAATCTGACAGCAAATCAAAGAGGCCACTCATCATCATCGGATATAGAAGAGCGACTCAATAAAAAGCCACATTTCATTATGGCAAATGAAAGAAGCAATTCAAAAGACTGTGCTGTATGTAGCAATACAAAAGTGAAAGGGGAAAGGAGAGAAACTGTTTACTACTGTGAAACATGCACATGAAAGCCTGGGCTTTACCCAGATGTGTGCTTTTGCTCTGGACTTAAGGTGCCACTTCACAGTTATGATGCTTGACTGGCTAGCTGGCCCAAAATGATGTTTACAGCCTTAAGGTCAATTCAGGCTACAATATATATGGCAAGTAATGACACGCCATGCAAAACGTGCTACAATGTAATTTAACGGAACTTCACATGAAAAGCCGTCGTCATTGTCTTCTTAAATCCATTATACACGAGTTAATAGATTTCAGACAAAGAAAGACTTTCAGAGTGTGATTGAAACTTACAGAGGTAGAAGAGAAGGAAATAGCATCGATGGAACTTTTTATTTAAGCACATGGGGCAAATCCAATTTTTGCAGGTTAAAAATGTCTGATAAAAGATATTCAAGTGCTGGAGATGTTTCTGTTTCTAAGGAACGTAGAACCATAACAAACAAAAATTGACATAATTAAGCGCTCTGAAAAAGGTGGACACCTGCCAACATCGGTCAGGCCTTGGATATCCCTTGTACGTCGGTGGTGACAATCACCTAAAATGGCAACATTATAACCTGCAACTTTTACAAGTACATACTTTATTCCTTCAGTAATTTTTTCTACTTTCTACTTTTCGATGTTGTTTTTACAAGTCACTATTTTATCCCGATTAGAATAAAAAGATTTCTTTAGCCTTTAATAAGTTATATTTCTGTTTATCTTTGCCTGAGTACAATAGTACGGGTCATTTTATAAAAATATATTATCTGACTGTTGGGACAGGATGGTAACCCAAATTTTTAACATTTCTCTTATGGGAAAATGTGCTTCGACTTTCAGGAACGAATTGTGTCATAAGTGCGAGGACTGCCTGTATTCAGAAAATGTGTATTTATAGTATTACATTTTTGCATTACATGAAGTTGATAACTGGGACGCTGTTGCACAGTTTTGCCACGGCCTGACGTTAAGAGAAACCTCATGGTGGTATGGAGGTCGGTCTGCAAGAAATTGTGTGGCAGGGCCGCCAAATCCCTTATTCAATCCTTGAGAAGAGCTTGGTTATTCACAATGTCATCAATATTAAATAATAACTCACCTCCGTAACTTATGGTAAACACGCTGCCAATCTGGCTTGGGTGTGCTTAACCTCTGATATGGACTCTTGACCAATCCACTATTGACTCTTCCGTAGAATTTGACTTGACCTCCTGAGGATGATTCAGCTGCAGCTTTTTCAGCTTCATCCTCCGATTCGATGACTGCCAACACCATTGCAATCTGAGCATTTGTGAAATGAAAACGAGCCAATTCTCGCCACAGACGTTGCTCACCATACACTAAATGACGAATCACCTCACTGCCAGCACTTGCACTACTTTCAAGGTCCCTGTGATCAGCAAGTCGCAGCAAAATTTCCCTAACACATTCTTCAGGAAGATTTTGCAATTTTGGAAAGACATCATCACCAGGCTAAAAAATATGAAAGACCAAAAGATACTGAATTAAATGATGGACTAAAGTTTGCTATACACAGTCCGAAGAAAGTGAAAGAAAATATCTAGAAAAGAGAAGCTTAAGAGCATGAATTTACTTTTTTAATTAATTATCAAATACCTTGCTTAATGTCATAATTATATTACTAATTTTATCAATAATTTTAAGTTTACAATTCTAAATAAACCTCAAAAAATACAATGTTCTTTTTCATATTGCATTAGCAAATGTAACTCCCATTTTTAGTGCATTTTATTTTTTATTTATTGTTTTTTCTGGTATTTGGGTTTTTTAAATTAATAGCATTCCATTGCAGTTTATATTGCCATTATTTTTATACAGTAATTATAATATGGGACTATGTAAAATGCTTCTCTCAAAAAGCATCATCAGTAGAAATATAAGGATATAATTTTATTTGGCCAAGATTGCAACTCACCTCATTTATTTGTATGCGTGCAGCAATGTTTAATATGCGGTTAATAGTTGAAAGATGTCTTTCCCAGAGGGTGGTGCTGCCTAAAGGTCTGCCCCAACAGGATGAACAGTCTTCTCGCATAAGACGGAGTTGAGATAATAGTCCTCGCAGCATATGGATGTTCTGCTGGCTCGCGCTCACTTTTTCATATAATACAGGCAGAGAGAAAGAGAAATGCACAATTAATATCGCATTCAAATGACAATCTCAATATTTTCTCTGTTCCTGGAGTTTTCATTTTCCTAGGAACAAAAAATATGCAGAAGGTGCACGCAAAACTCGAAGAATTGGCAAAATTGTTAAAAACCTATTTCCCTATTCTAGTTCCCTTCATTATAATGCAACATGCAATGTTTCTATGTCTAAAGCTCATGCAACAATATGAATTTTCGATGTCATTGACCGTAGCTCAAAGTTACACAAAGGATCATGGTCATGTTGTTTATGATAATTTTAGCTTGAAAATGTGATTGAGATTATTAAACTGTATAATAACAAATTGTATCACTCAAGTTTTCCCTGGAGTAGTCTAAAACTTCTTCCTTCAATTATAATCTCAGATTACCTTTGAGGATCTGGTTCTTTCTTCAAAATTACTTCCTATCTTCTATTGTCTAATCATTTCTTCTTCAGTATTTCTTTTTTGTTGAAAAATGTCAGCCAGTCAGTGGATGGACTCTTCACTTTTTTGCAGTTTTCCATTTTAGGTTTTTAATCACAGTTTTTTAAATTATATTTTTTGTGTCCTATACTAACATCCTATGCACATCCCCAGAGTCAAAGCTGCTTAATACATTTTAGCATTCATCAAATGCTTTATTTCTGGTATTGTAGTAAAGTATTCTGATGAATTCCTTCTGCATCATATTTCTTCATGAAAAGAAATACATAATGAGGGACAATCAGGTATTCTCTGCCATGTAAAATTATTAGTAAGTAGCTCCCATTAACAAAGATTAATTTTAAAAATAAGAACTGTAATCATTTCTAAACTGAAAATATAAATTAATGGATGCTTTGAGTGTTTGCTACTGTTTCCCAAGAGTCAGCTGTCATATGTATGTTTTTGAATGCTCGATTGATTATAGACTTAATATTGGTACAAATTTATAACACCATGCAGTCATACAAACAAAAAATGACAGGATTACATAAAAAGCTAAAATAAAAATGTATTTATTTTTAAAATGATAGTCTGGTGACTAATATTTTTAAATAAACATTTAAAGATGCATGGGAGACATTAGCAGATTTTAACTTGCAAATTTTACTTTTTACTGTAAAAAATAGGATTATAGGTGCATATGAGGATGACATTTAAAAGATCACATAACAAACCACTATTACAAATATTTCAACATTTTCACTCTCCATATAAATGTTTAAGAGAATTCAGAGTAATTTCTTTGAAATGATTTCTGCTTTACATTTAAATGATATACACCTGCAACCCTAAAAAGAGCTTAAAAAAGTAGTTCACATTACAGAAGAGAATATTTTATAGAAACAAAGACGAAAAACTATGATGCTAGAATAAATACAAGTTAATAATAAGCTACAATTTACTGCACTTGATTAACTACTTCATGTCAGCACCCAGAATAATATCTATATTTACCACTGCCATAAAAGGCAAGACAGAACATTTAATTGAAAATTAACTAATGTAGAAAATGTCATTTAATTTTAAAAAGAAATTTCATGTCTAATGAAGTTATTTACAATGACTTTTTCACATAGAAGAGATATGGTTTTAAATTTCTTTCCCTTCTGGAGTAGATACAACTGTTGTAAAATCAAATACAGGCGGTTCTCAACTTTCGTACGTTCGACTTTCGTACAACTTGCACTTAGGTATATTATACATTCTCACCCCTAAACCACCTTTTGTATGCCAAATTTGGACTTTCGTATGTCAGCGAAATGAGGAACGAACATTTCGAGTTACTGCATGGTGGTGCTGGCTGCCAGCCACCAGTTTCAGCTGGTTTCGGCCGCGTCACCATCTTTGTCTGTACAGCAGTGTTTATTTGTGCAATTATTTAAATATTTTATTGCATTTTGCCCTATCTCTCTATATTATAAAATCGTAATGGTCATCATCATGGTCATGCGTAATGCGCTAATTTTGTGAATAACTCGATTAGAAATAAACTTAGAAGCCTGAAATTTCTCAGGATTTCAGTGTTAATGAATCTCTACGTTATGACTAAAAATATTTTGAAATAGGTCACGGGTTTGACTCCAGAGGATGAATGTTGTTTCCCATAAGGTAACACGTAAAAATCACCTTTTTGGTTTGAAACCTTTCATCCATTTACTCTTTAAAATATATTAAAATTAAGTTATTGACGCGAAATTTGCGCTAAAACATGCCAAAATGAATGCGGATTCTTATTCTTACCATAGAATACTTGATCTCATTCGAATTCACTCATGTTTTGAATTTATACTCGAGTTTTGGTAATTTTTTTAACATTTCAATAACAAGATTCCATGGTTACCGGTATTGTTGTCCTTGGCAATTTCCATGCATATGCACTTAAATAAAGGCTTAAAGATCGAAAATAAGATTAAAACTTCCTCCAGATGACCGAAGATATGAATTTATGAATGAAGCGGTGAATTTTTAGCCTCAATCAGTCGCTCATTGTTCTTAAGCCGGTCGATTGTGTGTACAATTGTGAAGGGAAAGAACAAAATTAAAGAACATGTACGAAATGCTGGAAATATACTGCCGACGATTGTGTCTAAAATGCCCCTGCTCATTTATACCATAATTAGAGATTTTACAATATTTTTTGGCTCTCTGGGAATGGAACCCCCATTATAACATGTAAGTCTATTGTTCGACTTTCATACATTTGACTTTCATACACGTTTTCAGGAACACATTATGTATGAAAGTAAGCGACTGCCTTTAATGTATTTTTCCAATCCAAGAGTTTTTTTTCAAATTTCATCCTTCAAAAGCCAAGAATAATCTTAAATTGGGGTAGGAAGTAAAATTACACATCCAGTGGGCATATTTTCAATGAATGAAACATGAGATAAAATATTTTTACATACAAAAGTTTTCTGTTGCAAACTTAGGATCTGGGATTCGATGCTTGGGAAAATAATCAGTATTTTTTATTGATAAATTTAGTATGAAATGCCACACCATAATCAAACATTCTCAAAGATTAATATGACAGTGTGATTCTTCTTCAGCAATATCACAGTAATCTGTACACAGCATAATTCATCAGGATTCTCCCATTCGATAGTGGCAACCATAACTTTTCTAGTTATTTTTGTGAAATTACATTCTTTTTAAGATACCACATTTACTCGCATGATTGTTCCACATTTTTTGTACATTTTTTTACACTAAAATAAGGGTGGGGCAAATATGCTGTTTATGAAAGTGATCATAAAAAAAAAATAATCTTTTATTTCCCCCTCATAGTTCAGGTGGGACAATTATGCAAGCATATACAATAAATCACTTTTTGAATATTTTGAGGAATCATATGGACTTAAGTCAGAAAAAGTTTTTTTTTTGTCTTAAAATTAAAAATTAGGTTTTACCTTACTATTAGATTCAGGGGTCATCATGGATTTGGGTAAATACTGTATGTTTATAATATCAATCCAAAGTATAACATGCAATTGTTAAAAAGATTATACATCAGCCAGGAATAAATATTTATAAATAGAACAAAGTAACTTTTTTTAAAGAAAAGTTTTTCTTACCTTGGTATGCCACTTCCTCCAGCATGTTGAATAATACTTTCTGAGCACAACCAGAGAGAGCAGCTACTTTTTGACTGGATACCAAAAGATCCAATAGCTTACATATATAGTTAAATCGCCTGACATCCCGAACAGCACTTCGAAAGTCAAGTCTTTTAAGAGCATCACTGAGACCATTAAAACCAGCAATCTAGTTAATGGAAAGAAAAGATATCAGAAAATTTTAAATAATTTGAATAAGGCTAAAGTGTTACATGGAAGATCTGTTCATAAAATGCATTGAAAATTATAAATGGAATAATACCTACAAAAAATAAAGATTAAATTAAAATTCTAATATCACTATCATAATAATCCTAAATTTATAGAAATTTGATCTAATAAAGTACACTATGGGAAAATGTGGCTAGATGACAGGTGATTAAAAAATATGAATACATGACACAAAAATCTGATGCGGCCAATACATGACTTTCTCCATATTTGGGGTATAGACAGGGCCACACCAGCCTATGGGTGCAAGGGGTGCATCGCACCTGGGCGGCAACATAATAGGGGCGCCAATTTACGGGCGGAGGAAAGAAGCTCTCCTAATGTTGTGTTTTACAAACATACAAACGTCCTTTAACATCCGCTGTTTGTAAACTCATGTGATATATCGCCTTCTAAAGTATTTTTACGTAATATATCGAGATGATTCGTATACGAGAAAGTTTGCGGAATGTGTTTTGCACAATTTATTTCTTAAAATAAATGCAACTTTTAATCTAAAAACTGAAAAAAATCTGGGCATTTATAATTCCGTAAGGGGCAGCATAAACTGCTTGCACCCGGGCGGCAAATATGGCCAGCGCGGACCTGGGTATAGATATTTAAATTATTATGAATAGCATTATAAGGCAAAATTATTATTTCGTATCGTAAAATAATACAGTCGTCCTTATTGCCGTAAATTAGGTATATTTTGAATATGTTTACAGAATTCACAGTTACATGGTCGTGGCGCTGTATACTGGAAATTAAGAATAAGTTAAATATCTCCAAAATGGATGGCTCTATGAAAATTTGTTTCAAACAAAACTTGGAAGAAATATTATTCTCTACAACTTTGGTCCTCAAGAAGATGACCAATTACGACGTTTTTAAGGAGATATTTGACGAAAAACGAAAACACCGATTACTTATAAATAATTTCTAAACAGTAACTGCTTTGGAAAATTGTTTAAAATAAAAGATGTATGAAATTATATTTTCTACATTTTTTGTAATGGTCAATGTATACAATAATGACGTATTATCGGAGAAATATCGCATAATCCGAATCGAGTTTCGAATAAACCTCAACTTCGGGTTAACCAGTATTATCCAAAAACTAATCAGTTCTTTGTGCTCATGCTGAAGTGTTATATATGAAATTTGGTATTAATATGACAAGTACTTTTTGAGTTAGAGCGCCCACAATCACATACATCCGCACACACAGAGACATCATTCCAAAAATAGTCTAAACGTGTTCTAGGGACCTCAAAACGTGTATTTCCATGGAAATTTCGAAGTCGATTTTTTTCGTGATCACAATACTTTCCCCATACTATGTATGGAGAAAGTAAAAACTCAGCATCATAAAATATCTCATAAAATGAAAACCTTCACATTGAGGAGTCATTGGTCTTATTTATATTTATTACAAAATGTCAACAAGAGTATGAGCAATAACTTTTTTTATTCTTACCTTCTTATATAGTTGAACCCCTCTAATCTGGAAAGCATAGGAGGTGTTCTGGACTAAAGAATTTTCTAAACCATGGTGTGGTTATTATATAATGAATACTGTTACCACACACACTATCTGATCCATATTTGTATGTCTTTAACACAAGTATATGAGTAAATAATGCATAGGAAAACATAAAATAATATTTTAAAAATGGATATTTATATTTGAGGTTTCTCATATGAACAGTTTTGTTTACTCTGGATAGGATCATAGATGAGTTGATGGCTTTTACATTTTATGGACATTTTAATATTTTAAAAATTCATTCTTAAGCTGTGTGACAAAATGAATGGGAATATCAAAATTGTATCCATGCCAAATTTCTTAGCAAAGGTTGTTTTTGCAGATAGCCAAAATTCCGGAACCATTCTAAACCAAGGATGTTTCTGAACCACGTAATTCTGTATTATAGAGGTTCAACTGCAGTTTTTTCCTAACCATTGTAGGTTGACTAAATTCTTTCACTCTTAGACATTCTTCATAGTACCAGAAAACATTTACTCTCTGACAGCCTGACTCATATGTTTATATGTTTCTTATAAATATATATTAGCAAATAGAGTTAGAGATTTTTAAATTAATCCTATCGTTGAATATCGCTTTTAGGATGTGGGAGGAAAGACGAGGAAATTATAATAAATATTACAAGGAAATAAAGGTGCCATAGAACCAAAGTACAAATAAAAACAGATAAATGTCATAGTATAACTATATATAGTCTATGCATGTGTAAAATTTAACCATTAACTTTGTATTAAAGTAAACTTTTAGATTTTATAAATGACATGTCCTTTGAATTATAGAAAAATATTTATACAAGGAATTAATAATCCAGTTTCAGAGACAGTAAATGACTATTCATAAGTTACTCAATTATAGCATGTTTTCAAAATAAATTCTTTGAAATGCATGAATTAATAGACTTTTTGCATATTAATTTAATTTTTTAAATTCATATCTTAGCAAAAATGAGAAATCATAAATTCTACCTCTGATTCGTAAAGCACTTTAAAATGTCACCTGCAAAATATGTACTAATTAAAATTATGGTTTATTGTAAATTACCTCTCGTGTGCACTTGATTGTAATATGGCAGTGGGGCTGAACACTCATATCTGAAACAAGTAACAAATATGTGTATGCATTAATAATATCAATGAAGCAGTTTGAATGGAACAATTCAATGGCAATAATGAAACAAGAGCATCCAACAATTCACAATCCTCTCCATCTTTATTATGAATATTTACAGTAATGCTAAGTGCCAAGATTTTTCCTATAATAAAATAAGCTTTCCCTTCAGTATCCCATCAATTTGAAAAGTTTTCTTTCACTAATTAATTTTGTGATCTTATTTCAATGGATCTTTTGCCATCCTTTGGCACACTATTTTCCATCTTCCTAAAACTTTCCACTTTCAAATAAAAGCAGCACTAACATTTAAAATTGTTACAGGCTCATACTTACCGCTACTTCTTTGCCTCTCTTCACAAGATTGGTATTCTCTTGAGAAGGAATCAGCATCCGTTATCATATTTTCTTTATCTTCCTCTTCTTCTAGCCTGCAAAATAGTTGACAAAAGATACCATTAAGTTGGAGAATGCCAAAAAATAACTGTATACTAGTGGTATCATGAAAAAACTCAAGTAACCTCAGTTTTAATAGGATAACATCTAGCATTGGTCTTATGTACGGCTAACATATTCTGGGCTGTAAAATGAGGGTGCCCTTTCCCCCGACAAAGTATATGGAATGTTTTTGCAGAAATACTGAAATTAATTAATTATATTTAAAAAGTTAATATGAGAACAATATCTGGATCTGGTATACTATGCTTTTAATTCCTGGAAAATTCAATTTAAAAAAATTTCTTCCTGACGGTTGAATGTCAAAAATGGGGACATGTCCAGGAAAATGAGGACATATGGTAGTCCTAGTCTTATAGGAAGGAAAGCTCCAGGAGTAAAAATTTCTGAAAAAAATTTTAGTTTGATATCCATCAACCCACTTATTACTCCATTCTATATATTTGTCATCGGAAGTAATTTTCCACAAAACCTTTGCTACAATTCTCATTTTTCATCAATTTTTTATTAGCCCTTCACTATTTTGTTTTTTTTTAGATAAAGTATTTTAGAAAAAGCTCTCATCTTCATGCTGCAGGGAAGGGTCATCTAACCTTTTTGTGCAGTGGGCCACATTTCAAAATTTTCCTAACTCTTGGCTAAGTGAGAAATCTTTAGAAAGGTAAGTCAGAATTTTCCAGTTATTGACTAGTATTGTACAATCTCAAGCATTAAGAGTGATTATAACTCATTATTTTATCATATTAAGCATTATTACTGTGCTGATTTTATATTTTTGCACACAATTTTATTTAACTAAGGTATAATTTCTGCTTTTTAAAACAATTAATACTTTCAATTTTGTTTTTTTATGAATGCTAATTTTATCTGTGCAAATGGTGAAAGGGTGGCATGCCAAATTATGGCTGGTAGGCTGAATGTTAGACAAGCCTACTATAGCAGTGGCGCACACAGGATTCTCTCAAGGGGGGGGTCTGAAATATTTGGTAAGTACAAAAGTTGTATGCAAACTATATCAATGTCGCATATTGCATTATTAATTATAATGGAACAGTTTGTCTGAGGGAGTTTTTGAGCCTTATCCAAAAACAACAACGGCATTTATAAGTAAAGTTAAGGGCATAACATAGAAATTCTATATTGTATTGTAACTGCATACAATGAAGGGATAAGTGTAAGTTGTAACTTATAAATGTATTTGTATTCTATTTCTTCTTGATTGTACTGTTACCACCGGGCATGTTGCCCACCTGTAACGCATTATTAATAATAATAATATTTATGTTAAAAACAAAGGGGACAAACTGTCTCATATTCCTCTCTGATGGTGCCCACGAACCCAAATTTACAATAACTATGTATGTTTCCAGAGTTTAGAAAAATCACAATTTTCCAGCGGACCCCCCCCCCCCCCCATGTGTGCACCACTGTACTATAGGGTTTCACATTTTAGCGATTTTTTACAAAAATCAGTTTATATAGATACGTATTCACTTTGTCTGTCCGTTCGTCTGTGCAGGCGATATTTATAAAACGTTTCAACCTAAAGAAACCAAAATTTCAGAATAAGTTACTACATATGAGAGCTACAATTGGTACCCTTAACATCTGAATCTTAGTTAGATTTTTTGTAAAAAAAATCGCCTCATAGTATCTGCTTTCGCAATACTTTCCTAATTTGTTTAAATTTCATTTTACAAGAGTGATATATGAGAGACCTAAAGCTAATTGTTCAACAATAGGGCCATCAACGTCGCTTATTGTTAGTTCTTACTTCAATATGGATTTGAGTGCCAAAATAGGTCTTAAAAATACATACGAAGGCCTAAGGCATGAGCCTTATTAGCCTATGGGTTAATACATCTCTGGATATGGAAACCTGAAAGATTCATGCAGATGAATTTTCGCTCCCATTCTCCATTTTTCGTATCGCCACAAAGCTCATTTTAGGTGATTAACCCACATATCTTCCAACAAAAGCTTTACCTTTTTTTTTTCACAATAGCATCCATACAAACTTTTTCAGAGGGGGAAGGGGAAAAACCCAGGGTTGGCATGTGCAACGATATGGCTGCACCAGACCATCAGCCATTACCTAAGCAATATTAATAATATTTGTGAATATCTGTTATTTTACTTTATCCTTATTTTATAGCATTGTGAATCAAGTATTTTTAATATTTTTGTAAGACAATCCAAGGATTCAGTCACCTTCTCTCCTGGTCCTTCCTCCTCTCCCTCACAAACTCTCACCATTACTAATGAGTGAAAAATGAGCCTCACAAGGGATAAAGTCTTCAAGAAATATTTTTGTTAAAAATGTTAGAACTGCTTGGTTCCTACATCCCGAAACGATTCACAGATCTGAAGTTATGGCTTCAACATAAAATGGTGGAACCAATTTTATACAGACTTCATCTACATATTTTAGACGTCCTCGATGATGATTTACCGATAAATGATTCTTACAATTCTCGAAATAGGTGGATACTTCACTAAACCATTTCATGATAGGAGAGTTACCTGAACGATGGTAGAATTATTCCATTTTCATCTTCACGGAAATCTGAATGGTCGCTGTTTTTTAAACGTTCTACATGCATAAAAATCCAACAAATGAAACGAGATGCATAAGAGAGAGAGAGAGAGAGAGAGACCATTTTCCTAATTAAACGCCCTTCCGAATAAAATGAACGAAATTGGATAGTAATACAACTCGCAAAGGTTTATTACTTTGGCAGAAATAAAAGTACCGGGCCATAATATAGATCATGCCGTTTGTTTTATTTATTTATTTATACATAATCTCACGTACAGCATATTCGCCATTTTAAAGTGAAATGTTAACAGAAGACAAATACATAAAATTAACATACACTTAAAAAAATAAATAAATAACAATAATTACATAATAGTTGGAAAGATAGAACAAACTGTCTTCATTTGGGTGAAATGTGTGCGATTCCTTGCTTAATGAATGATTTTAATGATAAGGAAAAAGGATCAATATTTATGGGTAGTGAATTCAAAAGAGAAGGAAGACGAAAGAAAAGAGAACGTTTGCATAGAGAAATCCTTGGAGTAGGCATATTAAACAAGAAAGAATGTGGAGTAGTTTTAGTAGGAATTCGGAAATTTAAATGTGACGGTAATTCAGAACAGTCTGTACCGGAATTTAAAATATTATAAATAAACGAAAGATCATATTTAGTTTGAGTATCGGAAAGATTATCTAGAGGGAGAGTAGAGAAAACAGCCGCATTAGAGGCATAATGAAGAGAAGTCACGATATTTCAAAATTCTAAGAAAGAAATTTAAGACTGTCAAGGAAGGAGAGATTAGAAACGGTGGACATAGACCATATCGGAGAGCAATATGTTATAACAGGCAAAAAAACAATGGTGGAAAAATACATTCTGAGCGCTAAAGGATCCCTAATATCTGTATAACGGTACAAAATGCCTAAGAGAGAGATCCAGCACATCATCGCTTGAATCTCTCGTGGGACAACATATAAATATTCAGCTCATGAGGTGAGTTTCAAACGGAAAAAATATCGCTAATAACTCTTAAAGTTATCACCGAAATATTTTTTTAATTGAATATCATGGTCATTTAGGCCGATTAAGAGCACGAAGAAAAGGAAGGAAGGTAAGAATCTTGGAGTTTTGAAGAAAAAAATACACGAAATATCGACTACAACAGACACGCGAGAAGAAGTAGAGCGTAGGAAAGGGAAATTTTTCGGTCTCACGTGGATTCGTGGACCTCTTACGAGTGAAAGACGAAAGGGAAAGTTCTCAGCGGCTAGAAGTGAGCGATCGTTGTGCAATCAATGCCCGGAAAATAAATTATATGAGTCGGAATGCAGGAAACGCCGTGACTTGTACCGATGAAAGTATCGTAGAAAGCATTCCGTTAAGTTTAGAATAGTCGATAAAAAAATATCAATGTTGGGTTTCTAGGGAAGTTTTTACAGGTAGATAGAGTTAAGTTATTCAGATCACCAGATCGTCTGAGGTAAAGGAACATAGTTTGCAGGATGATACATTTTCAAAATTTTAATTAGTAGAATCGACGACAAAACACTGGAACGTTTATTTGTTTAAAAAAATCAAATTTAATAGGGCATAAAATGTTAAGTTTTCTTAAGTAGGTAGGAATATAAAATATTTCAATATCTAGAAGTGCGTATCGCCGCTCTTCGGAGAACCGTCAATTTTTTTATCTGATCATCGATGTCTTACGTCTTCAATTATGCTGAATATTAGTAAAGTTTGACACATTTCGCAGGTTTATCCTGTTGCGACAAGCGAAAACGCGAAGAAAATGAGTCGATCAATGATGGGAGCTTAAACATGCAACACATGAGCAAAAGAGGAAAAGTAATCGAATATCATGTGGTTGCATCCGAATCAAAGCCGCCTGGAGTTGACCTACTCTACTCTATTTGGGAGTCCAATCGATGGGTTGAAACGATAAATTACCACGGCATATTCCGAGGTTCGATGATAGTTGGTAGCACGTGCCGATGTGTGTGTGTAATGTACAAGCATACATGCACACAACAATTATAGCAAAGTCCGGTTATGTACAGAATGTGTGTGGTTGTAAAGTTCATTCCATAAAAACGAATTTTTCGGAAAAGAAAACGGAAATGGGACATTTAAGCTAAGTATTTTATTGAAAATTTACTTAAATGCTCATATGAAATGGCATTGCTGATCTATTTGAAGATCCTTAAAACTTTACGACGCTTTGAAAATCAGTTCCTGTAGAAATATTTTGCTTCTAGGGTGGACGATTATCTTCACGAATTTTCCCTTCTGATTGATAAAAAGGCATTAGTTATGGTTACGAATAATTAGCGCTTGATTTACATAACTGAAATAACGTTCTCATAGTAAATAATAATTCCTCAAACATTTTCTTATGCAGTTCATGGTAATTCACTTTCATTTCGCAAAAACAGGATTTCCTTTAAAAACGGTTTAATTTCATGGTAATCCTCTTTAGATCAGCTTTCCCCATTTCCGCATAAACGGTTGGCCTTAATTTTAGAAACTAGCCAATTAAGCGCATTCACTTAGCGAGGGAATCTTTACCGAGAAAAAAAGCGCTCGCAACGACCTCACACCCGCTCGCTAAGTAAAATCACGCGCTGTTGATGGGGCTGCATAAGATACAGGATACATTAAATATATTGTATTTATTATACACATAATATTTATTATACATATAATATTTATTATACATATAATATTCGTCGGCAGCTTGGAAAAGGCTTATGCAGCTCCAGTTTTTTCTGCATTAAGAGTGGTTAAACACGGAAGACAATATTCTGGATAGGATTTGAACCGGTAACTACATAAATTGAGACATGCTTTGCTTACCTAGCATTCTAAGAACTATATTTTTGTCGAATTTTTTCGTTTATGGCAAATCTTATAATATTAATTCTCTCTTCATTTACCCGCTTCAGGACGTCTTTAGTTCACATTTATTGCGCGTAAAAACGCGTTGACATTTTTGTAGTACTCGTTTCTTTAATATACGAACGGAGTATTATCATTGACGACGTTTACTTAGTAGGTAAATAAAATCCGTAATTTTCTTGTTTTGATTCCTCGTTGTGTTCTAAGTTGCATATAGTTTTCTTTGTACGCGGTAGATGGTAACGCTTGGGGCATTCGCTGGACGCAAGCACCGGAAACGACCCTTACTGCGGTCAAGCGGATCTTCTTAATTAACACTATTACTCTGAATGCCACCACTTTTGAATTTCTGCAATAACTTCTCACTCAAGCTTCCGTCACTACATTTTATGCCAACTTTTAGATTCGGATATGAAATCTCTCGAGACTTAATAGAATCTAAGTCACCACCGTTTTCATTTTTATCTTCAAATCTGTCTTTTACATAAAGTCTTTGAAAAGGAATATAAATTTATTCTTACCGAAAGTACGAATCCGTTAGAACTGAACAATGAAAAGTTTACGATGACAAAGAGAGAGTCTTAATGATCACGTACTAACGATAAGTTTTATGATTTATTCGTCGATTTCTTTGAATAAGACCAGCACAGGAAGTGAAACGGTTGTAATTAATTGACCGTTAGACATCATTCAAGAACAAGAAAATGTTCTTTTAGAATATACTTCCGGTGAATTACCACTGAAGACGGCTGCTTTGTAGCCGAAATGCATCTGTTTCTTATAATCTTGTTGCGGCTATTGGTGATACATGAGATTATTATTTTTTTTAGCGCTTGTTCTTGAATTTTTTTCAGCCATAAGACGAGATCGATAATTACCTGTTGAATTACGAGACATTAATTTAACAGAGTCAGTTAAGAAGCAATATGCATCGAGATTCATGGGAAATGGGAACGTTTGACGGGACAAAAACATCTTCCGGGAATATTTGTATTTCAGCGAAAATAAGTATGTATGTATTATATTTCTTCCGAATGCCAAACATACGAATAGTTCAAGTATTCGTATTTTATCGACTAAGTCCTAACTTGATACAGAAATCCAGCATCCGAGAATACGGTCAGCCGCGCCCCGACTATGGTTTTGCATTTGGGTCACCAATGGATCGGTGATGTGGAGACCTTTTGGCTCCCTTCCATACCGCCAAACAAACACAACATCTTTGTGTTCCACTTACCACGCCAAAGAGATTTCATTTTAATTCTACCCCATATGTAATTTTTTTCGTAAGAATGAGGGAATTTCAGGACGCCTGTTTAAACATTTAGTCCCCATACTTGCGGTTTAATCTGTAATCCGAATTTATAATTATCCGATCTGCTCCAGATTCCTCGTAGTCAGTGTGTAATGCCAACTTCAGCGTTCCTCATAAATGAAACATAGCCATTGTACCTTTCGGTAGGTATTTGGCTCATCTAACCCAATCAGCCAAGGCCCTTCTCTTCATTTAATTATGTCCATCCCCTTCTTTTAATTCATCTAATATTCCCAAGGGCGGATCAATGGGGGAGAGAGTAAAGGGGGTAATTACCCCTTCCAAGATTTGAGAACACCGAAAGAAATTATTAAAATAATTTTTAAAAATCGGAGAAATGTTATTTTTTACTGATTTTATTTTGCTGCGCAAAATAATAACTTTCCTTTTTACTTTCTTCATACGTAGTAATG
Source organism: Uropetala carovei (assembly GCA_036926305.1). Taxonomy (NCBI): domain Eukaryota; kingdom Metazoa; phylum Arthropoda; class Insecta; order Odonata; family Petaluridae; genus Uropetala; species Uropetala carovei. The sequence continues at coordinate 12,013,113 of JAXCHB010000035.1, forward strand.
GGAAAGTATTGTATTTATGAAAAAAATCGACTTCGAGATTTCAACGGAAATACACGTTTTGAGGTCCCTAGAACACGTTTAGACTATTTTCAGAATGATGTCTGTGTGTGTGCGTGCGCGCGTGTATGTATGTTATTGTGGGCGCTCTAACTCAAAAAGTACGTGCCATATCGTTACCAAACTTCATATATAACACTTTAACATGAGCATAAAGAACTGATTAGTTTTTCGACAATAACGGGTAACCGGAAGTCGAGGTTTATTGGAAACCCGAATCGGTTTTGGCGAAATATCTCCGTTAAAACATCATTATTGTATTTACAATTGTATACAAAAGTTATAGAGAATGTAATTTCCTACAACTTTCATTTGAAACAATTTTTTATTGTAGTTATTGTTTAGGAGTTATATATAAATAACCGGTTTTTCGGTTTTCTCCTTTAAAACATCGTTATTGGTAATCTTCGTGAGGACCAAAGTTGTAGAGAATAATATTTCTTCCAAGTTTTGTTTGAAACAAATTTTCGTAGAACCATCCATTTCGGAGATATTTTGCTTTTTCTTAATTTCCAGTATACAGCGCCACCACCATGTAATGGTGAATTCTATAAACATATTCAAAATATACCTAATTTACGGCAATAAGGACGACTGTATTATTTTACGATACGAAATAATAATTTTGCCTTATAATGCTATTCATAATAATTTAAATATCTATACCCCAAATATGGAGAAAGTCATACGTTGGCCACAGATTTTTTGTCATTTTTTCAGAGCCATTCTCAACTTTACACTTCCAAATGCATACTTTAACATTTCGATTCTACGATTTACATGCATTCGTGCATGGCCTCACGAAAATTTTGTAAAAATATCGATCTGGGATATTTAACCAAGGTTATTTTCTAGTTTTTAATTAAAATTATGGTCGTTAAAAACATTTTTGGTGAAGTTTTAACGCTGAAAATTATTTAGAGATGATTTTCGTTCTTAGAATAATATAATCTCTAAAGTAAGTAATGATTTTTAACTCTTATCCGGCCTGACAAAGGATTCGAAAGTAGGAACACGGCCTGCCACGTATAAAGATTGCTTGGCTTAAGGTATTACATGTGCATATCGACTGATTGCGCTACACCATTAACTCGTACAAATGGTGATCCTTATGTGACGAGCGGAACTTGGTTTCGCTAATTTTGGACCAAATATTATTACTACATGGTGATTTATCCTCCGAATTCGTTTTCCAAACCCAAGCTCATAAAATTTAAAACTTTTTAACGACTCTAAAAGATTGGTGATGACCCATATGTTTTCGTACTAAATTCTAACGTCCATTTTAAATATGCTGATATAGTTCTGGATTAAAAGAAAGGTAAATATTAATAGGGGTTCAAATAAACCCCAATTTTGCCTGCGAATTTCTTATTATTAAGAGAAAAATGTCAATCGGGGCAACTCGAGTTGTTTCTAATGAATTACAAATAACTACTAAAAAAACGTACAACTAACAATTAAAAATTCTACAACAAATATTGAAGTTTTCTTAATGCACTTATCTTTATGATAGTGCCACAGAGGTTAGCCCTTTGAATTCACTGCACGTATTTTACCTAAAGCAACACCATTTACATTAAAAAGGGAACGTTACTTTGAGCCAAGGAAGTTAAAAAAAAGACTTCCATAAAATTAAGAACATAATTTCAACGCCACTTTCTTTCGGGTTTAAGAATTTTTTTAAACTCGCACGAATTTACTCTTCGTAAAACTGGCATTCATTTACGAAAATTTCCCGTAGTTTAATATTACTTTTGTGGAAAAATGCGATGATTACCTTCCATAAAAAATACCAAATCGGTTACAGAGAGAAAGTCACGAAGGTTCCAAACAAATGAGAAATGTGAGGTAATGAGTATTGAGGTCTAAGTGAGATTATACAGTCATTAAAGGCAGCGGTTTTTGTACAGCGAGAAATCGCAGCAGATTCGAGAATTAAGCTTCCACAGAGTCGAGTGTGTTTAACACTTCAAGACGGAGGAAATTAAGACCGTAATATCTCGTATCCCGCATTTATAACGCTTCTTTTCTTAAATACAACTCATTTTTGAGAAAATTCCAACATGTGCCTCTTGTTACGGCCATTCAAATGACGGGCGTTTAAAAGGTTCTAACTTGCTTGCCTTTTAATTCCTCTCTGTTAACGGCACCTTAACATATTCTAGACAAAACAATGATAAAAGCAGTGGACAAATTGAAAAACTAGATATATAATGGTGAAATCGCCGTGAAAAACAGTAGCGTATTTCGAGTACACGGCCGTCATCAGTGATTCAGTGGATTCTGAAAAAGTTCTTTTTAAAGAATATATCATCAGTGAATAACTATCGGAGAAACATAGTTTATCAGTTTTATGTCAGCCATAATGCCATCTCGTTAATTCTCCCTTAAATTAAAGTGGACCAAGGGCTTTGATCACATTTCTGTAATCCTCGGAAATTATATAATGAAACGATTTATTCGTTATAAATAGCCGCTTCCAACTTATAAAGTATATATGATATAAAGCCTAAGACCTCTGTAATCCTCGGAAATTATATAATGAAACGATTTATTCGTTATAAATAGCCGCTTCCAACTTACAAAGTATATATGATATAAAGCCTAAGATGATTTTAGAATGGCTACAAATTTGAAATATGACTCGATGGCAGGTTATTTGGCAAAGCCGACGAAAAATCTTTTTTTAAATATTCACGAGCGTCTCCAATTTAATTTTTTCTCAAATCTCAATAAAAAAGCACGGAAATCACAGAAGGGCATATTAAAATTAAATTTAAAATTAGCCAAATTGAGATATGCCTTCGGAAAATGAATATGATCTCTATAGCCGGAAGAATACAGCATTTTAGGTCTCGCAAAAATCCCATTACTTTCCTAATCGGGCGGGACCTTGGTTTGAAATCCCATTCGAGCAAAGCGGGCGGGGTCGCGTACCGAGAGGGACCAGGGGCGGAGTCCATAGTACAGAGATCTCAAATTTTATGGGGCCAAATAAATATTTTGGAATCTTTTGCTTTTAGCAAGGAACATAAATATTCAGTAAAAAATTTAAAAATCTCTAGAATCAAAAAGTGTACATTTTTATTAAACAGAAACTAAGATAAAATTTCGAAATGTTAAACATTTTTATTTAGTCTCGTATCCGTCACTGTATCTCACCCGCTGTCTTTTCCACCTATTTAAAGTTGAATCACGGTAATGAGAGGGCCCGAAGCCCGCGTTTTTGGGACCCCCTTCTTCGGTAAGTTAAATTCCCTTCAAAACCTCCGTGACGAACAATAAACCATTAAAACGACGACCACCGGTGACAGGCGCAATCCATCAACGTCGATGGCCATCCTATCTCCCGAAATAAACAGACCAACGAGGAGCACTCGAATGGATTGCTGGACCTCACGCGGGACCCGTGGATTATTTTTTGTACGCCGTGACGAAAGCGTTTAACGATTCGGACGGTAAGTTCCTAAAAAAAAAACGCCGAATCTGTCGCATATACATACGTACGTTCTCTTGGAGAAGGATTCGTTCGAGCGTGGGAAGGATGCAATCCCACCCCCTGACACGAGAGCTCTTGACAGATCGCTCGGAACAAATATAAATGTGTCATATAAATCACGTTTCCCTTTCGACTTTGGACGAAAGCCAGACCGTGTCACCGCAGGATGGAAACAATGCGCAAAAGACTCCGCCGAATAAAATTAATACGTAATTGATATCGAGGAATGGTCGGCTAAAATGAGTCCTTCGTCACAACGCGCGTTTTCTAGCGCAAATTATACCGAAACATTTATGCATAATTTCATACGAGGAAGTTTGTGGCAGAAAATACATACTGAGAATAGGTTCGATAAATTGTGGCACCCGTCTCACCGCCAACTCGATAGCATTGAAACTCATTCGCCGATTCTGATTATATGCATCGAGTGACTGGAGTGACTTTTTATTAAGCTTTCGTAATAGCTTTAAAGGAATAGAAAATTACTCCGGTATCGATATCCTTACATAAAACGTGAGCGTACGTTTTTCAATAACAACAAAATCTGCAGAAAGTATCTGAAATTGTATTAATACTTAACTGACGGATTTGGAAACCACATTTACCATTACCTCTCGGATCATCAAATATGTACCACCATTAGTTTTAGTTTCGACCACAGGCAATTAATCCTATCCTGGGTCAAAACGTTTCGGTGAAACTTCATTCACGCACGTAACAACTTATTCAACTATCACGGGGTGCATTACGTTAAAATGGTTATGATTTTTCAGGTCCGTTCATTATATTAAGAGTGCCGTTTTATTTGAAAAAGAAATGAGTTTTCGGTCATTTCCTCTCTTTTAACGATCTAATTAGCCTAATATGTAAATGGGGCAACTACATTTACGTCTAATTCAAATAGTAGAGGGTCGTAAATCGGTCCTTTAAGGACACCTCAATCATCATCATCGTTCCATCTATGGGAACACGGGCCAGAAATCGATGAATGTGCCCCCCACCTCGCCCCTCTCTAAAGCTAGGGTCTTTTGACTCAAGCCCGTGAGGGCCATAAATGAATTTTCCATACTTTAAACATGTTACTTCAGATATTAGCCATACTCCATTAAAGTTCTACCATCAATGTTTTACCACTATTGCTCTTCTCTTGCCATCACATTCAACATTAATCTCTCTCAAGGATTTTCAACCCTTTTTTGATGACGTACCTCTTAGACCATTTTTAATGATCGCGTACCCCTTAGAGAATTTTTTTGATTTTCCGTACACCTTAGTACGTTTTAAAGTGATAACGAAATGAAAAACACCTGTGTAAAGATAGACAAGTCATGTTTATAACGTAAAATTTTATATAACGTTATTCTTAGTCGTAAAATCACAAATTTTGATTCAGAAGTCATGGATGAAAGACGAAGTAAGAAGTTATAACTTTTTTGACGCTTTCGAGTACCCCTTCAAAACTCGTGACGTACCCCTAAGGGTACGCGTACCGATGGTCGACAACCCCTGCTCTATATGTTACCCGAAAACAGCGCATACTTGCTTTTCAAAATAACATAAAACCAGATAGTAAAAGGGGCCCAAAAAAGAAACACACGTGCAGTCATCAATGAGTTCGCTGACACGGAAGATTAAAATGTGAAGCCCAAAGAAAAATGAAAGAACATCATCGAACTTTTCTCTCGAAAATTTCATCGAGTCACTCGAACACGAGCCTCGAACGTAGAATGTATAATTTCTGAGCTGTAACTCGTCCCTTCCCACGTTCTTTCTAGCGTTTCTGGTATGTTGCTGCCTACAGCAACTCGAATTCGATGTCGAGGTTTTGAACCTTCACGTGCGCCGAGTCTTTCTTTGATGTTACAGAAAATATCCAATTGGCGCACGTGATTGAATCGATTCGAATCTTTAACGGACACCCTGTGTTTGTAAACATTACCATCAAGTCAAATATCACGTAATTGACTTATAGTCATGCGCTTATATAATTCACTTTTCAGTTCATAATCTAAAAATAATTATTTAAAAACATTCTTAGATCGTCTTTTTCGGACGAGTAAGTCATTTTTAACAAATATCCTGGACGTCTTAAAGTGGCAACGCCCGACGGAATTCTCCGGATGCTGAATTCGACCACTTTATTAAGCTTTCCCAACCCTGTAACATTCGTAATCGCGATAATTACGCAGGAAAAAAGAACATCACGGCGCCAAAGAATTTCCCTCAAAGATAAAACCCTTTACTCCTTTCGAGAAGTGGTAAAGGCTTGAAGTTAACTAGCGAATTTCAACTATCGTACCGAAAGGTCGACGGCAGTGTCGGCCGTCACAGTGAGAAGCCCGGGTTTGGTTTACGCTCGAGTCGACGTTTTCAGCTCGTGCGTTTTTTTTACCCCGTTTGGCGCACGAATGAAATTGAGCGCCCTCTCTTCCCCCTTTGCGAACGCACGCATAGCAACGGACGAGGGATAGAACTTACGGCCAAGGCCGCAGGCAGCGTTGCGATCGACCGCTGCATAACAACACTGTGATTTACAGAGGGGGGGGGGGATTAGAAAGAGGATGGAAAGGAGGAGGGGAGGGAGGGACAGTTAGCCAAAGGGGGAGCGCAAGGGTGTACGGAGCGTAGGGGAGAGGGGGAGGTGAGAGAGTAAGTGAAAGGGAGGGATGAGAGAGAGCGAGTGAAGGGGAGATGGGGTGTGACGGGAGTGAGAAAGTAGCGAAGGAAAATGAGACAAAGGGGATTCGACGATTATTATCCCTCTCGCCGCTAACGAACCATTAGTTTTCTTTAATTGCCGTTTCGCGCACGAGAGTATAACTGCGTGCTAAAACTCTCGTGTAAAAAATCATAAGGGTACTGACGACTGCGTTTAACGCGAAATAGAATTTTCGAGATCGTCTTACTATTAAAATTAAATTGTCTCTCCAATAGCTGTAAAAAGGTTAGAGAAACCTGATGCGCAATTCGGCTACAAAGCAGTCGCGATCAGAGGTGATTCACCTCTGCTATATAATAATTTAGAATGTATTATCGGTGAATCATCGACGTCGACGGCTGATTCGTAGCCGAAATGCGCATTTGGTTTTCGTATCCTTTGTATAGCCGTTGGAGTGCCGTAGTTTGTCGGTGACTATGAATCGTAATTTGCCCATCGTGTTTCTTAATGTCGAAATCAAATTCTGAAGTTCCACAGCATCTCTCGTCCATGATAATTTTTACGACAATTTTTAATCCAATAAAAACCCTGAATATATAAAATGAATCGCAATTTTCCTTCCTTCTAATAAAGTCAAAGGCGCAATGAAAAGCTACATCGCGTTAAAGTCAAGCCGAATATAATTTTTACTTTCGGCGTACATTAGCGCATCACTGCTTCTTTTCCATACGCGCAAAAGTTTTCGGTCCTTTTTTTTCGAAATCGAAGCGAAGGTTGCCATTAATATATATAAGTATATATATATATATATTAAGCGCTCTTAACCTGGATCAAATTCTAATTACGCTCCAATTCGTTCGCTGCGGTCAATGCGTAAGGATAAACGAGATAATCTTTGGCGTAAATAAAAATGCCGATGTACTTGCGTGGACTCGACTGAAATGAATTAACAACGATTGTTACGGGAAGACCTTATCTCAGCTAATGCAAAGCTAAGTAAAAGTATATCAGCCTTATTTCCCGAAGAATAATGTAACGATACCCTTCACCGGCGATACCGAGTATTACCGCCCGAAGAAAACAGCCAACAATCGTACAAATTAAACGCCAAACAAACGAACGGAAGAAGGAATCCACCAACGATGAATCACCACCGTCGACGTCTGCTTCGTAGACGAAAAGTGACATCTGGTTTTTCCAACCTTGTTGCGGCTATCGGAGTTAGTTAACTTATCAATTGAAATCCGGCCGGAAGGCGAGCTCGATAATTTATCTGTTTTGAACACAAGTCCACGGTTAACGAAAGAAAACGTGGCTGACAAATAACCGCGGACCTTTTTATCTATATCAATGGATAATAACTGACGAGGAATTGGAATAATTGAGTATTGTTGGCCATGCGGTCGCCGTCATTTATTTATTCCAGCTCTCGAAAAGACTCACTGGGAAGAATAAATAAGATTTGCGAGTCACGAAAAAGAAGCAAGGAGAGAGAGGATGAACGTCTCAAGAAGCGAGAGGATAGAGAAAGAGGAAAAAGAAAGCTTAGAAGTAATAAAGACTAATTTTTTTTTACAAATAATAATAATAAGTCGTCTTTATTTAGGTCGATACTTAGACATCAATGTCCATTCTTACATATAAACCTGACGAACACAAACATCCATGCCCTGGGCGGGATTCGAACCCGCGACCTTAGTAACCGTCTGCAGATACTCCGTCTACCAAGAGAGGTAACGACGAAAGAACAGGAAAGGAGCATGGTAGGAGACAGAAGAAGAAGGGTAAGGGTAAAGGAGAAAGTGGTAGGAGAGTGAGAGGGAGGTAAAAATGAAGGGAGAGAGGAGTGGGAGAGGAAGGTGAGAGGGGGGGGAGTGCCAGTGGAAGGAGGCAAAGGGGGAGGGAGAGAGGAAGGAGAGAGAGAGAGAGAGAGGTAAGAGTGGGAGAGGAGGGAGGAGTGAAAGTATAGGGGGAGAAAGGGAGGATGGAGATAGGGATAGCGAGAGAGGAAGGAGTGAGAGAAGAGGGAGAGAGGAGCCAGAGGGGAAGAGAGAGAGGGGGAGGAGAGGTGAGAGGAAGGAGTGGTAGAGAAATGGAGAGTAAGAGAGAGAGAGGAGGAAGAGAAAGTAGAGGTAGAAGTGAGAGGAAGAGTAGGAAAGGGGAGGAAGGAAAGAAGAGAGGAAAAGAAAACGAGAGGGAGAGAAAGTGTTTGGAAACGAGAGGAGTAACGTAACGGTAAACGAAGACGGGGGGGAGAGGCGAGAAAGAGAGAGGAGGAACGAGCTGCAGAAAGAGAGAGGAAGAGGGGGACACGGAACGGTAAGAGGGAAAGAGAACGACCATCACGAGACGAAGACTTTACACAGCCATCTTCCGAGCGACAAGTCGAGAGATGCAAGCCATCCGTCATAAAAAAAAACACAAGAGGAGAAGACGCTTTCGACGAAAGCTACCAATTGGCGTTAATCAGAGATAAATTCACTCTTTTCTCTGGTGTGCGCAGATTATAACGACGGCACGCACGAGAGAGAATAATAGCAACGAGAGAGAGAGAGAGAGGGGGAGCTGTAGTGTACATACGGAGGGAGAGGAGGAGGAGGAAGGGGGGGAGGGGTTAAAGGAGGAGGTTAGACGAGTACTAGAGGCGGTTGAGTGGGAGGGAGGGGGGCGTTCAACCCTGGGAGGTGACGTCACCGCCTTGCCCCGGCTCGAACTCAACCCCGTCGCGCTCTTCCGAACCCGCCTCCCCTTCCCCTCCCCCAACTCACTCTATTCCCCTCCCTCAACTCCCTCTCCCCCCCTTTACTCACCCATTCCACCCACGCACCCTTCCGTGGCGGTAACGCTTCTAAGCGGACTACTCGGGGGTTACAAAAAATAATAAAATGAGACGCGAAATTACCGGGGGGGAAATGCTTCCTCCCTTCCTTTTCCTGTTCCCATTTATAGCGTTGCGATGGGTGTTTTTTTTTTAAGTTCGCCGCGTATATACGAAATATCGCTTTATGGGAAGATGTGAGAGGGATTTGAAACGGAGGAAATCTCTCCGAATAAAAGTGTCAGAAAGACGAGAGAGATCACGACGGGAGGAGAAGTGAGCGCTATTCACGGTAATTGCATCAACCGGGCTGATTATTTTCCTTTTTTCCATTTTTAGTATGATTTCTGGGCACAAAGATGACGGGAAGTGAGCCGACGATAAAAGATGAAAGCTAGCATCATCTAATAAAATAAATATAAAGAGTATAGTAATATCCATGTAATATCAATGCATAAATTATATTATAAATTAATAATAAAATAATTAACCGGAGAATTATCAGGCTCGTCTTATGGCTGAAAATTTCAAGAACGAGCACTCTAAAAAACATCTCAGATATCTCCAATAGCCACGACAAGGCTATAAAAAACCAGATGCGCATTTTTTTTGCTATAAAGTAGCCGTCTTGAGTGGTAATTTATCGAAAGTAGATTCTAAAGCACATTTAGAATCTACCTGAGACAAGTACTTTTTAAGTGCTTGTCCTCGAATAATATTAAATTATTTCGTGTTAATGTTTTACCCTGCAACTAGGGTAGTAGCGAGTACAATGCACTAAACTATCCATTACAGTTATACATTATCACTTTGGCTGTCCTGTTACGATTCATAAAGTCTTCGGGAAAGATAAAACTCCGCATCCTCGTGTCCTACAGGCTATCTCACGCATTTTATCTTGGTCCTTAATTACTTCCTATATAGATGGGATTTTTGATCATTTCTAAAATCTCCTCAGCTGGTCGCCCCGAACTTTATTTATCTAAAACCTCCAATCTATCGCCCAGGAGATACCCGATATAAATCCTACAATGACCACCCAAATTTTTCTCGTATCAATGATTTATTTTATAAGTCAAGGTTTTCTCTCATGAACTTCTATTGACTTTCAATTAAAGTACTTCTGGTGCGGGTTTACAACAAACTCAAATCCTGAAATTAGCACAGTCAAAAAACCTTATAAATGAGAAATACATATATACATATAAACGTACACAATTCTTGGATCTTTCGGATGTAGACTTCCGCAAAATTATACCCGACTACGCAATTTTTGGATCTTTCAGACAGATGCTTTCGGAACATTATTGGCGTAGGCTGGTCTGAGAAATCTACCGAAGAAAACTGCGATTGAAAGGACGGAATAGGTTAATAACGCGGTGAACGGTGCAGAACGAAAAGCGGATTGGACGTATACTTGACAAATTGGAGATAAATATATCCTAAGACCGTCACTCGTATGGAATTCACGAGGAAAGAAAGCGGAAACGGCCGATGATATTTCTTGAAAATGACATTAGAGCACGAGGAAAAAAAATCACCCTAAAAATCCTCGCGAGCTTTACTTCCGAAGTGTTTGGAAATTTACAACGAGAAGAAATGCGAAAAAATAAAAGTTAAACGATTGCATTATGATAACATTCGTTCGTCGCTTGGAATTATGAGATCAAGTATGACACTTTTACGAATAAACTGACAAACTAAAGACTCTCCGACATAAAAGTTTGGGAAAACTAAAGGCGCATTTCGGCGACAAGAGCAGCCGTCATCGGTGATTCACCGATGACAGTCTCTAATCACAGTTACTGAAGATGACTAGTTTTTCAATTTAATTTCCTTATCGAGTTTTACGTTTCTCGAAAAAAGAAACTTATAAACGAGATTGTCGCGAGATTTATATCAGAGGCAAGAACATCGCCGTTGACTTTTTTCGATAAAACAAATGCGGCGAAGAATGGATTGAATGCACTTCCGTGCAGCTATTCGAGATTTTCCTCAGAAGGAAGTTGTCCGATCGGTTTATGAATTACGTCCCAACTTTTAAGGACTTGAAGCACTGACCCTGAGCGCTAAAATTATCCAACGCTTTCGAAAACACCACGGAAGCACGGAACCCAGAACATTAACCGAAGAGGTGGTAAAGAAATGATTGGATCATACTGGATCATGAAGCGTGGTTCAAGAACAGCCACTTAAAAAGTGATTGTCTCAGCTATCTCCAACAGCCACGATACTGTTATAAAAAACCATATGAGCATTTCGGCTACAAAGCAGCCATCTTAAATGGTAATTCACCGAAAATATATTCTAGTTCGTTTCTATTTTCCGTGAATTGCCACTGAATACGGCTGCTTTGTAATAAAAACGAGGAATTAGAATCGGCAGTGGGTCGACTAGCAGCAAAGACAGTTGATCCAAGATCAAGAATAAATCATTTATATACATCCGAGATTAAAATAAATATAAGAAAATGAAAGGACTAAAAGAGGTGTTATGGAAATTGTCCAAAACCTTTTTTTTAATGTTCGTGAACGCACATCTTCGAATTTTATAAACATTTTCGTCTCTATTCACCAAGGAATCTACGAGGCACGAAAAATAATCATTTAATTTTTTTAATTTAGCGACTTCTTCAAAAATCCACCACTCGAACGATTCGCCAGAACGTCGCGAGCTCGATAGCGGTTATAAGTATTTTTTTTTTACATAATTCGATAGACTGGCGAACTCGCAAAAACGTCAAACCTTGCTAACAATAAAACGTAGGATCAAAAAACAAAAAAAAACGACCGCTTATGGTCCGCCCTGAAATAGGTCTCCGGAAAAGCGAAGGAAAACATCGAGTGGATGCATATGCTGCGTTGAAAGATTAACCGCAAACAGCACTCGATCGATTCCTTTCGATTATCGGAAGTGGAATTTCTCTTCCATTTTTATTTTATTTTTTGGAGGTCTGGGCGGACGACGTCTGTAAAAAAAACAGGGCCGAAGACGCGAGGGGAAATATAGTGAGGCCCCGATAAACCGAAAGTCTACAACTTGGAGAAGATACTATATTTCTCTATCGTATTCATACGGGTTAAAATGAAGTATGGTCGAACTTCTATAAGTCCAACGTCTATAACTCGAATATTCCATAACTCGAGGTGAATTCATTTTACAGGACAAAATCTTTTTCGTGTCATTTTTCTTCTATAAATCGAATTTTATATAAGTCGAATGTGTTTTGTTTCTCTGTAGGTTCGACTGTATATCGATTGAATTTTCGATAACTTGTGGCTTTCCCTCGAGGTTGGAGTTTTTTTTTTTTAGGGCTCGACTATATTTTTAAGGTTCGTAACAACACAAAGCAAAAACATGTCAATTTACACATCATATTTTAAGCATATTAGCGTTCCATTCGAGGCGACGGAAAAGGGCAAGCAGAAGTGGTTCCGGCATTTTTTCAAGGTGAAACGTTTATCGGAGAAAAATGTGAACAAAACATCTTTGATCAACGCAAGGTGACGAATACCGAGGAAATTTATATTACTATGTGGGAAAGTACTAGATGGGAAATCGGAATGTGGATTAGATAATATTTCATTCCGTTGCGCCTGAATGAAGAAACGTGCTAGATAAGATGAAAGGAATTTCAAAAGAAACGAGAGTGTGGGATATGGAATGAGTCGCAGCTCCACTTAGACTTGAAAAATCGTTTATCGATTAATTAACAGCTTTACGACCCAGATACTCGACTAGAATATCCATTTCGAGGCTACATTTCAACGCTAAATTTGACAATCTTTGACGCCGTTGGCGGAATCCAGGGTGCTTTTTTAAGTACGCGCCGTGGACCAACAGCGGGCCGCCAAAAATTCAAAATGGGAGACGTGCTAAGAACTCTTGTTCTTCGGTGGTCGAATTAGAACGTTTTCCGGAATATGTATAAGTATTAAAAATTGATTTAGAAAAGTAAATTAGTCATCTATCATTAACAAATATTAATGCGATTACTAGGAATTGCATATTTGGTATATTGCAAGTGAAATTATGTCCAGCCCCAAGACGTTGTTATCCCATTTTCAGAGTCAAGGAGAACAATATTGAAAAACCGCGATCTGATAGATGTGTTAGTTAAAGAATATCATGTATATATTATTTGATAGCTAAATCCTCAAATAAAGAACGTTTTTTTTAAATCGAAAGTAACATAACTAAGTTTTCATCGTTATCTGCATATTGTCCACAGAAATCCCTGATTGTAGGTTAAACCTGGAAGCAGTGTTTCTCAACTTTTCTGGAGTCGCAGACCCCCTAAGACAGTGGTGGCCAACCTTTTCTACGTGGCGGGCCACATCGGTAGTTACGAATCCTTCAGTGGGCCACAATGGAAGTTGCCTATTATTCGGCGGGCCGGATTAGAGTTTAAATAGGATGTTACCTATATATTCTAAGGTGCAATTTTAGTGAAAATCAAGTCTAGGTAAATGGGATTTTTACGGTAAAAATTCCGTTAAAAGTTTTATTATAAAAAAATTTCATAAAAATGTATGGATTTGTGTGTTAAATTTTTCGGATTGCTTTTCCGTCATGGCTTCGCGAGCCGCATCGGTTGTATCACTGTTATTATCTCTCACATCAGTTTTAATAATTCCTCATATCGGTTATATTATTTCTATTATCTCCTATTCTTTTTAATATTTAATCACCGCGTGTATTATCGATATTATCTCCTATTCTTTTTACTAATTCCTCATACCGACTGTACTATTATTATCACCTTCTATTCTTTTCACTAATTACTCATATCGGCTGTAGTATTGTTATTATCTCACGTATTATTTTCACTTCGTCCCTGCGTTTTATTATTTTTTCGTCGTTCGCGAAAGAAATCTTTCGAGAAAACTTATCTTCCCCGAGCAATAAAAAATTCAAGCCTTTCGAGTAATCTGGCTTAGATCGAGTACGATCTCATCACGGGTCATTAATCACGTTTTAAAGTTTGCACTTCACGGAGGACGGGAAAGTTTGCCACGCTAGCTTTCAAGCCGTTTTCTTCGCTCGCAAACGCGTTCACTCGTCATAAAGGACAAGGGAAAAACATCGCGTGAGTTCTCTGGTAGGAAACTACGATCAAATAAGTTAAGATCCAACGATTTGACGTGGCTCTCAATCAAGGGAAATGCACCAAGGTTACCTTCACCCAGTGAAGTAGAGCTGATTAAGCGAACAGCCATTCCGCTCAATCTGCGGGGGAGGCCGCTCCTCCCGACCGGAGAATGAGGCAAGGACGCGGCAAAAGTCGATAGAGATTACACCACTCTTCGGAGGAAACAACAAGTTGATTTTTTCAACAAAAAAAATTGCCGATGTAGCGGCTTAAAAAAAAACGCGTCAGAATGGGTATGACACAAACTATTATGGCCTTGTGGGGTACGACCGAACCTTCGGGACGATAAAAAAAAAAGGTACAGAAAATGCAAGATACGATCGAACTTCGACAGCTCGAGTAGCACGAATTTTCGATCAATCAAATAAGAGATTTTTTTCTTTTTAGTGTACGTTAAAAAATATTTTTTAACTCGAAGTTACAATAAATTTTCGTATCTTCCCTTAACGTTCTAGTTATCTCGGATTTATCGCACATAACTTCGATTTATCGCGCGGTATAATGCGGAAATAATATCTTAATCGATCCATCGAAAACATCGATCTAGCGAAAAAACGATATATCAAATTCCGGGTGTCAGAGACAAATCCACAAACTCGGAAAATAAACAAACGGAGACACGTGCCAGAATAAGCAGTACTTACTGCAACATTTAGAAAGGTTCGTCACACGGAATGGGAATCGTTACGGCGTAACTGCACGAGATTTTGTGTTCACGCGATGTTCCCACGCCGGCTTCAAACTTAATTCACCTCAGCTCCTTAAGTAATTAGTGAAAGTGGTTTCTCAAGTTTGCCTCCCCACTTTTGATGAGATTAAGCGGGACTGTTTCTCCAATCGTTTAATTTAAGGCAAAGTAGTAGAGAATCCAGAAACATCCCAGTGATAGAGAGAGGAGAAACACTTTAAAGATTACTTTTTAAAGGCGTGTTACTGTTGATGAATAACATAGCAGTGATAATTTATTCCGCTTGAGTAAACGGAAATAAATATGAATGAAAAATAAAATTTTGCACTTGGCACTTAAATTATTTTGAAATACGGTTTTTGCGTAATAAATCGTTCGAGATAAAAACGCACTCGGGGATTCAGTAGGAAATGTATTTATTGCCTCCAAGGAAAAGGAAAGGCTCCAAACGCTCTCGCTAATGAGTCACGGGAGATCTTCTCAAGTATACGAAAGAATCTCTGGGGATCAATAAATAATCACAATAATTGAAACAAAAGATTAAGTAACATCTTCATAATCAACAACATAGCTAATTATCATTCATTTTCATACCACTAAATCGAGTTTAATCTTGATGTAAGTAGTTGATTAAGCGCTATGAAGAACTGCCCATGGGAGGAGTTTCGTATCCAAACCATATAAACAAAAGAAAATAAATCGGCGAGATTGGTCGGTGGCTTGTATCAAATAAGCAATAAATGGGTAACTCCTATATCCATAAAGCGATTGAGTAAATCGCATGCGCATTTTAACTACCAAGTAGGATTCGTCAGCGATAATCTAAGAAGGAAAACCACTTTGCATATAAAATTATCGTATGGTTTACTCGACCTTTTTATGGCTGTAACAGGAGAGGATTATGAGCACTTCAGTTACAGCATAGTATATTGTTATCAGCGTCCTTTGATCATAATAATGGTGCTTGTTAGAACCAACGAATCGGGAAAGGGTACTTTTCGATTGAAATATTTACCCAAACGTGGAAAACTTGGTGGATTTATAATTAACTCACAAAGGATCAGGGGGCAACCGGGGCCCCACGCCGCGAAGGGTCGGTTTTTTTTTCGATATTCATTAAATATTTCATTTAACCAAAAAATATTTTATTTTTATATTATCAGTCTTTCAGACTGAATCGTGGTTAATTACATTTTTTTGGGCCCCGCAAATTTATTCGACCAGTGCCCCGCCAAACAGCCAGCCGGCCATACAAAAGAGTTATCGATCTTGCATCATGGTTGGAATCTAATAGGTAACCTACATAGTTCCAATATCCTTGAAAACTTTGGAAAAACATCTTATGCACATTTCGACTACAATTCACCGATAATATATAATGTATCCAGGTCGTTCGTTACATCATAGTTTTTCAAAAAATCGCCGAACATGATAACCTGGGTTCATGACAAAAACTTGCGCTATCGTTTCAGAAAAATCTGAAAGACATAAAAAAAAGCGCGCGACTAACTGCCATCGTTACGTCGATCGTTTTCTGTCATATATATTTTTATGCCATTTTATGAAAACGTCATTCGAAAGGCGTTCTTTATTTGGAAGGCGGGAAGGGTCGCAGGTATCAGAATTTTCTCTCCACTGACTCGAGCGCCGGAATGTTTGAAAAAGAACCGCATTTGATAACTCTGTTAAGAAGATAACTTTAAGCAGCTCTATCATAATCTTTATCCCAAGATTGCCTCGCTCTCATACGGTTAGCACTCCATCACTTCTCGTCTTTCTCCGACATTCTTCCTCTTTCATTTCCCGTTTATCTTCTTTTTTATGGCGACATGGACGACGTGGAATCATCGTAGATAAAAACCCATTCCATCCGAGATAACTCTCGTGCCTTCGCTACGATTTATAGAGAGCAATTCAGACGCTGATAAAAGAAAGCTCGCAAACACCACCAGCTCACCCGATGATATATAAAACTCCCTAGAGAAATAAAGGCTTATATCATGTTTCGACAAAAATTAGAGGATGATCATAAGCGCAAACGGGACTGAAGGAAGGAAATTCGCAAATTCCGATTTCAGTGCGCGAAACGGCTTCAATTCAATGTTTTTTCTTTACATTTGAAGATGAAAAATGTTGAAAACGCTTCTCTACAAGTAATAGATGTTTGCCATAAGGTTCCGCTAAGACAGAGAAAATCTGGCACTGCGGTAATTTTTCAGCGCTGTCACGTATACATTGTGGCGAAGTTACGTTTTATATTCAAGAATGAGCACCTAACATAAGTATAAAAAATTCAAAAAATAAATACTTATTTTAGGTATCTACAATAGCCATAAAAGGGTTATGAATAATCCGAAACTTTGCCATAGCTATTTGAAATACCTAATATAAGTACATATTTATTTTCAGCATTTTTATATGTACTTAAATTTATTTTCAGCCGTAAGAAGAGCTTGATAATTCTTTAGTGAATGATTTATATATTCATCTTAACACTACTACATTAAATATAGCGTTTGAAATAGTTAAAAAGGTACTTTATTATTATCCGAGCCACACTGCGTAGTTCGTTTCCTCACTAGATGGCACTACTTATGCGCGCCGGTCTGCCTACTAAGAATTTCCTATTTTGCCATTACGTGGCACTGTATGCATTACTCGATATGTCTGCGATGTTTCTACGTTCTCATTCCCGGCGGAATGGAAATTCCCCGAGTCCAGAGATCGCCACAACCCACCCATTACATTGAAACCCTTACGTGCGACAATAGTGCCGTCACAATAACGTCTGGCGTTAAAGTTATAACGGGTGCCTTAAATGGAACCTATCCCTCAGTCCGGGTTTGCAAGCTAAATTGGCTCCATTTGCGGCGCAAGAGTCAGGCGAGATATTTCGCACCTTAGTCACCAATTTTCCTTCGCATTAACAAAAGAGTAGCGAAAAATGCAGTGTCGCGTGCACTCGAGGAAATCCCATTCTGCCGGGAATGAGAATGTAGAAACATCGCACACATATAGAGTAATGCACACAGTGCCAAGTAATGACCAAAATAGGAAGTTCTTAGTAGGCAGACCGGCGCGCATAAGTAGTGCCATCTAGTGGGGAAACGTTGAACTACGTAGTATGACCCTGATAATAATAAAGAACCGTTAAAAATTACAATACTTTAGGCCAAATAAATATTTTCCTGTTACTCAAATATCTCTATCCTGTGCAGTTTTTTCGATAAAATGCGAAGCTGTATTGTGAATAGTTACAGTAATAGCATAAAGTAAATTCCAACTTTGGTCGGTCCTGGCATAACCCTCGAACCCGAATTTTAGCCACAAAATTCCGAGAAAATTCTGCAGGGATTATTTCAGAAAATCAAATTAAGGATTCAAGGTACATTTTTAAAAATTGCTCACGGTGATGAATATCGCGTAAAATGAAAAAGGAGTGCTGAGCATAAAACGATCATTCAAAATGCAACCATGGGATTGAATTTTTAGGTTAAAATGAACGTCCTTTGATTGGCCAGGAAAGATTTCCATTTATAATGACAGTGAATAGAGAACTTTCACTCACCATCTGTTCGTAATAGTGCTGATCCTGATTTCTTGGTTGAAGTCCTGCAACGCCGAACACCTGAAAAAATGAAAAATACGTTTACACAGGTTTCCATGTAAAAAGCGTTATATATTCGAGACAATTTTACCTGTTTTTGAACTCTTCAGACGAGGAAATAAAATTAAATCGGTAATAGTCGAACATCGATAACTCGAAGTGGTAATCGCAAAAATTAAGATTTATAAGTAGAAGTTTCGATATGTCAAAATTGTTCCCTAGAGCAGCGGTTCCCAAACTATGGTACGCGTATCACTAGCGGTACGTGAAGCTTTTGCCAGTGGTACGTGAGCAGAGTGAAAAGCAGCAGAATACCTGCTTCGAATAGGAAGAAGCAGGGACAGATCAATTGTGGTACGTGAGTTTGGTGCCACATTCACTACTACATTCACTACATTCATACTTACTAGTACTATGTGGTACGAGGAAATTTTGTCATGTTTTTGGTGGTGCGCGAAAAAAAGTTTGGGAACCGCTGCCCTAGAGATTCGAGTTATCGAAGTTCGACTGCGCAAAAATTTTAAATATGAACCCTAATAATTACAGTATTGATATGAAAAACGTCAATTTGGTTATAAGTCAATATAATTTTTTATGGTTTTTTTAACTATGTCCCGCGTTGCAAGTTGCGAGTGTGATTAGGGGCACTTATGCTTTAATTAAACTATTTTAACTTTGTACGTGCAACAGCACTTGAATGGCTGAATCGAGAGATTCCATCCTCATCCCCAATTTCATCGTCGCGTCGTGACAATACGATCAAGGTGGTCAACATCTATTCACCTGTTTAGAGTTGGGGTTCCCAACCTGGTTCTCTCGAGCACCGCTATGTTCTTAAGCAGACCGACTGCGCTTAAAATCGTGTTTCTTACCATCAGCAATTTAACTCGTTCGGTTGGTTTCTTTCCGAACGCATTACGTTTCGTGAAACGTAGATATTGTAGGCGAGTAAGTGTCACGAGCCTAATACAAAAGCTTGAACGGGAGTCTCTGGAGGAACGGCGAGAAAAGTCGAGGCATAAGCTTCTTCAGAGGTTTAGAACAGAAGACTTGAATGATGAATTATCAGGCGTAATTAAGAGCCCAACTTACGTAGGACGCTACGACCACACTGGCAAGATTCGAGAAATTGATTGTAGGACCGATAGATACAAGACGATAAGAGAGCACAATAGGAGAATAATAGGATAGGTCGGAGATAATCTCCCCCTGCCATACACCAGGGTATTTATTCAGATTCAGAAAGAACATTAGTAGTAACTTTGACGTTGGTTTGATTTTATCCAGGATTATTCCTGTTTTGCAGAAGTATTTCGGTGCTGGATTGATTTTCTAAATATGAGCTTGGCGCTCACCGAAGTTGGGAAGCCCTGGTTTTGATAAAGCGAGGACGGATTTTCACCCGGAGAAACTAACCCGTCGATTTAACGCTTTTAAGATTTCCACGCAAAAAAAAAATGATAAAAAATCCCACGATATAAATTGTGTCGATAAATTTATCTTCGAGAACCCATTCGCACTTATATTTCTCACATTCTTTTTTGTTATTATTGTACAATGTTACAGTCGGATATAAGGTCAGGTGGCAAAAATACGATATATAGTTTTCAACATAATACATTATATAAAGTGATATTACCCCAACTTATTCTACATATATACAGACTAAGCAAAAAATAAAATAACATCCTAATGATCCATTTTAAAACGTTGAGACAGCGTAAAACTCTTCGAGGAATTCGCTCGGCTAAGGAAACAAACCCCTTCGTATGTTAACCTGGGTCGATAGTAGAGGGGGGGTAGCGTGTCTGGCTCACAATGCAAAGGTCTCGGGTTCGAATCGTGCTGCAGGCATAAAGTGATATCCTCGGGCTTAGCTTTTTTATAAGCCATAAAAGGACACCAGATTCTGTTTAAGAGATAATTAAAAACCTAAATTAAATGCGTAGTTCAGTGAACTAATCTTGCTAAAACTGCTTATGAATTAACCAACACCAACTAATTAGTAGTAATAGGATAACTGATCACGGCAATAATCTCAAGAAATGCATGCGATTAAAAATTTCATCTTCGCACTGATATTTTTTAAAGAGCATTGCCCAAATTAAAAGCCGCGGGGAATTTGAGTTTCGTTATGTATTTTATTATAATAAAAATTGCAATAAAAGGGTATTATAACATAATTTAGAAGGACTTTTGAACGTTTAAGGTCAAATATCTGCCAAAAAGATAAAATAAAGTGATTTTAAATATTTCGAACAACTCCGAAAAACGACATGAGTGGAAAGGAAATCCGAAAAAGTATTGTGGGCAAGTTCCAACTTCACGCCTCGTTGAATTTCAGATGAAATTCTTCTAACTTTTATTCGGATTACGGAAAAAAATGTGCGTCAAATTATACGCTTCAAAAATCCTTGAATATTTGTTTAGATGATCTGGTACGCAAGGAGTGTCCTACTTCGGAGTATACAATTATCAAACGCGGAGCGACCCATTTCCGCTGGGGAATATGCGTTTGTAAAGTTGGTGGAAATAATACGTGCTGAGAATTGAGTTGGCAAAAGTTCGAACAATAGAATCTATTTCAACATTATTCGGTTTTGTTTGTAGGATAAAAAGAATGTTCTCATACAAATGAAATGTAAATGTTTTCAAATTTTCATTTTTATTACATAAAAAACAACACTTCCATGAATACTCCAAAGGCAAAATTTAATTTAAAAGTACCATTTCGATGCAAATATTGTGTTTACCTGTGATTTATATATTTTGATATAAATCTGTGGAAAATTATTAGTGTCAACGTTACCTCTTATCATAATCAGACAGCATTGATAACATTACAATCATAAATCAAGCTTTATATTTCGAATAACAATAGTTAATTCAGAAATGAGTTTTCCATTTCAACTTATACAAAAGCAGTTTCTTATGTCTTCATAACAAATTAAAATTGACGAAAATCAGGGATACACATTTCGCAAGAACTTGTATTCCAATTCTATTCATTTATAACCTTAAAATCGCATTAATTGGAGAATGAAACGTAGCCTTCCGTTAAATTTCACTGCAGTAATAATTTAAACTTTTACCTAAGATTCAGTGAACTTCCGAAAGTTTTTATAAAGATTTTACAAATGAGCGCAATAAATGGATGGGATAAAAAATAAAGCGCTTAAACTTTGCTAGAACAAACACATTTCTGGTCCTCCTTTCTTAACGTGATTAACATAGGGTTTCCCTCAGAAACTAGATATTGTGCAACTCCAGTCCTTTACACTCGTAAGGCTTCTGTCCAGTTCATCAATGTAGACGTCCCACGCCTTCGTCTACAGTTAATGTAGCTAGATATTTAGTAGCCATTCCCTGCGACATTAAAGTTAACGTAACAATTTAATCGTTAATGATTAATTTAAAAAATATTCCTTTTTGACAACAAATACAATTGCATATTCTATTTTAAATTTTATTTATTAAATTTTAAAAATACTCCTTTCTGACGAAAAACACAATTGCATATTCTGTGCGAATTGTTTTAAAAATTCACGTGAACATTTTCGACGAGTCGTGGAAAACCGTGCTTAACGAAAGTTGTCGACGCGCAAAGAACAAATACGTCGCAGTTACTGTAAAATTGTAGTGTTTCGTCGGTTGCATTTGCATGAATTGTAGTTCCCTATTCGTTTTTTATTGCGAGAGAGACATCAGCTAATTTAAAATTCGGCAAATGCTCCTACTACGCTTTGATTGGACCTATGACGCGAGTCTATTGAAAAATGACGAGCGCCGGATGTGTATGAATGACAGGAGACTACAATAGCAATTCTTTTACTGCATGATCTTCGGGTAAATAACACGGAAGGTACATAAGTAGCTGGGACGCGGGCCGTCGCCCCGCGGGCTATTTAAGATGGATGGATGCAGCGGGTTTTCCACAAGATATCGTGGGGAGAGTGATTGAGTGACCTTATTCCCAGTTGCCAAGGAGACTTGGGTCCCTGCGCATGCGCAAATGATATTCGGCATTGATCTTTACCTTCTCTACAGCTTCTGAACTCGAAGCAAGGTCGCGCTTTTGGGGAGACGCAGGACGGAAAGAGGAAAAAGGTGAAGCAAGTTTATATTCGTGTGTCGTGTCTTTCGTGTGATAATGGCGAGACACCAGACGTTTTGTACACGAGAGCACGGTTACGACCATACGTATCAACGTCGCTCAGCGATTAGCCATGCATGACGTCACACGAGTCAATGCAACGAGACAGCTGTTCTTAACCCTTTAAACGGATATAATTTAAACTATAAAGACGAAGAGGGAGTAAAAAAATATGCCTGGATTACGTCGCGTACAAACGGTAAAAGAACTGATGTAGTAATTTTGGACCATACTCGGGTAACTCTTAAGCTTAATGTGTAAACAAAAGTTACACCAGCATTACCTTAAATAAATATACTGAAGATCCGTTAAGAAAAATTACATTTAAAAATTCAGGTGGAAAATAGAGCAGTAAGTAATCAGACCCACAAGTTAACGGTGACTATCTGATAAATTTTGCGTTAAAAGCGTCGTAAACTTTACAATAACACAAGACCCAAAAACATACGCATATAAGAATTTAATGTAAGATTTATTTTTAGTAAATAAAATATTAATCATTCTTATTCACAATTATATTCACACTATTCCGATGCACGCGCAATCATTTCTGTTTTTATTTTTTTATCAAGGGCCGTAATGCGGGATCGATCATGTCTTAGAAAATCATTATATCGAAGCCCAATAAACATTTCTCCGTTTCATCGGACACCATAGACGCTAACGAAGCTAAAAGTTAACCCACTATACTTAATTACGAAGATGCAACAAAGAGACGCATTAAACAACTCTGCCACAATAAATAATAATGGTTATTCTTAACAACGATCGCAAGAATGATAACAAGAAATAACTCGCTATACGATCGGGAATGGGATTAATGGAACATAACAAATGTTTTGTATAAACGAAAATGTTTCGAATTTTATTTCTTCAACTTTTAGTCGGGGAAATTGGCCTGGGCGAACGCCACCATTGCGTATCTCAAAATTGCCGTACTGCACCAAAACAAAATTGCGAAAAATCGAAAAAAATTGATGGCAATAAATGATTTGGGCAATAACTTTCCATATATTTTCTGCGAACTATGTAAATCTGCTGGACTCCGTTTGGTATTTATAAAAAATACAATTTTAAGTATTTAAAATGAATAAAGAACGTGAAAAATTATTTACTAAGAATGTTAAGTTGGAACATGACACAAGTAGCAACAAGTGCTATGTTTTAGTGAGAGGTAATAAATGGGAATAAACATAGCACTCGACGGCGACGATTTGATCGAGATAATATC
Source organism: Uropetala carovei (assembly GCA_036926305.1). Lineage (NCBI taxonomy): Eukaryota > Metazoa > Arthropoda > Insecta > Odonata > Petaluridae > Uropetala > Uropetala carovei. The sequence continues at coordinate 12,036,980 of JAXCHB010000035.1, forward strand.
CTTTATCGAAATATTTCGCGTGCAAATTCTGTCGCAACACAACGCCTTTGTTGCGCGTAATTCCTTGTTTTGCAAAAGGCACATTCCCTACGCTCAATTATAGGTAAGAAGGCGCCTCGATCATTGCAAATTTCAAGGTCATTCATTGTTTTTATCTACGCATAATAATCTCAGGACGAAATAACACTGATAAGCGAATGTAGAAACGCATTACAATCCACTGATGTGCATTCTCCCGCCTGCAATACCGGGTTGACATTCTATGGTTAGACGATTGGATCAGCTGTGGCGACATAAACAAACCACCCTCAGGACAACTGACCTGCTGTTTGAATCCACCATGTTGCTCATGTGTTGTCTTCCGCACATCAAAATCTTTTTTTTCTCCCATCCTTCCTCTGTTTTCACCCACTCCTCACCTGGAGAACGCCAATCTTTAGAAATGAAGGGCATACTCGAAAAATTTCACATCCGATCGCAGCTGTACAACTCTCTCGCAGAACTACTTGGTTTACACTGCTTAGTGAACTCTTCCGCTTCGACCAGAGCGCATGGCATTGTTGTGGTGACTTCTTCCAATCAGCTGACAGGACACATGTTGCTAGCCTCTCTCCGAGGTCAGGAGAAATGCCTACACATTGAAAGTGGTAGTGACATCTCGTGTGGTAAGAGCGAAGTACTTACCATTAGTAGCTTGTAGTAGCTTATGTGGTGTTATGTGGTTTGTTACCGAACTAAGTTGAAGCAGAAATACCGGTCAGGGCATGGTCGGCGTTCGGAATTGTTGAAGGTTTCATCATAAACTACAAGTCGCCATAAAAATTAATAATGGTGTGTAAGTTTATTCATAAATATTTGAATGTTGTATGCCATGCAGACTAACGATTTCATCGTTTTCAAGTGACCATAATTAACAAAAAGATGTTAACTCCTACGTCGCAGTAATTATTACCATGGGTGCATTTTCGTGAAATATTAACAAGTAATGTAATTGCTATAGCTTATTTTAAAAAACCCTCTTTTAATCTAATTCGCGCGTTACTGCTACTATTCGTCAAGATATTCAAGTAAAACTATTATCTTGGCTGAGATCGACCCATGATGTATTGGGAGCTATTAAGTTGGTTAGGTCTACTTACTAAAGGGAAATATACTTTGTCTAAAGCAGTCATGTTAAACAATGCCATTATCACTCTCATTTCCGAGTACACGGTACAGTAGTCTGACTGATGGACTGTGCTTGATGTTCTTAAATTGCAGGCTGGCAAAGAAAAAAGTAATGAAATGCCGAAGGTTGATTTTCAAAAGGATCGTGCACAACTTGGCGAGACTGAGATGGCATACATTCGTCAAGTTGAACGACAGGCACGGGAGAGATCAGAACGTGTAAAGAAAATGAAGAGAGGAAACTTGATTACAGGTTTTGCACTTGCAGCGGGCGTGTTAGGAATCTACATATATTCAATAGTTGCAGTGAAGCAAGAAAAGTTCTTGGATGATTTTGAGCCTCCTGCACTTGAACCAAAAGAAAAGTGACTTGATTAAACATTTTGAAAACTCAATTTGGAGTAGAATTGAAGAACAAAATAGTGATTGAACTGAGTGCTAGTGATTGTTGTTCTTCAGAACTTGTCGAGACAATAAAATGGTTAGTTAAAATGATAGAATATGCTTATCGCGAATTTTAGTCGATTAAAAGCAAAACATTAATGTTATCTATTTGAGCGTCATTAAGACAATAAATTTTGTTAAAAATTTTGTCGAATTTAGAATTTTGTAAAAAAACAGGTTTTTAGTCTGTGTAAAACCCATTTTCTGCCAGTCTTTCTCAAAGGTATGTATACAAAATGTAATTTCGTGATTTTTGCATTTCTTAAACATGGCTGAGTTCAATATTTCCCTTGGAAAAGTTTAAATGAAAAAATTTCCAATATTATCCTGTGTTGTTGACACATTCATAAACATGGAATTGCAGTTTTTCCTCCTGGTTAAAAAATTTATGCTGCTTGTATGTTATTCAAGAATTTTTAAAAATGCTCCTGTGGTTTCCTCAATTTATCATATTCTTCATGCCCATTTCAAAGTTGTTTACTTCTAGAAAATGTTTTAAATGAAAATGCACCCCTGTAAGTGCAGTATATTAAAAATTGTAGAATTATGTTATTTAAGATATTTTTATTTATTCTTTTATCTGCTGATCTCTCAGTCAAGCATATACATTTAAATTAGAATTATAAATTAAATTGGAAGAGGTGATGTAATCCTTCATTTGTCCTAGTCTTGGCATGGAAACCATTCTGTATGCACTTTTCAACATCATCTCAACTATCTTTAGAATATGCAGTGATATTTATCAATTTTATTTTGCCCTCTGACCCAGTTTCAGCATTAGAAACATAGCTAAGGGATGTGAATGTAAAGACGAGATTTTAAGTGACATAACCACTTAAATCGTCATGCATTTTGAAACATTTATACTTTTAAATCTAAGTCTTACTCAAACCAATTAAGATTGTTAATGGATGGGGAAATGTATTATTTTATTAATATTAAATAGATCTTTAATATTGGAATCATAACAATAATTTATAGGCCTTTAAGAGAAAAAGTTATTAAATAGCATAAAATGGCAAAATTTAAACTTCAAAAATATTTTCTCATAAGTTGGTCATTTATATGACTTTTGGTACATACATTAGGACTTAGTATCCTGGGTTTACAACATCTCTCAAGTTAATGACTGTTTAGCTTAAAACGGCAGCATAATGACCATTTTATTGTTACTGGAGTTACCTTGATTATATCAGTGGAAAATTTATAAGTGTGGCCTCCATTGAGGAAAAGCAAATGCATAACTCACCAGTCAAATTATATAAATAGCCAAATTATAGGAAACCCACCTCATAAAAATTTGATTCTAACTGTATGAATATAATTTTATTCAAATTACATATAGGGTGGGCTAAAGAAAGCTGTGTAGTTAAGCATTTTTGGAAAGAAGAAAATTGGGATGAAAAACCATAACCTTGGGCTGGTTGTTGCATTGATTAGCTTGGATTGAATACTGAAAATTTGGGAATAAATGCTGCTGTTGCCAATACTAAAATTGGTACTTGCTATTGGCATGTTATAGCTCTAATCCAGGAGTCTGCAACCTATGGCCTGTGGACCTCATGCAGCCCCTGAGAGTGTTTTATGTGGCCCATGAAGTCATGATGAAAAATTTAACACAGTCAGTTCCATATTTATTCAGGGAAATTATGCTCTCAAAACTTTTTCTGGTGAAGTTTAATGTTAGTAAACTAGAATGGATTTTCACTCATATGAGACCACATAATCTCTAGATAACTTCTGATTTAAACATCACCCGGCCTGCCGAAACTCTCATGATTTTCAATGCTGCCCTCCGAAACATTCACAACAACAGATGTGGCCCTTCATATAGAAAAGGTTGCAGATCTCTGCTCTAACCAATGGACACGCTAGGAATCGATGTTACCAGTTCTTTTTGGCCGAGATTTAAGTTTGTGTGGAAGGCCAATTGAAATGCCTTCTACATGTAGCCATGTTGATGTGAAGTGAAAAAATGTGAGAGATGATTCACAGCATCTAAAGTTTTAACAAGGAAAGTCATTTGGTGGGAGTGAGTAGCACACCATTTGAGTGATTTATAAGATTTGTTATGAGCTAGTAACAAAAAGAATAATTGCATAGAAGTAAAATAGAACTTTTTGTTACTGAACTAGAATTGCTTCATATATTTTTGGTTTGGTGGATATTATAGCATATAATTTAGACATTTCTAAGTATAAACTGCCTGCAAAATTCAGCTTTATCTCATGCTGGCCACAAGAGATTTTGAAATTGCTATACAAGAAAATTTTACAGCAACGAAGTGGTGCATGTTTATTTATCCATGTGCTTTTTTCTGAAATGTAAGACTTGAAATTGAAGTTCAGTTTTTCCTGAATTTGATTTTCTTAGGCAACTTTCATTTCCTCATAAAGATTCAACATCATATAAACCAGGAGTTGGCAATGTATGACACACAAAAAGATTTTACATGGCACAATATTTCAGAGAATTAACAAAAAATATGAATTTTTAAAAGAATTTTACACTACTCCCTGGTTATAACGTGGGGTTTAGGGGGAGGCATCTGATCTGCACTATAAGACAACCTTGGTATAACCTAGGATATAGTTGTATTGCTTAATACACGTGCATACAGCTTTTTCTAAAATTTCTTTAATTGATACAAACAACATAATACAAAACACCAATATAAAATCAGTACAATAATTTTATTTAATGAATTCTTTAAAAAGTCTGTAATTTTTTGTTGTTTTTTACAAGAAAATTTTTTCTGTCCATGAAATGGGAAGGAAGACCTGCAGTATATCTGAATCTGCGGTATAACCAACGGCACTGTATATTGTACCGTAATGATAAAGAAATCTAAGGGTTGCATGTGTAGAGGGTGACTGATTAAGAATAACAATAAAGAGAGGCAGCCAATAGAAAAAGGTTGCTGACCCATTCTGGACATTCCGCAACATTTAATGAAACTGGATCAAAAGACAATTTCCAACTTAAGATTATTCAGGTATATGGGTGCATCACTTGCTCGTGTCCATATCTCTTATTATCATAGTTTTCTATTAACTGTGAAATAAATCAGTTATTATTAATTTTAGAGAGTGGAATTCCATCTCACGAATAATTTTTATAAAAACCGAAGAAAAAACATTCATTAATAAATCTGCTACAAATTTAAAGTAATGCAGTTGATTTCAAAATTTAGTGTTTTAATATGACGGTATCAACTCATCAGTTGTCTTATTTCTTTAAGTTTTGTGGAAAGTTTTACAGCGGACTGTATTCATTTTCATTTTTTTTCAGAGCTGATTTAAAGCCAACAAAATGATGAAGACGAGAATCTCCATGTATGGGAAGCGGTGGTATGTAGGGGTCACATACCTTTGTCGGATGCACTCAAGTGGACATCCGATGGTGGTGCCAAGTCTTCGTCTGCCCCCCATGCCAACAATACGCGACCTCCTTCGCATATACAAAATCAATGCTCAGAAGCACCTATCTCAGAATTTTTTGCTGGAACCACGTCTTATTGAAAAGATAGCCAAAGCATCCAGTGTTCAATCAAAGGGCCTCGAGGGTGCATATGCTGTGGAGGTTGGACCAGGCCCTGGGGGTATTGCGAGGGCCCTGCTACAGAATGGTGCAGCACATGTGACAGTTATCGAAAAGGACCGTCGCTTTCTTCCTACTCTCCAGGTACATATGTGCATTTAAAAATATCATTGAAGTTAGACATTCTTCATTTAAAGAGCATCTAAATTAAAAAGTTTTGCTGTCTTTCCCTGCCCTCTGATTTCCCCTACAGCTCTAACCTGTACTCATGCCATATTTTTTATGGTATGGTAATGCAGTGAACTGTTGTCATTTGTGGTTCATTTATTGTGACCAAACCTTGCTGTTTGTTATGCAGTCTCAGTGATGGTGAGGTTGAGGGTTAAAACTCTCACAAGCCAAAGTTTTTACTCTGATTAATTTTTTGTTTACTTAAAACAGCAATCAAGATTTAATTATTTTTAATGTACAGTTAAATGTTTACCACTTGAATTATGTGTGCATTATTGTTTTCTGTGCAGGCTATATATATGTTCCCATGTATATAGTGCTCCACACTCATGAATAATTTTTAAACACTTGGAATACTTTTCATAGTAAAAAATGCTTTGAATCAATTTTCACATTGGAAGAACAGTAAATACACAAAATTGTTATCTGTTGTTATGGATAACAAAATATCGATGCATGTTAAACTTATCGTTGGGGATGTTGAGATCATTGTCATTACTTACAAGAAGGTTTGTTTACAAAATATCATATGATGCTAGGTGGTTTAGGGATAATTTTGATCATAGTTAAAATTACCCTTGGCAGCATAGGCATCTTTATCGACAATTAAATATGATTACTTATAGTCGGGCCGGTGAGAGTTGATCGCTGAGTAGTAGGCGGAGCTTGAGAGGAGGGAGTGAAATGGACCTATCACGAGCTTTAACGGAAGGCTCTGTTGCAAGTTTTTAATTCTCCCTTTCCCGCCTCACGCAATTCTAAACATAGCAGTCAAAAACCCAGGGGGATTTCCCCCATTCTTCCTCTTACAAAGGATGCTTACATATTGACACTTGAAAAACATGTTTGGAAAAAAATGTAAACACTTCAATGCAGTTGTCCTTATACAAATTCTTTATAAGTTCACCAGGGCCTCCCATCAGTGAGTCTCAACCAGGCCCTTCAGGCAGAGAATGAAATTGTGTCCAGCTCAACTCTTCAGCAGGATTTACAAGTCCGAAGTCTCAACCTGATTAGGCCAAATTCCATGTTTATTTTTAAAATTTTAATTCCTTTCTTAATTTTAATTTTCATATTTTTACGAGAAATGAAAACCCGAATTGCGTGTTACATATTAGAACCGTTTTCATAACGGAAGTTTTCATTTATTTAGACCAGTCGCTGGAGTTAAGGTACGTTATAGTAACGCGTATTTGATGATTTTCATTTATTAAAACTGTAAAACACGTTTTAAAATTTATATGCGCAGTAATGTTTTGCCAGAAATGCATCCTATCATTCATCTAATCTTATTGGAAATTCGTTTTCATTTGTCGCGTGTTTAAGTAACGGGGTATTTTTCAGGAACGCATCAGCAGCATTAAACGAAGGATTCCTGTACTGTACATCTACTGCACATAATACTACTATAGTATTTCCTGAACTTTACCGCGTAGATTTTACTTTTTGTTTGTAAATTTACAGTTCATGGACCGATAATTTGGTACGAGTGCTTGAATTCAGAAAATACGAAATTTGGTGACCGAGTCTAATAGTATGGCCAACCACTGTATAATTATGAATAAATAGAAAATCAGTAAAATAATCATTCATTAATTTAATCTTTATGACCTAATGTTTCATTAGAATGATCAAGTGATAGGTTAAAGTATTTCTGAACGGTTGAATAAGTTAAAGCAATGATTGATTAATTTTTTAAAACGAAGCATTAATCTCAAAATGTTATCCGTTCGATAAATTCATCCTTGAAAAATTTTCTTTCCAAGAATATATCTATAGACCCGTTTATGTTGCTCAAAAATTTACTATCCCACACTTCGGGATCAGGGCGGTTACGAGTCAGTCGGGCGGAGGGGAGGGGCGTTCAAAGCGGCAACACTGCATCCCTTCCACTGCAACACTCAGCGATCAACTCTCACCGGCCCGACTATAGTAATGCACTTAACATAAATTCAGACATTAATCAAAATATCTATTTTAAATTGTTTCAAACAAAATGTATAGAAATTTTTATTATTTACAATTTTGATAGTAGTGAATATTTTCATTAATGAAGTTCCAACAGAGATATTTGGCAAAAACGAAAAATTGTCTAGAGTAAACATCCACTTCAAGTTGATTAATTTTAGCTAAAATCTAATCAGATCTTGGTTTGTTTATTAAAATTTTTATTGTAAAATTTTGTGTTGACTTGATTAGTAATTTTTGAGTTAGAGCGTGCACAAAATTCCTATCTCACACGCACATACATTATCGAGAAAATAATGAATATCTAGATATTCAGAGGACCTTAACACTTTGCCGAGATCCGAACACTCTCAATAGATGATGGGCAACTACGCAGTTCCGCTTCGGCTTTCAAACTCTCATACCCTCCCATTTCCGCAGGTATAACTCTCGAACCTTCACAGTGGTCACATTTGAGGCTTGCCTTTCATGTGCTATGTGTCAGTTCTTGGTCCGACTTTTATTTTTTTGTAACAATAGCATTTTGTAATAGACGTTCTGTCGAGATGTTTTATTTCTCCATATTTTCCTAATTTTTACGATGTTATTTTAATATTCCCTTTTTTGTTGATAAAAGCTTTTAATGTTTTCTTTAATTTTTGATTTCGGTGATGTTAATAAATTCTCCTGTACAAAAAATTCAGTTATAATAAAATGACCTTGTACGAATACAGATTGACCATCATAGATGCCCATGCCAAGGAAACTACTCGGCAGAATTTGTCCGTATTACGAAGACTCTCTGTAATATCAGTAGATTCACATTTTCGGAAATACTGTTAAAAAAGAAATGATAGGAGGGTCCAAAAGAGGTGTAGGCAAAAAACAGTAGAAAAAGTGCGAATTTCAACAAAAAACGGTTACTTTTCAACAAAAAAGAAATAATTTGCATTTGAATAAGATAAGTCAACTATTAAGAAGGAATATCACAGAAAAAAATCCTTGGATTTCAGAAATTCTTGGAAAATACTATTCTGGCTGAAAGTGTTAAAAGATGTCTTTCTGTTGAAATCTCTAATTCAGCTTTTTTCATAAAAAATACTGCACATGGAGAAAGTGAAAATATAAATAGTGTTTAATAACTTACAACTTGTTATTGGGTGTAAGCGTTAATTGTTTTTTGTTGGAATCTGTATTAATTAATATTATGATATCACATTAATGGATAGTTAGGTGTTTGCTCAGAGGTATGAATTGACTGTTTTTAACAATGCCATTGTAGTTAACCATCTTCTGGTGGCAGGTCCAATGGGAGGACAGTGGGGATCCTTCCTTGAATGCCCTATTGCCCCTTATCTGATGCATTCATAACCTTCTTCTGTGGAAAATTTCTTGATTTTGCGCTCTAGTATTGAATCGTTGGGAAAGGGAAAGTAGGATTCTGACATGGATAGAGGTTTTCAGAATAAAGGTTCATCAGCAATGGTGGATTCAAGAGGGAGTAAGGGGGATTGAGGTGTTCTCCTTCTCTGAATTTTTAGGATCCACCCTTCTTATCTCTTCAAAGATTTTCAGCATATATTCATTGAGTTGCTCTTTTTCTAATTATTTAGATGTGGACATGTTGATTTATGTTGTTATTCAAGTGTTATCATGAAAAGTATGTTGAAACTACTTTAGATTTGATTAAATTATTTTATTACTGATAAAACTAACTTGATGTTGTTGATTGAATTGATTGATTGCTTACACTATCAAAGGCTTGCCACTATGTGAAGGTTATATCTTCAAGATAGCCACAAGTTATGCTGTTAGTTATAAAAATAATTTTATAATAGAAATGTGTCTAACTGAATAAATAATTTTTGTTATGTAGTGTTATGGAGAATTTTGTCTTTCATTCTAGTTGAAAAACTATTTATCATAAAATGTATTGCTTGAAATGCTACTTGCAGTTGTTCATTAAAGCATGTCTTCCTCTATAAGATAGAAGCATTATAAATTGGAAATCTTATCCTGTTGTACTGATTCCTAAATGACTGATAATTCTGATCAAATGGAAAATGATACAACCCTTTAAATTACTCACGTAGCCTGAAAATTTTTCTGGTTTAAGAATGTTTCACTCTCAGATATATATATACACACACACACATATACAGTGTGGGACCCTGTATCCGGCTACCCAGTATCCGGAACGTTCTGAAAACCGGAAACCGACAAAGTGTAATATTTAAAATATGCGCCAAGTAATTTGTATTTGTTGGTGGCAACACTGATGTGTTTTATAACCAGTCGATGGTGAAGGCTTGTATTCTCATGATTTTTGCTCACATTTTTACTGCAGAGCAGGTGTATAATGCTGACGAGACTTCTTTATATTGGAGGTATATTCCTAGAAAAACTGTTGTTGCACCAGAGGAATCAGCACCCAGTGGGTTTAAAGACTCAGAAGAAAGGATAACAGTGCTAGGTTGTGTATTTGTGCATTTGTTTGTACATTTTAGGCCTGGCTACCCGAATTCCGGAAAAACCCCCTATCTGGCAACCCTCAGGTCCCAAGCATGCTGGATACAGGGTCCCACACTGTATACATACACTGGGTCGTGCCCAGACATTTTGCCACATGAGGTGAGATATAATATGGCACCCCCTGGCCTTGCTGGCCTTATGAATTTATTTTGATAGATTTTCATTTTTGTCAAATTTTAGTGCCCCCCTTCGAGAGATGCCTGAGGTGGTTGCCTCGCCCTGTGTATGTGTGTATATATACAGACACACACAGGGTGTCTTAATTACATACCTTAAATATAAGCATCGTGTTCTATACCTACAAAAAAGAAAAAAGTTCATATAAACATATGGTCGCAACCGCTTCATTAGCGAGATATGGCAATATTACATATGGCAACAGCAAGGCAGCGCCATGACACGGAGAAAGCAATCATTCAGTCACACAGGGTTACTGTTATGGTAGACACGTTATGTATCAAAGAATGGCACATAATGCGGACTATTTAGTAGATGAATTAACAGATATGATACTGCTGTACAGAGAAGCAGAACGGAACAGTGCAGTTGCTGCACGTCTTTACGCCAGAGGTATCTGCAACGATGGCATCCAAATCGCAAGACATTCATTTCTCTGGAATGTCGTCTGAGAGAAACAGGTTGTATGCGGCCCATTATGACAAATGCTGGTAGACCACGAAGTCGCAGGAGCGCCAATGTGGAAGAGGATGTTCTGCATTCTGCTGAACAGTCCCCTGTTGGTACTAGTACCAGGCGGTTAGCTGCTCGTCACCAGATTTCCCAGGGAACAGTGGTTAGGGTGTTGCATGATAAGTTGTTATATCCATTCCATGTACAGCGTGTTCAAGCTCTGCAACTGCCGCTGGATTATGAGCATCGAAGAGCATTCTGCGAATGGCTACTGCAGCAGGATGCAGCATATCCGAACTTCCTCAGCCAAGTTTTGGTGATGGATGAAGCATGCTTCACAAGGAATGGGATTTTGAATAGTCATAACTAGCACACATGGGCTGATGAAAATCCACATTCATTTCAGGAAACACATTTCCAACAGCAGTTTGCAATTAATGTTTGAGCGGAAGTAATTGACGATCTCCTCCTAGGTCCTTATGATCTACCGCCTCGACTATCAGGGTCCTTCTATTTACAGTTTCTATCTCGACAATTACCGCAACTCCTGCCCATTCTGCTCGTGATGTCAAATGGTATTTGGACAGTCACTACCCAGGTTGATGGATAAGATGAAACAGACCAGTTGTGTGGCCTCCGCGATCACCCGATCTCACTCCTGCCAACTTTTACTTGTGGGGCCATCTAAAGAGCATCGTTTATGCCTAACGATGTAATACACGTGACGAGCTATGGATTATCATTGAAGCTGCTGGGATGACATTAGACGAAATGCCTGATGTCCTTCAGTGAGTCAGGAATTCTTGGTGCAACAGGGCTCAGTTGTGCATTGAGTGTAATGGTGGACAGTTTGAACATCTTTTCTAAACCATATGTAACTGACCAGATGCCGTTCTGTTCACAGCTAATAAATGTCTGATCCAAAACTACGTTATGTCTACTTTTCTTTCCTCGTGCTTGCTGTTGCCATATCTTGCTAACGAAGCGGTAGCGACCATATGTTTATATGAACTTTTTTGCTGGTCTGTAGGTGTAGAACACGATGCTTATATTTAAGGTATGTAATTAAGACACTGTATATATATAAAACTAATATGCCATTAACTTATTTTCCAGAAGAGTAAGAGTGTGTAATGTATCTTTCTCAGATAAAATGTGGTGAAAGTATCATAACTGTCTGGAGTTACCTCCGCTGATTAATTAATTTTATGAATTTGTGTTGCATGTGTCAAAATACTGCTGTCTTCAACCATTAAAGATGTTGGAGGAAGCATCTGATGGGAGACTTAATATCCTCATGGGTGATGTAATGAGCTTTGATATGAGTAATCTATTCCCTGAAGATATGAGATGTGTTTGGGAGGAGGGAGAAATTTATCATGACTGGAATGAGCAATTACCGGATGATGAGGAAGTAAAGCAACGAAAGAAGAAGTGGAGGCGAGTTCGTGTGGTTGGAAGGATGCCCAAGATATATATTGTTGGGAATCTCCCGTTTAACATCTCCACTGCTCTTATGATTCGATGGATAAAAGATATATCACTAAGGTATTGAAGAAGTGGAAAATTAATTTCATTTAATCGAATTTGTGAAATATTTCCCCTAATATCAGTTGCATATGAATGGTGTATGAAGTGAAAAACTTGAATCTACTATATACTATTTTTGTAGTGTCCATCCATCAGTCAGTCATCGTGAATATATTGTGCATGCACTCCAGGCATTTATCAAATGAACCTGATTTTGTTTGTCTTTTCAAGATTAAAGACATAGAGGCATTTTTAAAAAAATACCTGGGTTTATGCCCAGATGCAATTTTATGTTTGCTTATGGGTTTTGTGAACAGAATAGTCTCTGGACTTTGTTGAATTTGTCTGTGAAACTATATGTTATAATTATGTGATCTTGCAGGCTTTTTACTGCAAATAATGTCCTCTGTCCGATTAATGTTTTTTATTGGTACCTATCTTACAGATCATATAAGAGCTAGGGAGGGGGAAATATCGGTTTTTAATTGTTGTCTGCCAAAAATATCTTCCTGGCAAACATTGTAAACACATTACGTTATGTTATGTTTAATTTCCACCAAAAATAATAATAAAATAAAATAAAAATTGAATACTGAAGCTGAAATTATTGTTTGTGGTGTTTATAGCTTTGAAAATCAGGAAAAGTTTTTGCAACAAGGACAAACAGATTACTGAAAGTGTTTAGGCTCTTAAAAATCATTCATTTTCATTATGCAAAAATCCCATTGAAATGGGATTTTATGTACAGTCGTTTTCAAAAGTCTATCCCCAAATGGAGTGGTGCCACTTTCGCCCTAGTTGATGTATTTAACTTCATCCATGACCTATGTATTCCATGACTGAACTAGAACCGAGTATTCCCACAGTGATTTATGTCCAGTATTTTAGTTAAATCACCTTTTTATCAATGATTACTGGAAAATAATGTTCAGAAGTGAATCAAATCCATCTATTTAAGTAATTTAAATTCTTTGCATCTAAATTTTCACAGACCGTTTGAAAGTAATATTTTATTTTACCGCATATTGCTACCGGCGATTTTTGTGTTTAGGCGCATTCATAGCATTAGCATTAAAAACAAAATTCTATAACGGTTGCATTGATCAATTCCTTTCTCGATATCTTTTTGAATGAATCTCTAAATATTATTCTTATTTTCTTGAAATAAAGGAATGGTGACGAAGTTAGCGCGAGTATTCATTGAGTTATAATTAGAAGCCAGGAAGTGCCAGATTAAATTAATAGAATGTGCGACTCATGCGAAAGAAGCGGAATCAAAGAATGAATATTCGTATTTGATATGTCACTTTACTAATTAGATCTTCAGTTACAGTGATTCGCTTGCCCTGCAATGAATTCCATAAATAAGCACAACAATGACTTTTATTAGCTCTTATTCATTCTTGTTATTGTCGCTCGCAAATTTTTAGTAGAAGATTTTTCAATAATATTTAGCACCGAGAGAAATGTCACAAATCACATGGAATATAAATTTAAATAAGATGATCGGAGAAGCAAAACTTCAGTTGCAAGCCAAACATTTCTAGGTAAATTTATTATTTCTTGGTAAAGAAAAGACACAGTAAATAAATTGCTTTTCACTGGTAAAAGGAACGAGGAGGCATTAGAAGCCCATGTAAGGGATGTTGGGGCTACGTTAGGATGGCGTCCCAAACTTGTAGAAAATTTAGTAGAGTCGATGAGATCCAGACTCGAATCTGTAATTGGATGTGATGGTAATTTAACAAAATATTAAAAGCAATTTATTTACTGTGTCTTTTCTTTACAAAGGCTTGCATTTTGTATAATTCCTAGAAATGTTTGGCTTGCAATTGAAGTTTGCTTCTCCGATCATCTTATTTAAATTTATATTCCGTGTGATTTATGACATTTCTCTCGGTGCTAAATATTATTGAAAAATCTTCTACTAAAAATTTGCGAGCGACAATAACAAGAATGAATAAGAGCTAATAAAAGTCATTGTTGTGCGTATTTATGGAATTCATTGCAGGGCAAGCGAATCACTGTAACTGAAGATCTAATTACTAAAGTGACATATCAAATATGAATATTCATTCTTTGATTCTGCTTCTTTCACTTGAGTTGCACATTCTGTTAATTTAATCTGGCACTTCCTGGCTTCTAATTATAACTCAATGAATACTCGCGCTAACTTCGTCACCATTCCTTTATTTCAAGAAAATAAGAATAATATTTAGAGATTCATTCAAAAAGATATCGAGAAAGGAATTGATCAATGCAACCGTTATAGAATTTTGTTTTTAATGCTAATGCTATGAATGCGCCTAAACACAAAAATCGCCGGTAGCAATATGCGGTGAAATAAAATATTACTTTCAAACAGTCTGTGAAAATTTAGTTGCAAAGGATTTAAATTACTTAAATAGATGGATTTGATTCACTTCTGAACATTATTTTCCAGTAATCATTGATAAAAAGGTGATTTAACTAAAATACTGGACATAAATCACTGTGGGAATACTCGGTTCTAGTTCAGTCATGGAATACATAGGTCATGGATGAAGTTAAATACATCAACGAGGGCGAAAGTGGCACCACTCCATTTGGGGATAGACTTTAGAAAACGACTGTACCTACCTTGCATAAAGTAAAGGACTAAGTTGAAGGAGTGATAGTGTTAAATTAACAGACTGAATAAATAGTTAGTATGGAGTAATACGAAATTGCTGGAATGTCATTAAAATACACTGTTCAATGTGCTATTACCCCTCAATATAAGTTGTTGGTCATCATTTCATTTTTTTATATTTAAGATTGATGGAATTCTTTAGTTTGCTGAGAGAAAATATACTTTTCAAATATGTTCAGTGAAAGCAGAATTGTAAAGAATAATTTCTATTTGTCAGTTTCATTTACATAATAATCTGATGATGTTTTGCTAGTTAAACAAGTAATCAATTGATTTTTTTGTTAGAAGTTTTAACTTTAGTAATTCTTTTGAAGTTTTATAGTCATTTAATATTTTGTTTGTATTTAAAATGGTGGATTAACTAAAACATCTTCAGGGAATATAAGTCATGCAAACCAAGAAAAAACTGGTTGAAGTTACTGTTAAAATATTTTGTTGAAAAAGTTTATGCATTTGACAAAATTATATAAATTATATGTATCTGCAGGAGCTAGAATATATTTTTACCTAGATATCTTAGTAAAATTCATTTTTTTCCATTTTTGTAGGAGGAATATTTGGTCATATGGTAGAGTACCAATGACCTTGACTTTTCAGAAAGAGGTGGCAGAGAGAATAGTGGCAGGTATCGGAGAGGAGCAGCGTTGCCGTCTTTCTGTAATGTGTCAAAATTGGTGCTTTGTTGATCATAAGTTCACCATATCCGGTAAGAATTTGTAGTCAGAGCTGTGTTGTAAAAAATTAAAGAATTTTCTTTTATACTAACTCTTCTCAAGTTTTCTTAACACATTCGATGCATTTTCAGTAATTTTTATAACTTTGGTGGAAATTTTAATGTATTGCATTAATGATGGATTGCTGCATATGTATATTGCATCTTTAGATACTCCTGCATCCCCTCTTTGCTCTCAGATTTTGTTTCCTTTCTCCTATTACTGACCTATTTATCTTTATGATATACTGATAAGACAACTTGTTATCAGTTGAGGCTCCTGAGCCATGAGAAAATGCATGGCCTCCGTTCCTAGTTGTGTGCAAGCAGTGCTTGAAATGGAAAATATTACGAAATGGAACACTTTTATTGGTAGTGGAATGGAAATTTTTATGAAATGGAACGCTTGTTATAAGGGATGGTATTTCTAAATGTCTGACAAAATGGAATGGTATTACCGGTGCGTGTGACGAGCTGGAGTGGCGTTCCGGTGCATTCCAGCCAATTCCGAGCACTGTATGCAAGATTTGATATGATTTTATTACCATACAGATAAATCACTATCCCGAATATCATTTGCCCAAATCCCACTTTCTCGAATATCATTTGCTAGAATACCAATTGCCTGAACATTACTTTCTCGAATAACATATTTCTGAATATCGCTTTCCCAAATGCCACTTTTTCGAATAACATTTTCTTGATTATCATTTTCCCGAATAGTCCAATTTTGCACTAGTCATTTTCTTGGAAAAATTGCTTCTAAAAGCTTTCTAAAAAGTTACACAGTTGGACAAATAACGTCACAGTAATAATAATGTTACATTTATTTACACTGATTAATTCTGATACAAAATCAGTCAGTCACAAAAATACACAATAATAATAATAGTGTTACATTTATTAATTCTGACACAGTGTCTGTTGGTCAATTTCTTCTCCTTAATGCAGCCGAGCCAACAAAACTAATGGCACAATTTCGTGGCCGCAGACAGGGCCGGCTGTAGTTACATTGGCGCGCCGATGCAAAGTCATTTGGAAGTGCCCCCAACCCCATTTTTTTTCCTGAATAAGGGAAGAAATTCATATTTTTAGGATAATGATCCGCCTTTCTGTTTTTCTATTTCTAACTCTTCCACAGATTTTCTTTTCTTATTTTAAAACCAGACAATTTATTTTTCTTATCCATTGATGCTAACAATAATAAATGCTGGGTTTTAAAATAAAATTTCTAAAATCTGCAACAAAAAGGAAACCACAAATTTTTAACATCAACTCAACATTAATCCAATACCATAATGAGCATTTAGGTTTGTGTAGTCAAAATATTCCAACTACTATTATTTTCTTAGAGGAACTTATGATAAATTTTATGAAAAATAAAGTTTTACAATATCTAATATGATAGATCAGTGTTTTTCAACCTTTTTGCTTTGGCGACACACTTTTTAAATGATCCAGCTCTCGCGACACACCATGAAATAATCGTGACACACCATGATATAAAAAGTCAATTTTTTTGGTTAAAACAACAAAAATACTTAAAATTCATTATATAACAATAAAACATCATAAATATAAAAAATGTAAGAAAATGTTTGTTTGTTAACATCAAATTAGTACAAATATGACCGAGGTCATTTCAGAGTATGTACAACGAAATCTATATATGTAATAAAATTCATTATTTAACAAAATAAACAAAAAGAAATAAAAATCTGTCTAATAACAATTTTTAAAAAATTAATGTGAAATTTGTGTTGTGCGTGAAACCGGTAAGTAGAATTTCGGTCGTTTGCCCATCTCGAGTTTTATGTAGGTTTAAAAATCTTCTCTTCCCTCAACCTGACTCCTCTGGGAATTGCCACTTTTTTGCCTCTGTTTATAACTTCAAGTTTCCGGCTACTGTATTCTTCTTCATCTCTTAATCCACAGATAAATGTATACAGCCCATTGTGACTTTTTCCTGACAACAACTCCTTCCATCGCCTATGCCACCCTTCCAAATTATTTTGGGTTCGAGGAAAGGAATTTTCTATGTTATCGTACACAGACCAAAGTGATGGTTTGTACATCGGGTCAGAGTAAATGTCTCTTCCTTCAGCGTTTCTTCGTCGGAGCCTACCTTTGACATAGTACTCTCCAAACCATTCTACACTTGTATCACTTTCTCATTCCAAGTTTTTCTAAATAATACATCTTTTACCTCATGTGCTGGTCTAATTTTATCTCATGGCAGAAAAGCTAGAGCCCCAATCTTTCTCATCAGCTGGCAAATCTCCTCATCCGTGCCATATAACTTAGCAAGACCTACTTTTTGAATTTGCCTCCAAATAATTTACCCCAAGTGATAGAAGCACACTTATTGTTTACATGGGGCAATTTCTCCTTTATTGCATCAGTTGCTGCCATTTCAAGGTCTGTGATTATGTGCCGAATCTTCAGCACAATACCATCATCTTTGGATTTGTCCAGTAGTTCTTCCAGAATCCTACAGTACATTTCCTTTGTCTTCCCAGTCATCAAGACAAATACCTCAGGCAAAAACTGTTTACTTCCCTCTTCACCCACTTCACACACAATCGTATATAACTGAAAAAATATTTGGAACGTTTTCAGAAGTACCGTTCATAAGCCACACTCTACTATTAGCCAAAACTCGAAAATTTCTGTTTGACATAAATGTGATCATTCTTCCCTCTCCAACTTCAACGTCGATGAATAAAAATGACTGACCATCTTTTGTGCACCTGAGTTCTTGCGAGATATCAATTTCATTTTGAAGGCTCCCTTTGTCGTAAATGTCTTTTTTTTTTGCCCTTTGCACAACCTGAATTAATGCGTTCTTTGAAGGCAAGGCTGCACCTATTGCAAAGCAGAATTTTTTACTTCTTTATCATCAATGCTGGTGATTCAGCACTTGCTTCAGCCTTGTTCTTAATGGATGCAATTGCCCAAGAACCGCCAAGCTTGGTGGCCTCGGGGACATGGTTATGCCAGTTAATACTCTCAGAACATAAACTATGGAGCTTATCATCCATGTCAATCGTGATTATCTGTCCTTTACAAACCTTGTTCTTCTGCAATTCGCATTTCTAATAAGTTTTGTTTTCCTTTCCCACCTTATTCTTAATGTACACAAATCCTTTATAACTCAACTTTAAGGCCCCTTTATTGGAAAGCGTACTTTCTAAAATTATTTTATTTTCCATACCGTCCATCTCTGTAAAAAGAGGGTTAAATTTTTTAATGAAATATAAAACCAGTATAGATAATAAATCATTTAGCGTAATTATTAAGAATAGGTCAATAATAAAAATTTACGATTATTTGAATCAATGTACTCGATGCGATCTTATTCTGAAAAGGGAGACGATGTTTCTAGGTGATTTTTCTTACTTGATCACCACGCAAAACCACACATTCGGAGCCAATGGAATACATTTACGAAGCCCCTTACCCTAAATAGATTGTGAAACAACGGTTCACCTGCTTGCGATTGGCTACAGTAATAGACTAATACCATAGCATAAGTCTGGTATTAATCTACACCAAATGTGGAAGAGGCAAGAGTAGGGTATTAAAGGGAGGGAGGTTTGAGGGTTGATTGGTGCAGGTGGTAATGGGATGGGTGGATCATCCCAGGAGGGAGGGGTTGGTGTGATGGGTGAGTACGGAAAGGGCTGCTTGTGGGAGGGAGGTGAATTCGCATATAGTGATATTCGGGATAGTAATCTTCAGGCAATTGGCATTCAGGCAAATGATATTCGGGAAAGTGGGATTCAGGAAAGTGAATGTTAGTGCAGACAAATGATACTGCTATTTTAATCTTATTTTATATTCTACAATATGTGGCTTGAAGTAAGTATATTCTATTATATGACCAGACTTGGCTGAAAGAAAATGTACATAACTTATCATGTGATTGTATGATATTTTCACTTCTTCGTATATCTTCTTTAATTTTTAGATAATGTACTAATATAATGGTATAAATAAATCCCAAATGATAGAGTTCATAGAATTGTATTCTATTAGCGAGGATCAAACTTTTGATTCAGATTTGGAAGGAGATGAAGATAGTGGTTGATGATTGTGGGTCATTACATTTACCGCATTTACTTATGTAACCTGCACCTTTATGTACCACATATTATATTTTTGGGCCAGTCTGGAGGGAAAAAATAAATTCATGCTGGAATAAGTTGACATTTATGACAGCGGAAAATTTTTTAAAAATCAAAAAGTGCAGGGATTCCCCATAGGTACGTTCTCTCCTGGGTTAAAGGAGCATCAAGATGAATTCGACGAACATAGATACCAGATAGGTAGAAACTGATTGTAAATTTTTAATGACAACTGCTTATTTTGAGTAACAATAATAAACTTAAAACTCATTTAAAAGGTACAGCTTTAATATTATAATCTCGATCGTCAAAATGTCCTTCGTGATCTTGAAAATACACCAACAGCAGTATAAACCACGCATTTAAACCCTAAATGTTTTCTTAGTTGTATAGATACATGTACAACAGACTCAATTATCTGGGGTCAGATTACTGGGATGTCCAAAAAATAATACATATACAAAAATAATTTAGGATACAAGAAGGTAGCTGCTAAAAAATGATGAGACAGCATAACAGAGGCTGAGATTGCGGGTGATATGCAGTGTGGAGGAATGAATAGGGGGAGGGAGAAGTATTTTTTCGATGAATTGAAGTTAACATGGGAGCTTAAGGCATCTTCTGGTTGGTTGACAAGATTTAAGCAAAGACGTGGCATTCATGAGATTGCTATCCAAGGTGAGAAACAGCAATGATGAGCCAGCAGTGGAGGAATTTGTTTCAATTTCAGCATTTCATCAAAAATTAAGGTTTCATGTCAGAACAAATCTATAATGCTGATGAAACCGGTTTATACTGGAAAAGTTTACCCCAAAAATCTGTAGCTCATGAAACTGAAAAAGTGCCACGAGACATAAAATTCAAAAACAACGTCTTACAGTTTTGTGCTGCGGCAATGCCGTCGGGTCTCATTTTTTGAAAGCGTGTGTTATTGGGACTGATGAAAAACCTCGTGCTTTCTCACAAGGTAAAGTTTTATCCAATTTACCCATTGATTACTATAACAATAAGCATGGATGGACAGAGAAATTTTTACAGACTGGTTTAAAACAAAATTCATTCCTTCATTGTGTCAACACTTAGAATCTCTAGATCTGCCACAAAAAGCTGTTTTACTCTTAGACAATGCCCCTAGACACCCGAATGAAGAAATTTTAAAGTCCAAGGATGGAAATATTTTCATGAAGTATTTACTTCTGAATGTGACAACTTTGATCCAGCCTATGGATCAAGGAGTGATACAAAATATGAAAACAATTTTCGAAGAAATTTACTGTTCAAGTTCATAAAGAAAGGTGGTAATGATTTACTGTTGTTTTGGAAAAAAACTATCATTGTTGGACACTATTTATGAATTGCTGCCGCGTGGAAATCAGTAAAAGGATCAACTTTAAAAAAATTATGGCAAAAACTTTTACCATGAAACAATGAGGAATTTTTTGGTTTTCAGGACATTTTAAATAAAACGGTACCTGAAGTATTAAATAATTTACAGCAGATTAGTGGATGTGTGAATGTTGATGAGGGAGCTATGTGTGAGTGGTTAAATGCAGATCAAAATTTGGCTGGTTATGAAGTATTAAATGACGAAGAAATCATGCAACATTTACTACCAAATATGAACCAACAGCCACCGATGTCCTGGACCAGGAAGAAGACAACTTATATTAGAGCAAAGGATCAGTCATAGTGCTGCTTTAACTCACACTGAAACTCTGCTTGATTACTTGGAGCAACAGCAAGACAGCAGCCTTGCTGAGGAACTAATGCCAAGAAATCTGTGCAGCACTATTCGCCTAAAGGCGAATGAAGGGATAAAGCAAACTTCTTTGTTATCTTATTTTAAATGAATAAAGTACAATCATACTGTGATTTTTTTCTAAATTTTTGAAAATATTTTTGTACATTTTATATGAATGGTAGATTAACCGGAATTTCAATTATCTGAGATTATTTATTCCCATTCATTCTGGATAATCGAGAGTCTACTGTGCTTCGTAGAATTCTTCCTCTTCTGTGAGTTTAAAGAAAGACACATGTGTGTTGCAGTAAATTTACTATCGAAAGTCGCAGTTTTTAAAACTTGGTCAGAAATCTTCATGTATGATGCGCAGTCCCTATTTTTTTGCCGACATTTTAAGAAAAAAGTTGCCCGGGGTACCTGAGTAAATATGGTATATTCACTTCAGGTAGGATCTGATTTATCGACCATCATTGGGGAAATGAAATTCTTTCTAGACATTCTATGATCAACTTCCAAGTTTGAGACTATACTGCTCAAAGGGATTGATTCTGGAATCTCTTCTATAATATCTTTAAAGAGATTTCTGAAACTTCCTTGACTTTTACATCTTGAATGATAATTTACAGGCTCCAGATAGAACATCTCTAAGATTTGACAAACTATGCATATAAACTGACGCCTCTCATATCTGTCCTTATTAAGAAATATAGGGCAACACTTGGCACTTACATTTTACCATGAAGCAGTACATACCAAATACACCTGTAATAAGAGATTTCAAGATTTGGATACAAGCATATGCTATTTCAGGATTCACTACAGCTTTTGAGGTGTACACTGGCTGAGCTGATAATGTTCCTAAATCATCAAGTCTTGGTGGGGTGGTTTTAATGAATGTAGTGTCTATTTATAAAAACATGCAATGCTGCATATTTTTAAAAACATTTTTACATTACTCTTTCTGTTACGTAGGCTATTTGAAATAGGTTTGTTTGGCTGTTGTACTATAAGGGCTACTAGGCATCACTTCCCTAAGACCTTTTTGCAATGTGACAAGGATATAAAACCTGCAGAGAGTGATTTTGCACAACCAGGAGGCATGTCTGATACAAAATGGATGACTAGAAAGAAAAAGTCAGTATGTGTTACAAGCAGCATGTTTGATCCAACACAAATGACAACTCTAAAGAATAACAATCAAAACAAGAAAAAACTATTCTCTGCCCTGAAGCTATAGCAGACTATAATAATTTTGTGGGGGAGTTGATAAATTTGATCAAAATATGGCATGCTGTAGTGTGGGCTGGAAATACAGACATTGGTGGATGAGTCTTCTACTGTACACCACTTTAGGGTTTCGCATAATACTTTCACATAATGCTTACATTTTAATTAAATGTATCAATTGCATAATGCTCATCACTTGCACTCCCAGACTCTGGCAGACAATTGTCTTTTTTGGCCAATCATAACGCTCAGTCTAGTTCAGTCATCATTTGTGACGGATCAAAACTTGTTGCTCAGTGATTTTACATTAAAATCATGAACTTTTATTTGAGTCATGGGTGCTAAAAGAAAAGACAATTTGCCACTTATCTACAATAAAACATCTTATATTGGCATTTTGACAATATAGATTGTTTTACTTAATACACTAGTCCTTTGATAGCAAAACTGTTAATTTGAGATTTAAATGGATTCATAAAATTTTAGTTTTAACAGATAATGCAAGAATTTGTCACTGTAGTGAATGTTTTGCTTGATTTCCTCGTTTAACAATTCTTCAAATATACTGTTCTTCTTGCATACTGATTAAAGTTTTCTTGTGTTACCATATACAGTAAAACCTCTACCTTACGAACTCCCTTAGAACAAAGAACTCCATATAACGAAAACTATCGCCGGTCCTGAAAAATTCACGAATAAAACTACAGTAAAACTTCTATCTTATGAACTGTCTTAGAACGATGAACTCCATATAGTGTTAAAAATAGCAAAATTTGCCATTTGAATATTTTGAATACTGAAAAAGTAAATTTAGTATAAAGTAATCCAAGTTATGATCAATAATAATGATAAAGCTTAGTAACCCAGAGATGCCCTACATCATAAATTGCCACATCATATAGATTGTTTTTACTATGATAATTGATCAAGTCACAGGAATGAAAAAATAATATATTATTTTTATCATAAATTCAGTTTTTGGAAACATTCTTTAACTAAAACATTAGTATTGAAATAAATTATAACCAACAATATTGCACTAATATGCATATGTAATGAATCTGAAAAAAAACCTCCATACGAAGAACCTCCTTACAACAAAGTGCCAAAAATTGGGTCCCTTCAATTTCGTTATACAGAGGTTTTACTGTATGTTGGATGCAACACAATCCTTGGAAGTTCAGCTTTCAGGGAGAGACTTATTGAAACCTTAGTGAACAATTTACTGGTGAACATACAGAATCCACTACTCACAAAACTTTAAGCATTCCTAGAAATTGTAACTTTCACCTCAGAGATATTTCCATGATGTTGTTTTAGGAAGATTATGAAATAGGCAAGAACTTAGATGTAGTAACCATATAGAAAGTTGTAGATCAATGCTTTTTGCTGTATGTTTTAGGGCTAAAGAGACACCATTTCCATCAGTCCAACAATAAGAAATCCATATTTTACTCTCCCTTGCCCTTATATGATCTGTATGGTGTTGATTAATAAATTTAGTTGGATAGTCAATATTTGCAACAAAAAAGTCTGCGAGAGCATATATTTATGACTTATAGTTTAGGAGATAAAAATTCAGAAGTTCCCACCCATGTTATCCAATTGGGGGAATTAAACGTCCCTGGAATCGAACTCAGGTCATTATTTTGCAAGGTGATTACACATACGAGTCTTTATGTGTGGCACTCTTTAAAATTGAAAGAATGGCTAAAATACATGCAGCCATTTCTGAGTTATTAGTTGTGGTGTCTTAAAACTTACCTAACTACATATATCATGGTAAGCTAATATAAAAGTTGATAAAAAACAAATTTTCAGGGTCTGCCTTTGTACCCAAGCCAAAGGTTGATGTGGGAGTCGTTCGTCTGGTTCCAAGACCTGAAGCACTCATTCCTCTGCCATTCCATTTGGTTGAAAAAGTGGTCCGGACAATTTTCTCATCCCGACAGAAGCATCTCAAGCACACAGCTTCCAAGTTATTTCCACCTGGGAAGGGAGGTATGTCGAGTGGTTTGGTGAGGTTTTAAGATAGTTTATTTAGGTGTTACATTACAGAGAGTAGATATTTAGATTTCAGGTTATTTGAAATGTGGATCTTTTAGTACTTTGATCAGATAATTGCTTCAGGAAGGTGGCAGTGAAAAATTTAAAGAGCCTTAGATCTTTGACAATGTAACTTTAATGCAAAACAAAGTAAATCAATACTCGGGTATCTGTTGATCGACGATGCAACTTCAAATTGACGTAAATAGGGGTATACTTGTACATTGCATGCACGTCATTCTCATGAACTCTCATTTGTGTTTATATTACCGTAATACGCAACCTATATAATATGCACCCATGTTTTCACGGGTGAAATGTGAAAATTCTCTTATCACTATGTATAATACGCACCTATTTTTTTGTAAAAGATCAATGTAATTTTACTTGACTATGTGTAGTATCGGGACAGTTCTCGCCTTGCCATCAAATGAGATACGTGTGAGAGAGTTTACAAGAATATCACATTACATTCTGACTCTCCCATTAAAGGTCTCTATGCTGTATAGAAAAACATTTTGTCTCATTATCGCCTTTTGTATTAATCTGGTCGGTTGGAATAGGAGTTCACGCTTTGCTGCCAAACTAGATATTTGTGAGAAAGTTTACGAAAATATCACGTTACGTTCTGACTTCCATTAAAGGTCGATACAATGTATAAAAACCTCAGTCTCAATGTTGCCTTTTGTATTAACCTGGTCGGTTGGAATAACAGTTTAATCCTTTGCTGCCCAGCGACATTGTTTATACAAGCCGATCGAGGTGTCTAAAATGTTCTCTGCGACGCAATTTAGTAGACAATGAGAGGGAACACAAGATCGCCAAGGAACTGTTTGAGGACAGTGAGGGGAGTGGTAATGAATTCCTAGGCTTTAGTAATTCTGACAGCTAAAGTAAATAAATATTCTTATTTTTGTTTTTAAAAACAATATTTAAGGGAATGTTATCAAAATGCATTGAAATGTACGATTTATTTGTAAAAACATGTTCGTTATCGAAATGCATTGAAATGTACGATTTATTGATAAAAACATATTCGAAAATATAAATTATTTCCGTACTGAAAAAAGTTGTATGCATTTATAACCGTATATAATACGCACCCTAACTTTTTGTCAACTATTTCGAGAAAAAAATGCGTATTATAATCGGAAAATTACGGTATTTGATGCAATTCTTTCTCACTCTTTCTTGCCTAGTTTTCTCTCTAGTTTTTCTGGGAATAGAAATATCAATGCTTCACATTTGACAGGCACTTTTGCTATTACTAATATCAAGTCCTAGAATGAATGATTTAATTTTTTTTCTAAATTTAATTTGCCTGTTCCTTTCTTCAAATGATTACTGTTTCTATTGTATATTCATTGATCACTTAACCATCTCATTACAGGAGATCAAGCAAGACTACCTTCCAGAGAAGAGTTAACGGAAGAATTTCTCCTCATAAGTGATGTGAAATCTACCATCCGAGCATACCAACTTACTGTTGATGAGTTTGGGCAACTGTGCAAAACTTATGCCAAAATATGTGAGAGGTATCCAACCTTGGAGAGGTATGAGTATCGAGGCCCAAATGTCCAGGAGGATGACATTGATGACGAAGTAGATGAGAGTGCATTGGAAGAAAAGTGGGCTGGGTTTGATAATGCTGTAGGAACTTTTGATAAGTTGGAAGAGAAATCCAATGCTTCAAAGTAGTGACATAGGGTTGCCTTTCTTATTTTCTCTAAGGACAATGTGAAGAGACTTGGGCAAGTGAAATTTAAAGAAATTTTGGAGAGTAAAACGTGCTTTCTCATGATCACGATCCATTAATTTAATACAGGAATGGTCCTACAGAGTTTAATTATAGGTCATCATCTAACAGTCATACATCAGACTTAATGGCATGTCTGACTATTAAAATCAAATAACATTCTCCTGATATTAAGTCAGTAGGTACTGATGAAAAATTAGTATACTAGTAGACTATCAATTTTCTAAACTGATTGGGATTGGACATTTTTTGGATGATTGACTAGTTCAGCAAATCAAACAATAATACAATTGCATAATAAGTGAACTAGATTTATATATGTAATTGTTTTGTATATTTTTGGCAATGAACAAACATATTGTGTTGCTTGAACAAGTTCGTGATGTCTATTCAAAGTGACAGTTGATTTTATTTTGCTGAAAACTTTGAAAATAACCTAGAGAAGGAGAAATAGAAATGTCTTTAAGGATAAGGCAGAATAAGAGCAAAATTACTTTATAGATGCCAACCCTCAAATTTTACATTTTTCTGTGCTTCCCGTGCTATGGACAGGTGCTCTTTGGTTTTGTGAAGTAGATTACACACCTTGACTCTAATGGGTGGTCACTGGAGGACAGATATCTTTTTGTAACTTATCTCAATAGTTTGTTACCATGGTTTTGTGTTGTTAACCCAAACGTAGGAAATTTTTTTTCCAGATAAATTCGAGTAGGAAGGAGGAGCAGCAGTTCCAACACTCTTATTTCCCTCATATCTTCTCCCAGACAAGAGGTGCAAATCATGATGATTATTAAATGATTAGTGGATTGAGTGAATGTAGTTTATAAGGAATGAAGTAATAAATATATTTTTCAATCCTAATTCTGAGATAGCTGAGAGTTTATTTTTGGAGTGGGCACAAATTCTCCTTAGCCACTTTGTGAAGTGCATTGCTTTAGATTAATTTATGCAGCAAAATTTTATAATTATATTATCGAACGAGATTTAAAAAAGCCAGTGATATGAATTTGTAGTTTGCTGTTATGGCCCTATATAGCTACCGGAAAATTCTTGGTATCCTGCTGGGTCAGTCCACCCCTATAGATATATAAGTAATTCTTAAGTGCTTATTCTGGAAAAATTTTCAGCCATAAGATGAGTTTGATAATTCTCTGTTGAACGTGTTAAATAGAAAATACCGTATGTGAATGAAAAGATGATGTATGATTTGTTTTTATTTCCAAATCTCGATATAAAAACAATTTTTTTTATAATCAAGAGCCTTGTTTTGAAAAAATTAAATTAAAATATAAATGCATTGGGGTCATTTTTCTGAATTTGCACACAGGCACACAAGGCTATTTATGTCACTGATGATTAATGAAACAAGGCCAGCTTTGTAAATTGTGAGGCTTGGTGCAGTGTTTGCGTGGAGCCACCCATGAATAAAAATTTTTCAATGACACATACGGGATACCGCAGGTTTTTCTCTTATTATGACTGTGTTCAGTGTTAAATTCGCTGCTTTGTATCACGTAAATATATCCGGCAGCAGAGCAAGCTTGATCAGTGCAGACCTAGTTTTCGGAGACTTTTAATGATTAAAAAAATATATTATTAATTGCCAATGTATCATCCTGAAACAATGAGTTAAATGGGGACTAAGGTAACTCTTAAAACTTTCATTTTCTTTGATCAATTTCTGTCTTTTAACGTGATGTTTTTTCTGAAATGACATTTTAATAGTAGCGCGCATATTATATTGGAGGACGAGTGATGTAGCGGACACCCACGCAGTCCCCACATGGCAGGGAGACATGGCTGAAGGGGGCACAAAGCAAACCACAGCTAAACGGCCTCACAGACAAAGAAAAATGTTAAGAAGGAGATGAAAGAAAAGGTGCTTGAATTATTCGAGAGTATAAGGACACTACCTTTGTTTTTCCTCCTATGAACAGAACTAATTGATAATGCTTCTCACTTGAGGAAGAGCTGTTTAGGTAGTTAGTTATGGCAACGAATAAACACAGACGACCCATGCCTGTTGTCTGTTTACAAAATGCTATATGTAGAGCAGAACCGTTTGCATAAGGCATTTTTATTTTATACTCAGTTTTTAAGAAACGTATATGCCATGTAATATAAGTGTCTAGTGTACAAACAACATTCCCAAAGATATTAACGATGAAAGATCTTGACCAATGTTATGATAGCTGAGTAGTGAGTGGGGACTACACTAGCATCCCTGCATTCAGTCTTAGCAAAAACTTCACTTGTTACGGACTTTGCTGCCCTTTTATTCTATTAGTTGCATTTATGTGAATTTTAGAGTTACCTAGGCTTCAACAAAAAAGAAAAACTTAGTGTCTGCATTGATTTGTGATTTTCTCACTCTTTCTCATAAGTTAAGCAGTGTCAGGGCTGGCGTGGTTATTTGCGAGGCCTAGTTCGATAGTGAACGGGGCCTATTTATGTATGTATATATACCAGTGGAACAAAAAAATGCGATTTTAAAAAGAAGAATGGCAAATTTTAAAATGAAAAATAGTTGTTATTAAAATTATTTTTTTGAAATTATGATTATGTAATAAAAAATTTCCTATATCTCAATACATGAGAATTGAACCTTATGCGGTGCCCCTAATAAAACGTGGGGCCCTGTGCAGGGGAACCGACTGCACATGCCGATTGTCGGACTTGGACTGTATTAAAGAAAAATAAATCAGTTTCTTATTCTTATCGTCTTTTATCGCTTTCAAATCTAAATCTTTAGAATTTAACATTTTAATATCATATTTTGACAAAACTTAGCGTTTTTAACAAAAAGTTGCCTTGCCAACCGATTACATTGTTAAACTCGAAATCCTGTTACTCTCACGTTTGCTCAAGTTCTTTCCGGACCCGCATGGACCCTCCAGGCCCAGTTCAAAAGGTATCAGAGATATCTCAGAATTACTTTTTACTTTCTCCAATATACGTAGTACACATACATAAAGTATTGTTTTCTTTAAAGGTGGCTGGCATTAATTTGGAAAATCAATGTTTTTCTCATGGCCAACTCTATGTTGCATGTTCATGTGTTGGATCAAGCAAAAATTTGTTTATTTATGCTAATGAAGGAAAAGCAAAAAATATTGTTTACAAGCAGGCTTAGAAATAAATATTAAAACATATTTTTCTAATTTATAGTGCCTTCATCCTTTGGTAAAAATGCGCAAAAGGTGAAATGATTGTATTACCATATAATGCGTAATTTTATTCGCCAAAGACGTCTGGCATAACCCGGGCATCGCCGCGTACTTTCAGCTAGTTTAAGATATAAATAGTAATTTATGCAAACGGTAATTGTTTGTAATAAACATTTCATAAATGTCATATCAAAGAATTGATTGGAATTTTATTTTTTAAATTTATATAAACAATGTACAATCATAAAATAAATGCACTACGGTCGCGTTTTAATAAACATTATTACTGTGTTTATTAAGGCACTGAAACTGTCATATTTCATATCTAGAGCAGTTTGGGGGTTGCATATGCACTGAACATTTTTGTTCAAAGTAGAAATATCCTGGTTTGATAACAAGAAATGTTGGCAAGCGTGCTCGCCTGCTCGTTATGTCATAGAATACCAAAATGGCTGCACTTAGGTAGATAGTCTGCGAAAGTGTTTTGATATTTTCCGAATTTTCCTTTCTAAGTGTTACACCAGTGCATTTTATAAGGAAGAAATTAAACTTTTTATTGTGTTCGAAATTTAATGTTCGTAGTTTTCATCGTGGCATAAGATTGGCCGTTTATTTTTCTAAAAGTGGACCTCGCGACAAGTTCAAGTATTTTGACAGCGGTATTTAAATACTTTTAGGTTACATTTTTAAAGACAATTTAAGGGAGTGACTTTTGCCATTTGTGAAGTTTTTATCAAACGTTCTTTACTATTTGAATATTTTGCCTACTGGACATTAACTAGGCTATCATTGTTCATTCATGTTCTGTAATATAATGAGATGTGAATTTGTATAGTATGTAATTATTCACAATTCCCTGTTTTGTCACATAGTTATTGTATGTGGCTGATGTTTTTATGTAGTGTTATTTTTTGTACGTATTTTTTTGGTGATTGTGTCAGAAATCAACTCGAGAATATCTCTTGAAAGGTAAGAAAATCTTCAATAAATTCTCTTTTCGGAGTTGGTTCATAGTTGGCATGGAAGCTATTCAATTCGCTACTTAATTATGTATAATGAAATAATTATTCTTATAAATTTGTTCTTATGTACAACCTTTTGCTACTGCATAACATGGTTAATGAATGATATTATCATTGTAAAGTATCATTTTCTTTGATAGTTCGTAAACTTTTTGGGAATAAAGGACTTGTTTAGGGGCAAATATTAAATACAAAATGTAAGGTTAATTTCGAACCATGCAACGTTTTGTTAGATTTTTATCTTAATTTTTAACCCACGGATTTTATTCCAATGAGCTATAAATGGCGTTTTTGTTTGATTCAGAACAATTCTTAGATTATAGCTTGTAATTATCAATGGAAAAATTAGTAAATATCAATCGTGTTTAGTTACGTTGACTTTAGGGTTTGTTACCAATATATGTTGTGTTTTTAACGTAATAATTATAGTTTACACCAGAAAATGAGGATCAGTATTTTAAAAAAGTATGAATAATAAATTTAGCCCGTTTTTCTACTAAATAAACTTCAAATCAAAAAAGATAATGTTAAGGTTTTGTAGAATTTTTATCCTGGGGTGCAAGATTTCTGATTTGGCTCTGTCGTTGTTTCAGATGTGTGCCTCTGAGAAGTGCAGTCTGACATCCTGTCTGTCTGAGACCAGCTCTACTTTGCGATGATAGGTGAGTATAATCTATTTTTTTTTTGTTTAAAATTAGAATGAATGAGCTTCCTGCTTTAAATATTATATATTTGACGTCTGGTATGCACGAAAACTAGAAAATTAATGCGTACATATTTTAGACTGAGCAAAAATCATATGAAGTCATAAGGGTTTAGGGAAAAAGATAATCTTAATTTGCAGAAAGTACCAGAAGAGTAAATAAGACAGAAACAAAATCAATGTAATGGGATATTTCCATCTTAATGTCCATAGAGTTAAGTCTTTCTTATGAGTTTGTGCCTTCCATATTGATCGAGATTCTTCCGCACCAAGGTAAGAGTATGTTTTTCATAATATTTTTAAAAATTTGAATTAGGATACAGTATTTTAATTTTATTAATTCCTCAGTAATGCTGATGATTTTATGACATTCAATACATTGTCAACAAAAATCATTTTAAGCTCATTAATTCAATAAAACAAACAATTATAACAAAAGTTAGTGTTAATTGGAAAATGGATTCTGAGAGCTGAGCTTTTAAATCGTTATGGTAGTTAACAAAGAATCAAACCATAGCTATAAATGTATTGGTAAAGTTTAGTCATATGTATTCTCAAAAAGTATTTTGCTTTTGGCTATCACTAATTCAACAAAATTATTGACCTTGTCTTGTGGCAGAAAAAAAATTCAAGAACAAGCACTTTAACCCTTTCAGTGCTATTGACAAAACGATTTGTCACTTGCTTAGTCTCACCTCAGCAAACTAGTTTTGCATCATATTATAGCAGTGTGCTTTTACAGAGAATAGTGAAAACTCCTGAAAAAAATACTTATCTCAGGTATTTCCAATATCCCCAACAAGGTTATAAAAAAAACAGATGTACATTTTGGCTAAATTAACCGATGGTGTATTACCACTGAAGATGGATTTTTTGTAGCTTAAATGCATGTTTTTTTTGTAACCTTACTGTGGCTATTGGTGGTACTGGAGGAAAGTATTTTTTAGTGTTTGTTCTTGAATTTAAATATCACTATTTAAAACTTGGAGTCCCATGAAAAAGTTTATTTAAAAATCCATGTGGTTTTAGTATTGCTCCATCAAATTATCTGATTAAGATTGATAAATAATTTAGCTATGTCAACTACACTTTTCAATAAGAGGAAGTTCTTATTCTCAGCCAATTAACGTTTGAATGGATTTCCATGATAGTAGAAAATTTAAGTTGGGAAACTCTGATAAAAGAATAGTTTGGAAATAAAATAACCTATTGTTGTTAGCGTTTCAGAGGGCCAAGGCTTTTTGAATCAGTGCTTGAAATGGAAAATGTTACACAACGGAACGCTTGTATTGATAGTGGAACGGAAATTTTTACAAAACGGAACGCTTTTTATAAGGGACAGTTCTAAATGTCTGACGAAACGGAAGGGTATCATTGGTTCGTATGACCAGCCAGAGAGGCATTCCGGCTCATTTCGAGCACTGGTTTGAATATTAACTTGCATTAAATTTGCCACTGAAACTTGAAGTAGGTTGGGATGGTTATTACTGAGATTTGAAAATTATACTGTACACCTAGACTGAAAAAATGTTATGCATATATATTCGAGGCTTATTTTTAATTATTTATGTATCAAACAGCGTCCTGCAAAAAGTTCTCAGGAGATGGTTCAGAATATAATAAAACAACAATTTTTAATGATATTGAAACAGTAATGCAATTATTCAGACATAATAAATTCGATAAACATGACTACAGCATGTTTTTTTCCTGTTCAATATAAATTAATTTAGTATTCCTTGCTTTTATGCTAGCAATAAGTTAGTTTGGCTGTCAATTTTATTAATTATGTATTTTGATTATTTTTTCAGAATCTGTCAACAGCAGAGGAGGAAAGGAAGTGAAGAAATTTTCAAGCTTTTATAAATTTTGTTAGCTTAGAGTGCCACATTAAGTGGGGACTAAAATTTGAATGGCATGCAGGTAATAATCTTATTCCAAATATGTTTATTCATAATAATTCCTTCCTCAGGGACCAGCTATCAGCCTTAATGGTTAGCAGGACAGGTTTGTTGAAACTAGAGTCAAACAAAACACATTAAGATATAAAAACTACGATAAAATAATATCTTTAAATATTGTTATCCAAGGACAGTGTGGTTGCTTCAAAAATCCATTTAGATGCCAGTCTTTTTATAATGAATGTTACTAAGAGTTTGACTTGCTTATAGATAAATTTTGAACAAGTTGAAAAGAAAGAATATATATTAAAATAATTTTTAATGAATTAAATGTGCAGTTAACCCTTTCTTTATGCAGTTTACATGGTTTGCAATTCATTTATTGTGATCTAATTTAAAAATGCCTCCATACTGACCAATATTTAGGGCCGTATTTATAGTCATCCCCTGGCAGTCCCCCAGCCTGGAGTTCGCCTGGGATTCCCCTTACAATTAGCCAAAAACGGTATTTATAGTCACTAAGGGGTTCAATACTTAATTTTCTTTAAAAACTGAATCATATCACGACATTTTATGAAATTTACACTGGATTATATTTTATAAACAAACTAGCTGAAAGTATCCGGCGATGCCCGGGTTATGCCAGACGTCTTCGGCGAATAAAATTATGTATTACACGGTAATACAATCATTTCACCTTTTGCGCGTTTTTTACCAAAGGATGAAGGCATTATAAATCAGGAAAATATGTTTTAATATTTATTTCAAAGCTTGCTTGTAAACGTGTGTTCCCGTTGAAATCTTGATTTCGAATTTTTTCATGAAAACAATACTTTCTCTATACTACATATATTGGAGAAACTATAAACTAATAAAATACTAAAAAATACGCGAATTTTAATAAGCAAAATAAAATAAGGTTGCCGATGGAAATATCGATTATTCCATGTTGTCTTATGAGGAATGGAAATCATTCTCGGGAATTGAACCCGGGTCGATTTTGGAATTTTTTTTTCGTAAATAGCTTCTACTTTAAGAACCGAACATTCCTACCAAATGTCAATCTTCTAGCTTCTCGGAAAGTTTGTTAAAAATAGCATTATGTACTCTACATAAGGATTGATGGAAATCCGTTGGAGCAAGTTAGAGAATACAGACATCTTGGTAGCTTAATAACTAGAGATGCCAAATGCACAGATGAAATCCTCAGTAGAATAACGAAAGCAAAAACCTCCTTCAGAAAGAAGAAACGGTTGCTTTAACCACTTTCTCATTTGAAAATGTGAAATTTTTGGTTGGTGGAATTAATTAATTAGAAACAGATTAATTTCATTTATTTTATTAACTTATTAGTATACTTACATTACTGTATTTACATATGTAAAATATATATATTGTTTATACAAATGAATAAATGTAGGATAATATTTACAGAATTTGCCCCTGGCAAGCCTCTAGCAAGGGGCTTGCCAGGGGAGGATCTGAGGGACGACTATAAATACGGCCCTTAGTCAGAAGATGTTGCGTTGATTCAAAAGCATCTTTTACTAATGGGCTTGCCTAAAATCCCATTATTATGAACAAGAGCATCATAGAAGAATGATAATATAAGCTCCAGCTAGTATTCAATGCATATGAGACTGGCTTTTTTGGAAAATAGATACCATTGAGAACTTAGGCATGCCTGTCCCAGTGCCATTTTTGTGCCTCAATTCTAGCCATTGTTAAATAGTAACTTTAGGATTTGAATTTGGATGTATTGTTATTCTTTTTAGAAATTAACTACAATTTTACAGGAGAATTATGAACATTCAAATCATCCAGAAAGTGCAGCATTTGTAATATGTTACATTTGAATATTCCAATTAAGCATTTTGTATTATGTTAGTTTATGCCATCAACATAACTTGCTCATTTTCTTACAACTTGATTTGCCAGTATTGTAGTTCATTGTTTGTCGGTTTCAATTGACTGTTTTGGTCTTTTTCTTAAGCTTGATTTAACATTGTAAGGCTAGCTTCATAGATTAAAATTCAACTTTCATGAAACAATCAATGCAGTGAATCATAAATATTGAAATGAAAGAATGAGATAAGGATATGTTCTAAGACAGTCAACTGATTTAGGAATTCATACAAAAGAGGTTCAATTCTCTAAAGAGAGGTTTTATATCAAGGTGTTTGGTGATGTGATTGTGATTTTAAGGTAACTTCAGTTGCTCTTGGACAACATTCATTTATACCAAGTTGACGGAAATGTGATGGTGACGCAACTTGGAAGTGACTCGGCAACTGTAGTCACTGAGTGACTTTTCCTGCCGTTCATCCATGATTCTAGTCACCTGCCAGTCGCCTATTACCATCTTCAAAAATATAGTCACCTAAACTTCCAGTGTCTATAATTTTGCTACCGCTTATGCTGCAAGGAAAGCAAAGACATTTTTAAAGCCTGAACTTTAGCCTATTAATCTATGCTTGTCAAAATTTGTATACTAAAAATTTTCTTTTCCGAAAGCCACCCAGATAACAGCAGCGTAGACAGGATATTTCCTAAGTGAAAAAATTATAAAAATTCAATTCTTGTATGTGAACGCTGCAACTTTCAACACCGTAATTAAACAAAATAGGTATTACTATTATGAATATACTAGCAGGTTTCTGTTTATTATTAAAAATGTTTTCTTTAACATTTTACTTTTTTTTAAAAAACCATACAAATTTAAGTAAATTTTAATAATAACATTTTAAAATGTAGGGTCCAATACTTCTTTATAAGCCATACTTTTTGTTTTTACGTTTGGGTAAAGTGAGAAGTTATCAGATCAGCTAAATCGGTACACTCATTTTTTGCCCCTGGAGTGTAGGCAATTTCAGGAAGGGTGGTTAATACGAGTTCATATTCGTAGAACATTGGGTAAAGCTTTCCAAAATCGTGTTATTAAAACAGTAATCCCTGTCTCCTTTTTCTTTGCTCATTCGCTAAAACAAGTGAAATTATTTAGGTTGTTGGTTTAACTCACGACTTAATATAAAAGAGCTATGTGGCAAATAAAAAATATTAAGTGGGTGAATACTAAATATTCTTTCATTCTGCTTACTACGGCGACGCTGCCATCATAATGTGCAGTAAAGGAGTATATTCTCTTCACTTTAGGACATGTTTGATACTAGGGAAAAATAAATATCATATCACCATCAAAAATCAGTTGCTTTGATATAAATACATTGGTGACAATGATTTGTTGGCAACTTCAGTTGCCGTCAAATCAGATCACTGTCACCAATCACCTTGGTATAAAATCTCCTTAAGCAAAATTTCAAATTTGTATTTAAATAGGCAGAGCTGAGGCATGTCTAACAATATATCATACTTCAACATTCTCAGCAGTTCTATTAACAGAATTTAACAACAATACTTCTACTGTGTTTCATTTTGTATTTCTCTGTTAGGTAGTTTAATCAAAGACACTATAATATTAATTTAAACATTTAATGATTTTGCTTCTTTATAAACTACTTAAATAATAACACAGTGATTATTCATTAAGTTTAAATGTGATTGGAGGAATTTGAACCAATGCATAAGTGTCATGCAGTGAGATGATGGTGTCTAGATTATATTATAGATAACTAGTTAATCATCCATGCCTGATTTTAGGATTATGTACATGTTTGTCACAAAAGGTGATCTCTTAACAAAAGATAGGCGCTCTAACCCAAGTCCCTTACTCCCTATTTCTCATTTAATCAAGGTCTTGTCGTTCACTATGTTTCCTTGAGAACTGCAAGGGTTTACTGTATTTTGTAAAATACTACAATATGAATGTTTCAATTTCAGTTGTACTTGATCAACAGACATGCTAGGAGAAAATGCACAGAAAGACAATGAGACTTTCCTGATATGAAGCCATAAGTTGATAAATTTCTTGAGGGGTTTCATGCACACTGCAATTCCTGTATGACGTGGTTAATTTACATTTTTGAGTCTGAACATTACCATTGCTTCAAATATAGTAGTGCTGACCAAATTTACACTTAAATACGGCTAGTATTTTTATCAGGATCGATGTAGACAAAATTTATAGTAATTATTTATCTTTGAAAGTGTTAGCTGAATTATTTTTTTATTTCCGTTGGAATTGATTGAAGAATTGTCAAAAAAATAGTGAAGTAAAATGATTTGAATTTTCATGAAAATCAGGATTTGGATTAAAATTTACCATGGATGGCAAATCTATGACATGCATGCCACTTTAGGTATGTGAGATGATTATTTGCTGTGTACTTAATATTTTTCCATTTCTGACTAAATATAAAAAACTTTCTAGCGAGATTACAACTATTTTGATAAATAACTGTATAATAGTAACCTTTTGCCCAGGGTTGAGAAGCTAGTTGCTCCATAATTGTAGTCTGTTCATAAATGATCTTGGGCAGTGTATCTTTTTAGATAATTTGAATTTTATGTAATCAATGCATTGTTTTCTGAGCTCTAGTCTGAGAAAAAATGATCATGGTTAAACCATAAAATTATTCCTTTTTGCGTGGATTTTCAATTAATAGTAGGTTAAAGAGAAGCCATATTTTTTTATTTTGGTATGCAAGCAAAAACTGCCATCACTGGAATATACCACAAATATACAAAGAAAGATGACATCGAATTTAAGAAAACTGCTATTTAGATAAAAGTCTGAAGGGAATGATCTTAATTTGTACTTTGTGATCTAACTAGCATTAACTGATGTGTGTTACCTGTCTCAATGTTTACTCTAATTCTCTCACGTGCAACAGAAAATGAATTGCAAGGCTAAAGGAAGTCTTGGTTCCCATATTCTCTATTGCTAATTTTCTAAATAAGCTTGTAATATGCATGTTGAATCTTCTGTATTAGAGTTTAAAAACTGACCAGATCATCATTTGCAGATACCGTATAGCAGTGTTTTCCAACTTTCTGTAGAAGTTCATAGCATCTTCAACTTGAAAAAAGGTTTTATATTTTTATTGATACAGTGGGTTCCGCTTATTAGAATCAGTGGTTAATTGAATCAGCCGCTTTATTGAATCAAAACCGTAAAACCAACACCATTTTGTATCTAACGTTTTAAAAAACCTCCCATTATGGAATCACTTATTTCAATTTATTGAATCATGCAGCAATGAATGAATGCAGGGTTGTATACCTAAAGTTGCGATATTCTACGGAAAAGCGGATTTTCATCACATCGAGCAGAAATGAAAACCTAATAGGAGGAAGTTGAGGAAGATTTCAGTAGATTGAATTCGATAGATGACGACATTGTTGAAGCTCCTATTGACAGAAGATGACATTGTCATAACACGAAAAGTGAAATTGCGTTTAAAATTTCATTTGTTACAGTAAAACTCGTTTAATACGTATTTGAGGGGACCGACTCATTGCTTTGTTATAAGCGTGACTACGTTATATACGAGAAACATGATTTTTAGCCTATACATCCCATATAACACGTATACACACGGTAAAAGCTGTGCTATCCGGCTACTTAGAACCGGCCAACCTTAGATACTGGCAATTACACTAATACAATTCATTTTGTATTCCTTTTTTTTTATAAATTTTTGTATGAATAGTATATGTGTAATACCACAACTTCCACTTTAAATTTCTTAAAATATAAGATGTATATATTACGTATACTTCTGTGGCTGCAGAGTAACAATGGCGTTTTTGGTTACGTAAGCCATTTGCATTGTCTAGATGTTTTGGTGTACTTCTATAATTTCCCGTTTTATCGCTTTTTATTATTTAAAAAATTACCCATCCATTGAATATGGCATCAAAATAAATACCTAAAAGCAAGGAACAGGAGAGAAAAGGTTGGTTTAACGCTAACACAAAAGCTGGAGCTGATCAAACGAATTGAAAAAGGAATAAATAGAGCAGCCATAGCAAAAGAATTCAACATCGGATCTTCCACGCTCTATGATATCAAGGCTCATAAGGCTAAATTAATGAAATTTGTGTCATCTTCTGAGACGAGTAAATCAATTAATAAACATCATACGCTTCATAAGCCAAAAATGGAGGAACTGGATAAAATATTATGACTGGTTTTCACAGAAATGTTCTGAAGAATTAAATAATTTTGTCCTTTTCTAATAGAGTAAGTAAAGATAAAAATAAATAAGAAAGATATAATCCAATAAATTCAATTTTGGGAACAGGTTCACTGCCATAATTCCCAAACTTCCCGGATGCCCTAAACTTTTCAATAGTCTTATTGTTTTATATGTAAGCGTTGCAATGTATTAAATAAGAATGGGTAAATAGTGTCTATATCTAACTACGTGTGGAAGAATTGAAATGGAAAATGCAAACCCCATGCATAGTTATGTTTGGGGATCACGATAGTGAACCTAAGCCTAATTTTGTTTGGTTATTGCTAAATTTCCGATGTCAAAATCGAAAAACACTCCCCTATACGAATATTTCTCCTAATCGGCTTTCCACAATCCCCAAGATAGCCGGATAACACAGCTTTTACTGTATTTGCAGTGAGTCGACTTCAATGCCGTACTTACATATGCAAAGAGATGCTTATCAACTTTGTGGCATGTAAAATGTTCGACTGCTATTACATACGATTTTTTAAATGGTCAATTAATATTATTATTTTGGTCATTAATTTACATAAACATTTCACATTTTTAATATCAATTTCAAAACAAAGGGAACGTGGAAATTCGTATGGAAGGGGTAGATGGAGGAAGGGGACCTCTACGAACAAGTGCGCGGTAAACGGGCAGAAACTATTCATTACTTATCGCTCTGCTCGCCAAAATTCGTTATATATGGTGCATTTTTTGCCACAGGACCAAACATTTGTTCGTTATAGCTGAGAATTCATAAAATGCGTGTACGTTACATCCGAGAAATTTAACCAATGACCTTATGGAGAAGTTCAAGGGACCGACACATTTCTTCATTATAGCCGAGATTTCATTTTAGGCGTGATCGTTATAAACGAGTTTTACTGTATAAACTTTCTTATATTATATCTCTCAAAAATTAGCATAACCATGAAATTTTTATATACAAAAGAGATATGAACTTTATTCTAACATTTTCTTATTTGCCATAACTAAAATATGCAGACTCCGGATTATTGAATCAGCCATTTAATTGAATCAAATAACGGATTCCCGACTTGATTCTAATAAACGGAACCCACTGTATCACAATGTTTGGACATATTCATTCCTTAGTGCTACATCATTATCAATTTATTAGAGGGAAATTGTTGACTTAATG
The DNA here is from genome assembly GCA_036926305.1 of Uropetala carovei. Classification (NCBI taxonomy): domain Eukaryota; kingdom Metazoa; phylum Arthropoda; class Insecta; order Odonata; family Petaluridae; genus Uropetala; species Uropetala carovei. The sequence continues at coordinate 12,077,367 of JAXCHB010000035.1, forward strand.
ATCTATCCTCATTTCTAAATTGTTGATTTATTTATTTAAATACTTTCTGCTGCTCCTCTGTTGGAAACTGCTATACTGTATAGCACTGAGTAAGAACTCCCTGGATCATCCAAGTGCAAATTAATTCGTCAACCAGGCAACTTCTACATGTCTTACTGGGAACCGTACTGTAACTAGATATTTTATTAACCAGAGCAAACTACTAAATATGTAGCGACTAAAAGCGACCCCACCCGGTAGGGCCCACCGCCAGGACGCACCGAAAGGACTCGAGAAACCGTCGGAACGTTGCATAAAGTGCTCCTAATTCGGCACGTAAACTATGCAACTCTACAGTGGAAATATCGAGGAGGATGTGCGTAGAAAATGTTGTATATATGTATCAAGTACGTATATAATCCGAATATGTCGTAAAAAGTGCATTGGAATGGATTTAAAATTAAAATACTGGCCTGAAAAAAGAAATAAAATTATTAAAGATGTAATTTGGACAACTTACATAAAACTAAAGTCATAAAACATTGATTGGAGAAGAAAAAAAATTCGGCGGTGTCAAGTATCGAACCCGCGACACAATTCCCGCAGCCCGACACTTTATCACTAGGCTACCACCACCTGTTGTTAGGGTGTCGCTCGTCATGGCATTAGTAGACAAGCCACTTGTTTTTCAATTGCAAATATCTCGAAAACGCGGGCTCGTTAGACGCCTTTCCGAAAATACGTGTCTAATTATTTTTCGTTTTCTTTCTTCCTGTGAAGTTTGGTCGTGATCCGCCACTTACACTTGGGTGCCTCTCCTTGTAAGTTGCACCTGGGACAGATGCCCTGCTTGCTCCCCCGTAGTTACGGTATTGACTGGGAATGTCTAGACTGAACATCAAAATGAAACACACTACATACAATCCAAACCAGCGTTTCCCAGTGTATGGTCCACGAACCACTTATGGTCCATGAAGGTTTTGTTGGTGGTCCGTGGAGGTTTCCAAAATGTAGTTTTTCTTTAGTCCTCACCTCATATTTAGTTAGAACTTTTTTGGGAAAAGTTATGCAAATTTTACACTATAACATATTGAATATTGTTATTAATTAAGTTTGTAAAATTATTTCATATTTCAAAAATTTTCCTGCACAAATGTTGAAAATATTTCTTTGATTAAAACAAAAATAATCAGGTGATCGTCAAACATACTGAAGCATGTGTAATATATTTCAAAATGGTAAAATAAAATACGTAACCAAGTAACTCCTTTTCTTAAACATAGATACAGTAAGTAGGTTACTGTAAGAAATGAGGTGGTCCGCAGGGCTTGGAATGGTTGCTGAAGTGGTCCACAGAGTTCAAAAGGTAGGGAAATGCTGATCCAAGCCCACATTAACAGTTTTTGAAATGGGTAATAGAAGAAGACAAACAATTTGGAGGGAAATTAAGCAATAGAACAGATGAAATAGAAAAGCTAATATAGTACAAGCACTTTAATCCAGTGCCCTTGGGAAATAGGCCATGCCGGACTATGGAATTTTCCTGACCACGGTAGTTGGCCATAATGAAAGGCAAACAAAATCTATGCAATAATTTTTTGTTTTATGATTTTATTTCACATAACTTTTCAGATTCACTTTGTTCACATCTCATTGTTCATATTTTGTTTTATTACAGTATCCATTCAGATGGTAAGTAGTTGAAGCAGAGAGAAAAGGGAAAGATATTAACTTGTGGTGACTATATTTAAGTGATTAGATTTGAGTTTCCTCCTTCATATTCTTAGAGGGATTTAGTTTGTTATATGATGTGCATGAAAGAATTTAGTGAGTTTTTAATTTAAAACCGGTATGTCAAACTGGCGGCCTGTGGGCCACATGAGTCCATTTCTTTCCCTAACTACAACCCAAAAACTCATTTGATTGAACTAAAGCACTCAATATTTTATATAAATGCTTTATTTTTATGAAAAGGACAATATTCTGTCATTGTTACTGAGGTCGTATAGAACATGTTTGATATATTGCTGTTTTTAATACCAAAAAAGGCATCCAGTCTTCTAGAATAAATCATTTATTTTCCAAATCTTACTCTGATAAAGTAACTGCAATCCTAATGTGGCCCTTCTATAACATTCATCGCTTTAATGCGACTCTGCTATCTCTTCGAGTTTTACATGCCTGATTTAAATGCATGGATGTCAGAGTGTAACTCTTAACATTTTGGTCTCAACATTCAATCTCTTCCGGACCTACGGGCTTCGCCCGGGCAGTATCTATGTGACTGGAATCACGTTTAAAACTATAGAATTTAAACAAATATTTTTTATACTTTTTAAATAACTGGGAGCGTAATAATTCTTCATGTAAACCCACTAAATGTACTGAAATGCAATTTTATTATACTGAGTCGAGTTCTCCTTTAACCATTTTCTTGACTTGTTACTTAGTTCTGTCACTTGGAGACAGGATCAGTCCAAGCTGTAGGTGACCTCTTGAAGTGTTGTTCTTATAGCCGTGTAATTTTACAAAAATTAGGCTGTTGTAAAGTGACTTGATTTTTCTATTTATAATTATTCCAACTCAATAAATAGGAATTAAAAATTAGCAAGTATTGTTAATTTTGTTTTTCTTTTATTTGTATTGGGCATTTTTAATATTCAATGTTTGTCTAAGTTTTACAATGAATTTGCTTAATTTACTATAGGTAATGATAATGATAAATGCAATTTTGCCTCATTCAAATATTTTCAATTAATAAATATTGATTTCATTATTTTTTAAACATTCCAGCGATATTTGAGATTTTGATTGAATTCAGATAAATTCCTGACATTGCAAGAGTTTATAAACCGGTGTGATGGGGTTGTGAAAATTCAGAAAGCGCTAATATAACCATAGAAGAGGAAGTTCTCATAAGTAGAAAAGTTATGAAAGTGTACAGCGTATTACAAATGGGCGCGTTTTGTGAAATGGATTATTTGAAATTATGATATACATGTTCGTTTTAAAGTTCTTTTTCTTCATCATAAATTTCTTCCTATTTAAAAATATTGCATGCACACGTAGGAAAATGAAACGTATTTTTTGATATTGTTTATGTTAACAGCAATGAAGTAACCATTAAGAAATTTTCTAAGTTCAACTCGAACTAAGACATTCTTGTTTGATTTTCTTGATAACAGCTACTCCTACGATAAAAATGTATAGGAAAAGAAACACTTTTACTAGTTCTACAAGTTTTATTTGAAAAATATTTTATATGAGCAATACTTTACGAGATACGATGGAAATTTCATTTTTGTCACCAGTAAAGTGCTACCCCTGATTGGCTTATGTGATTCGTTTGTGTTCGTATTATCTTTGACTCTTAAGTTGTTAATAACAAATTTTATGAAAATCCGTTCAGTAGAAGTCGAGAACAAACATGCGGACGGACAAACCGAATAGGCGTTCATGCTGGAAGCAAAACACCCCTAAAAAGCGGACGGTTAAAAATACATACCTCGGCGTTTTCCTATCTGTCATTTCTTTCTGCATGTGCGCGCCTTTGTTAGTAAGACAACAGGGTCTGTGTGATGGCAGTGACAACGGTGTGACTGAGCCGGGCGCGGTACTTATAGAGGCTTCGCGCTCAAAAAAATCTGTTGTAGTTATTGAGCCCACGCATTAAAAAAAATCGGGGAAATATCAACACTGCCATAGTGAAAGAGATTGCTTTATTAAAATTTTTTGTCGCTTAAGAGGCTTCGTGCGTTCACTTGCCACCGGGTCCCGCGATTTTCCTTTACGGTTCTGGATGGCACTTAAATCTCCGATTATGACTGGGATTGTAAATAAATACCCTGCAGCTCCAAGGCATCAAGCATTTTCGATAAGCCCTGTTTACTCGACCAGTACGTTACTGTGGTTTATTTCTCTTTCCGAGTCCCTATTGAAGTTTTTTTCGCGCTTCCTCGGGGTGGCTCTGTTAATCGTAGTGGCAATCCATCATAATAGGCTATATTTTAAAGATGTTATTGCAAAAGTGTTGAGCTCATTTTTATATAATCATGTGGTAGAATTTGGCACGTTTTATTAGTTACAGTATCGTCTCAAGTGAACGTAAACTGATCGTAGATTTCCTCGTTTCAACGAGTGATTTGTGTCGTTACCTTTCACTTTTATCCGGAACAACATTCACCAGGCATGATAAACTCGAAGATGCATCAGGGCCTCATTAGGGTTACAGTTGTTTAATTAGACCCAAAGTTGTAAATAAGACTTTTTCTGGAAGATTGTCTATTTTACAAAAAACCATAATTTAGAAAACGCGTTATACTGTACCATAGTATCTATGAAAAATTGTCACCTTTTCAGAAAAATGAAGTATCTTCAGGAGGTCGCCGAGTTAGGAACGGGTTGCGTTCCAAAAGTTAGTCTTTTGTTCGGAACTCGGAACCATAGACAATATTTTATAATTGGTGGTTAGATTCCCAAGTCACTCCACAAATGCCTATTTACCCCACAATTAAAGTGAAACCTATATTTGCTCTGAATAATAGTAGAAAACAATACTGTTGTAGACATACGTTTTGTCTTTCATTACCCTTCCGATCCTCGGACGTACAAGTAACTTAGAACGTAACGAGCCACTGTGTCGAAGGACACTTCCGCAAAGGGTTGACGCTACACTCCGCCGTCGCAATTAATTCTCGAGAGAAAAACGTACGTGCGAGTTGGCGACCGTATGCCCTATTTATTAAAATACCTTATGGAGCTTCGTTCCTAAGTACGGATGCTCGTAAGTCGGGAACCTGTAGTTATGTAAAATCTAACGATTTAGTCGGAACGAAAATTCGCATTCGGGCCGCACCAAGGCATAGAAAGTGCAGCAGGCAGTTCGACGTGCCTACCTGCCTTACGTGAACGACGAAGGGTGTACTGTAATAGTCTCAAAATTACCTGAGCGACTGCCAAAATAGCCGCATATCAGCCAGATGAGTAGCGGTTTTACGTGAAGGTATTGATTTATTGAGAGAGTTGGTACGCAATTATCACTTTCTTACAGCAGAAACGGAAATTCTTCATGAATTTGATTAATGTACAGAGAGTACGGCGAAGTTTTTCCTGGACTTCAAATGACAAATACATGTTGGTTTGTGTGAGGTGATGCTTCTATATTTATAAGTTCTAAGTTACCAAAAAAGAACGAAATGTTATTCAGTTTCTTCTGAATACCATTAATTCACCTTTTAGCAAATATGGATAGCTTTTTCAAGTAGAAAGAAATCCGTTAAATGTTTTGGAATTGAGAAAAGATATTGGAAACCAATGTACGAGTAAGATATATTCACGTTTTAAAGTAAAGGGGAATTCTTTTGAATTGGTTTTATTGTAATAACATCATAAACAAGATTGTTTTTGCTGGTGGAAAAGGTAAAACCACCATACTTTTGTTCGTTATAATTGGAGAGGAGCGGGTGACCTCTTGAACATTTCTCTTTCTTGTTTCAGATCCGTCGTGATGAGCACCGTGGAAGTTGCCGATTTTCTGACAATCACTGTTGCCCTTAAGTTATTATTTTATGCAATTAGGCGAATGCCTAATTTGAAGAGCATTCCAAATGGCTACCGGGGAAATAAAGGGGTCATTTGGATCATAGTATCTTCAACCTGACCAGCCAGCTGTTCTAATAAAAGTTTTGTATACTGATTTCCTTTTTGTTGCATAAAAAGTGTAATGTTTATTACTTAAATGTTTTAAAACTTTGTAGGTTACATCATTATAACTGCGTAAATAAAAATGTGTGAAATAATATATTGTCAAAAAATATTTCTATTTATTTTTCAATTACCTATTATATAGGGTATATTCTCTATTAATAAATTATTTTAAAATATTACTTCACGCCAGGTTTGAGAGAAAGATTTTACAATATAAAGAGAATTAGATATAAAAAATCTTTAATCTTACCAAAACAATGGTTTCTTCGTATTTCGTGACAATTGCCCATCAAGAATGGAAATGGAAGCGTTATTCACTTGTTATGCTAACGCTCCACCACTGAGCTAGAAAATAACATGGCGAAACTCTCCCCAACAGCGAGAATATTGAATAAGTAAATATGACGTCAAAGAACCGTTACGTCAAGAGGGGGAAGGAGGGGAGCTGCTACGTCAGAGGGGCGGAGGAGGGGAGCTGTGACGTCAGAGGTGACCTTGAACGGAAGGACACTTTCACTTCCTTGAAAATTTTGAGGAAAAACCGAAAATTTTGAAAAACCTGTATAAGTAGACCAAAAACTGCGTTTGACCTTTATTTAACCTTCTCCGACCGCTAAGTAACCTTAGATTAGTTACGATTTTCGCCACATGCCCAGTAAATGGCGCATGACTAGTTGAAGGCGGTGAATGGGCCAGGTTGTCATTGCGGTATTAATTCTAATAGCCACGGTAGAGGGTTGGCTAACATATCTGGTTACGAATACTAAGCGCGCGAGTTCGAATCATCCCGTGTCACTGGATTTGTTTTCGTGATTATCTTTGTTATATATTAATATGGTCTCGGCGAACCCATAATGGACTATAAGTTTTAATTAGAGTTATTTCCACTAAATGGAATATTTTAAATGCATTTCTCCAATTTTATATCGCTTATATATATTAACGTTTTTAAATCGATTTTCGCTTGCAGTATTTACCCAGAAGAATGGGGATAGGACGTAGAATTAACTCGAAAACTTTAAATACAAGTAGATTTATTTACAATTTTTACTCATATATACAAATATAGGATTTTAGTAGTACAATACGTATCACAAGTACATAATTACACTCCTGTCACTGCGTCGTAAATCCGTGGAGTCTATACAATTTCAATTTGGCGAACACGTCAGTAAATCCTTCGTTGTTCCCGAGACTGGGTCATTCCCGTGGCGCCTTCAGGTCCTCTCCACGCGTTAACAGCTGACTTCGAGTATTTTCTTCTTGACGCTGCTTATGATGGTTAAGTTTTCGCCCGAAGCACGGCCGGAAAAATGAAGCAGTGATCTTCGGAACACTCCAAGTAGGCGACGACATCCTGAGCCTGTAAAAAACACAAAGAAAGCATTAACATGGAATTACCGTCCTCTTTGTGATCGATCTTTATTGAGGCGTAATTCGTAAAATACCGCATAACCTGAATCATAGGACTTTAAAATTTTATTGCGGGAATCACCGTAAGAGATGCATTTCCCGTGTTTTTACGTGGCGACCACAAAAATACGCATGGTGAACTATGGAATACAAATGAAAAAATTAACAAAGATTAGGCCTAAAACATTTCGAAAAACTGAAATTCAGTAATAAATACCAGAAAAATGTACAAAATATAAATATTAATGACAATAATGAACTATTTCGGAGAATTATCTGTGACCGATCAGGAACATATGCACATCGCCGTATACAAAAGGACAATACAGCTGAAAGAACTACGTGAAAATCGTGGGACGCACAGTATTTAACACAAACATCCTGCATGCGGAAAACGCTAGATGAGGGGCTAGAAGGTTAAAATAAGACTTCGTCGTATAGAATAGCAATACTATAGTCTTTTTTTAAAGACTTATACGCGTGGCATGCATTCCGAGCGTCGATACGGCTGTTTTTTAAGCGCAGATCTTCCATTCTATGATGCATTATTTAATAAATAGACAAACCGCAAAGAGAAGAGGAATCGGAACGCATTCCAAACCGGAACCAATACCCCCGATATGCTTACCTGGAAGAACTATGATTACACCTTGACATATGTCGGACTACGCCATCTCTCGCGGCATCTTTTGCGTTTCCGGTAACTATAGCCGGCAAAAACTACGAAAATTATATGTATGAAGGCATGTTCGGTCGATTCTGCATTAAGAGAACGCGTTTGTTAGCGCTCCGTCCTTCGGAAGCGACGTTAAGCAGTTGGCTCCCTTGGTGCTCTTCGTAAAGAGTAGCCTATTGCCGGCACCGGGTTTCTCTAATCTTTTCTGTGTTTGTCCGGTGTGGAAGTAGTTACGGCTAAAATAATCTTAGAGGTTGGTTAGCCTAAAATACATACAAAAAACAATTAAATCGTTCTATATTTTATATGGATGCTTTACTTTTATGAAAAACGATACAATACAATAAAGCACGTTCTCTAAATTATTGTTTTTAATGCCAAAAATTCTGTCAGATCTTCTAGATTAAATAATTTTTTTTCCAAATCTGGCCCTCATTAAGCAACTGCAATTCTAAGTCCCTTCTCTAACATCTATAGCTTTAATGTGGCGCTGACGCCTCTTCGAGTTTGACGTGTCTGGTCTATATATACATTCTTCCCTCTCGTTCTGAATATCACTTCATTAAAAGAACCGCGTAATAATTGAACGAATTGCCTGAAGTATATACTCCTTACTCCCTTTCCGGGAAGTTAAGGTGACTTCAGGAGCGTACTTCAAAATAGTTATCATATAATTTACGCGCAAATATATATATATATATATATATAAATCTGAAATTCTGTTTTTGTTTGTACGCTATATAAATCCACACCTTTGAAGATATCGTCACGAAACTTAGCATAGGTGTGTAATTTTACACTGCGAGTAACATAGACTATATGGCGATACAAAATTTGGAGGTGCTTAATTCAATAATTATGTTTATAATTTTGCTTGGCTAGCTTGCTACGCGTGACCTTGGTCGTACGCAGAGAGATACTACGAGCCACGAATGAGGGGAAGTGGAGGGGAAATAGATGCATAACTCATAAGCGCAGTAGTAAGATAAAGACGTATACAAGTTCGTCCGTAACTTGGCATAGCTAGAAAAAAATATTGTCAAAGAAGTTAAGGTGAATTTAAGGACGTACTTCAAAATAGTTACTATATAATTTACGCTAAAATGGTCATCATATAAATAAAAGCCTTAGCAAACGTTGTGTGTAATGCTTTTTGAAGCTTAATATCTCGCAAACGACTCAACCGAATAGGATGAAATTTTCAGGATAGCATTATAATATAATAAAAAAACATTTTAATGTATCCAACTCGAGATCAAAGACCCAGGGGATAATTTCCATTTCCCATAAGGTAACACGTAAAAATGGACATTTCGACGTGCAGGCTTTCATTCTTTTTCAGATTAAAATTAGAAATAATTGACCTACAATCTTCGGATATAAACCATTTTGAAGAAACCATTATAAAGTTTCTTATTATTTTCATCTTTTTTCCGCCTACAGTTCGAAATCGCTCAATTTAAACGTTTAATTCACACAGTTTGAGGAAATCTTTCCATTTTTAACGGGATGTTACCTTGCCTACCTATTCCATTGTTAGACCTCGATATCATATTGTTATTTCAATCCTTATGGGTATAAACGTGCTTTGAATGCTTTTAATACGAGATAGAGGGAGAGAGAGAGTGGGGGAGAGGGACGGGGGAGTGATGGGGGAAACGATTTTCAAGACAGTTTTTTCTGATGTTAATATGATCTCCCTAAATAGTTTGAACGATCGTATCTTTCCTCCCGTCATTTTTGACGGGCATTACACTAGTATATAACAAAACTCAGATTATCTGAAATAATAAAATTGGGACCAAGACTGATTCGAATAAACAAATTTTGTATATTTGCTTAAGAGAAAGGACTTTGACTTTTAAAAGTTTCTATTGCCTCAAAAAACATGGAAATAACATCTTTTAACAATAGATTTAACAAATAACATTTAACAATTGAACCTCATGTTACACATGTATTTAAGGACAACGCCCGCTTAGGCTAGATGTCTCTTCTGGATGGAAAGTCTATATAATTCGAACAGTTTGTAAGCCATCTGGCAGGAGGATGTTTGCCATATACACGGGGAGTTTACCCTAGCATTCGCCCAAAGCCGGAGGAGAAACCCGGAAAACCTTCCGAAGGTTGCCTGCGTCTTTTCAACTCGATATTTAATGTAACAAGGGAAAGCGAAAGAAGAAAATTATATATGTATAAAGCTCATGAGATAACAGAATTAGTCTAAAATATATTTCATTTTATAAAATTTGTAACAGATTAACAAGGGTGAATAGTTTTATAATCGTTATTTTACACCGCACTCCACACTATTCGTTGCCTCTTTCTCTGCGAGTTAAAAACAGTGAGAAAAGAATCGCAGAGCAAATTACACATTACACTTCTTTAAATCCCTTCAGTAATTAAAAGCAGTTGTTTTTTCGAAAACATTTACAAAAGTTTGCCTTTCATTATGTTAAAATTAATGAAAAAGCATATTTCTTAGTTTAGGATTATAACGTCATCATAAGATTACATATTTGGTTTAAATCGAGGGCATCATAATATAGATTATAAATTCCCATTAAAAGCATTATATGAAAAGACAATACTACAACAAATAAATATCAGTACCTAAGCGTATTTTTTGTAAAAAACCAGAAACAGAAGCCAAAGTGAAACTATAAGCGCATTAAAAAAAGAGCTCTAAAAACACATACTAAATATTCTTAAGGTGAATTTTTTTCTGTTAACAGTTACTTTTAGACGGATGTAAAATTACACTGCTATCATTTAATAAAGAAGCGTATATATTGTTTGCATCACGTGAATCAGGACTTTTCATATTTTTTCAGGATCGCCACCTCCGTGAAATGCGAGAGCAACCGCTTTTACAATTGACACGATATTTGTTTATTCGGAGATACGGTATTTTCCCCAGAAACGAAGAGGAAGTGGAGGCTTCCGGATTTTCGAAAGCTAAGAAAATTTAAGCTATGCGTAATCAAGGTTCTAACTTGGCGTGAGCCAATATAAAATGATGCCCAAAGGGTTCCCGTTGCTAAAGTTTTCCAATTCAATGTATAATAACGTTAATCCACCACTCAAACCGATGATTGAAATAGTAAAAATAACGATAATCTTTGCGTACTATACAATTTCAAGGCTTACTTTAAAGCAGGGGTCTCAAATTCCGCGGGCTGCATTCATTACTTTCCAAGTCTTCACACCTTTTCGTATTCTCTGTATTATATTCACTCTCCATTTTCACAAGAGAGGAATCGCTCTATTACGCGTCTTACAGGCAGTCATTACAAAAATGCCAGATTTGGCGTCGAGGGTTAAGTCCTGATACGCAAGAAACTCGCTGGCAGTGGGATAAACATTCTTCAGTAGGTAACTCAACCGTGCAGGCTGATATAAATTGGAATGATTTAATACACTTCTTAAATTCTTTAGAAATATTTGCGTGAAATATTTTATAAAAATAGATTTGAGTTCGGGTCGCGTAGTATAAATTAAATTGCTTCGCGGGCCGCACAAATGCATCGCGCGGGCCTCATGCGGCCCGCGAGTTTGATACACCTGCTTTAAAGCATACATTTTTTATTTGCTGGCGGTTATAGTAGATAGCCACGATTCTACCATGAGAGAAAGAAAATCTTTCGGTTGGTATGGCAATATGTTCTAGGCAAGAGACTCCTCTTCCGTGCAGATTCTCTACCCTCGGCGGGAGCGGGGAACTGAGATTTTAGTGTTGAAGGGGTGGCAGCTTTCATATGGGAGTTATCGAAGGTGGTTGCAAGGTTCAATACGGACACTGGATATTTCTTTCCTGGATTGAGAGGCCTACCTCCGGGAAGGTGATAATGTGTGGGGAAGAAACGGTAGGTTAAGGATAGCGCAGGATGGGAAGAGAGGCGTGACAGAAAGGAGTGGATGGAGGCATAGTTCACCAAAACCGTAGCTGCGCTCTCGTACAGCGGTTCTCAACCTTTTGCATCTTATATCCCACCAACCATTTTGTGAAAAAATCCGGGTCCCACGACGATGGCAGGAGAGGTTGAACTTTTGAATAAGGCAAAAGGAGAGGCCGCGGAAGACGAGTTCATTATCCGCGAGGATGAGATCGTGAGATGTTGGCTTCATGAAATCCCTCTAATTAGGAAGGGCTTGTGGTGTGGATGGGAGTTAAGGAGGAATAGTTCATCAAAGATAATTTTGAAAATATAGACAAATATTTAACTAAGAATATTAATCTATTTACTATTGAGGTTGTAGTAGGACATTAATACAATCACAGATCTGTTGCTAATTATATCTGAACAATTAATATTCAGTACAGGAAAGTTCTTTTGACTTTTATATCAAATGGAAAATGATATAATTTTTAGTTTTAACCAATTCATTTACGAATCTTAAAGCCGGTCCATACTTAAACTCGGGATTGTGGGCGGTTCTCCTCCTTATAAGGATGGGTCTGGTCCACCAAGACATTCTGATCTATACTCCCCGTGAGGTCCCTTCGAATAATTTTAAGAAGACATTTAAAAGTTTACGCTAACTTCTTTAAAAGTCCTGAGAAATTAAAACGTCGACTCCGAAAAAAACTGAAGGAATGCCATTGATATTCCGCCTTTTCAGAGATATTTATTACTGGAGTTCGTTGGGAAAGCGCGCCATAGCCTATGGTCCATAGGTCATGGCGTCCCAGGCAGCCGTGGATACCTCAGGCCAGGCATTTTAACCGAGTTACTCTCGGTCAGGGATGGAAAACTTATGGCGCCCGAGATTTGGGTTGGCACGTAACATATGTATTTATTCACTGTTCCCTTAACATTTTTCCATTCTGACACAGCATAGAACAGTGGTTCTCAGGAG